>CM033750.1:22991577-23336681 GCA_019671005.1 Hibiscus mutabilis
CAAGATAATCAAAAAGGCAGTCCAGTGGTAATTTTTTTGTCTCTTTTTTTCTTACCTGTTTTCTTTGCATGTATATACGAAACAAAAAAAAATGAAAAGGATACAAGTAAAGAAGTCTTACCGGCTTTGTCTGTGGGTCTTCCCTTCCTCTGTAACAAGCCTTTCGGCTTCTACAAGCCAGATCTGGTGAACAAAGGGAGGGGAAGACCCTTTGTGGTCTCGTTTTGGTCTAAAGAAAAATATATTTTTGGGTTCGTATTTCTTAGATCTAGGGTAAAAGAAAGGGGATCCTCTGAATCCAACCACGGATTCATGTTGAGGACGACAAGAGGAAGGTTTTGGTGTATTTTGGGAGCCTACCGGCGGTTAAGTTAGGGCGGCAGCGGCGGAGAGAATACGGGCGGCGTCGCCGGATTCGGGTTTCTCAAGAACACTTGAGAGAAAAAGATGAACATGGTTATTTGGAAACTGAAGAACAAAACTGAAAATGAAAGAAATGAGGGGAAAATGGGTTTCGGTCTAAAAATGGCCTTTTATAGTTATTATTATTTTCGAATGGGTAAAATACACACTTAATCCCACCGCTTTTTCAATATTTTCGTTTTTGTCTTGCCGCATGGTATAATCACAAATCCAGTCCCGAGTTTTCAAAAAGTCACAATTTAGTCACTAAATTACACCCGATCGATTTCAAATGGTAAAATTACGCCTTAATCACCCCGCGTTTTTGAAATTTTCATTTTGAGTCTTCCCCTTGGTATAATTACAACTCGGTCTTTGTAGGTTTTATTTGTTTTTCAATTTCGTCCCTAAATTACATGTTATTGCTCTTTAATTTCTCGCCACCGATTTTCATTTTCCTTTCATTTCAAATCTATTTTCTTTGTAAATATTATTGTTCGAATTATAATCGTATATGTTGATATTATTTTATTTTATGCCTCCCATTATGACTCGTTTTATGTTTTATGTATGTGTTAAATATAATATTTATGTTTTTTTATCCTGTTATCCGTACCAAGCATGTTATGTTTTATTAATTCGCACATGGCATATTTAGTATTTTTATATATGTGTATGCTTTCTTATTTTTAGGGCCGCATGATAGTAAATTTACCCTTTTTATACGATATGTGAATCCGTATATATTGAAATATGTTTTATTATCAAGATGCATGTCTTTTTGAAATACTTGTTCGTATATATATGCATTTATTCCTGCCTTATTATTTTGACATATGATAGTTGTTTTTATCTATTATTTAGAGTAATATGTATATATATACATGCTTTAGTCTAAAATATCATTCATGATAAATTAATATTCGTATGTCAATATTTATTATATTTAAATGATTTGTCATGTTTTATGTTTTTGCCATTAAGATTGCATATCGAGATATAAATTGTTAATGCGTGTCCTTTTATCCGAGCATAAACGCGGGGCGATATCAAAGCGTAGTGATAGTGGTTGGGCGTTTATTCTCGGATAACGGGACCCTTAAAATATATTCGTAATTATGACCGAAATTTAAAATAATCGTCACTTTAATCCGAAAAATCCAATATTAATAAAGCGGTAATTATTAAAGTACCAATTTTTTTGGCGGTGTGGGGGTGCTAATCCTTCCCCATCCGTAAATCGACTCCCGAACCCCGTCTTTTTGAATCTGGTTTTTGTGGTGTCCGCCTACCTAAGTGGCGGTGGCGACCCATTTTTATGAGGTTTTTTTGTAAACCTGCGGAATAAATATTTTATATCCAAATACCTTTCAAAAATCCTTCAAAACACCATCGTTTTTTTATTTAGCGTGCCTTCGCTACGATGGCGACTCACTGGGATTTTTGTTTTTCAAAACAAATGAGAGTCAAGCTTTTAAAATAATTATCGCTTTACTAATATTGGAAATTCCGGATTAAAGTAACTATTAAATTAACATTCGGTCATAATTGCGCGTTTATTTTAACGCATTTAAAATATGGCATATAAACCCGTCTTTTTTAAGTGGGGGAAAACGCTAATGCTTTCGTGGAGATATCGTTCTCCCGTATGGGCCTAGCAAGTACCTTCGGGACTCGAGTACCTTATGCTTTCGTAAGGATATCATTCCTTCGTACGGGCATAAGCGAATGGGTCAAGTGGTTTGCCTGATCAGAAAGTCTTTCACTATGGAAAAAAGGTGTCTTAGGAAAGAAGAGCTTAATTTGTCACCGATCGGACATTGGTTAGAGGTCAACCAGAAAAATCCAAGGGGACAATGATCGCTAACGACGCGCGTAATAGCTGGATACACCTATGTGAGTCTCCAAATGTAACGACTTGTGGGATCTTCAAAGCATTTGGGAAAGATGGGACCGAAGGCTACAAGACTTATTTAGCGATAGTTATGGCGACATCGCGCAGCTATTATATGTTCGGATTAACCAGCCCCTACTCCGAGCTATAGTCCGTTTTGGAATCCGCTTTTTGTCGCTTCACCTTCAATGGGCAAGACATGATGCCTACGGTAGAAGAGTACACTGCTTTACTTAACCAGAAAAATATTCAGGAAGATTGGATCTACGCGAAGCCTCCAAGGAATCAGAATTACACTGCGAAACTCAAAGCCTTTGCAGGAATGAGTGATGATTGGGTTAGTGGCCTCCTTCAAATCCGAGGAGATAATACAGTCTTTGCATGGGAAAGTATTCGGGACCTCATATTGACACATCCAGATGAGGTAAAGAAAATGGACTTATTCGCTTTAGGAATATATGGCTTGGTGATCTTCCCCAGAGTACTCGGGAACATTGACATAGCCATTCTGGATTTGTTTGAGCGGGTAAAACGGAAAGCAAACCCGGTACCAGCAATCTTGGTCGAGACTTTCATTTCCTTGAACGCTAGCCGGAAACATGAAGAAGGACGTTTTTTTAGGTCTGCGCACAGCTATTACAAGTGTGGATCCAGAGTCACATGTGGAAGGCGCCGACGCGGGTCCTGCCGGGGATATCCTTCCAAGGTTTTTCGCCTTTACGAGAATACTTAGCAAAGGAATGGCGAGAAGATTTAAAAACAAAAATGTGGACCAGTTTCTTCAGGAACATTCAAGATGAAGACATAGCATGGAGGGTCCCATGGCTCGGTAAAGTTAATTATTTTCTATACAGTTGTGGTGACTTCAACCGGGCTGATGATGTTAGGATTACATGGAGGGATCGCTTGTGCTCCACTTTTTAGTGTCTCGGCAGATTCGGATCACGGCGCTTCATTCCCAATACCGCCGGATTAAGCCAAACTGAATTTCTTTTCAAAGGAGAGTTCAAAGGAAAAATTCAGACCATCATGAGGGCCTGGGATCATTGTTATCGGATCAGGGTGGAAGGAGACACCGAGCACATGACTACCCCAGATTACGATCTTTGGAGACGTTTGAGGGTTAATAATGTGATTCCTGAATCTGATCAAGGACCAACAAATGTCACTCAAGAGCTTACAAGGGTGGTACCGTCCGAAGCCGACATCTTAAGGAGTGAACTCGAAGAAGTTAAAAGGAAAATGGACATTCAACAGACCCAACATGCGAGCGAACTCTATAAGGCAAGCTTAGAAGTTGATGAGCGGGACGGGATCATCAGGCAATTGAAGAAATTGAATGCAGATTTAAGTGACAAAAATACTCTTTATCAAAAAGATGCCCTCCTATTACAGGCAAAAATACAAAAGGCCGGCCGGAGTCAGTTCATAGCTGTGGAAAGAGAAAGAATGAACGGCATCCGTTTGGTGGAAGAAGAACGAGAAGTTAACAAAAGAGCGATCGAGAAAGAGATTGAAAGCTGTCGTTTGGCTATGGAGGAAGAAAAACGGTCCGCCAAGAAGGCCATTGATCAAGAGAGAGAAAGATTCAGACAAGAAATCAGCAAAGGAAAACAGGCTGTTCATCATGAGAGAGAAAGTGTCGCCGTATGGAAAAGAAAATCCATGAATAGCCGAAACAGACTGTTAGAAATGCGTAAAACTGTACGATGACACTCTTGAAAGTTTGGGGCAAAGCCAAAGTCAAAATGATGAATTAAAAGAAAAGATGGCGGAAGCCGAACACTCACTTCAATGTACTGTCAGAGGAATAATTTCACCGAGCTACAAGAAAGAGAACGCGGGTGGGTGTGTTACAAGCACGAATCGGATCCTCAAGCAGTTGTGGAGGATTACAAGGAAAGAATTAATGTGTTCGAGAAGCTGCAGCCGGGGGACACCTATTGGCGTAAGAGATTACGACGACGCTGCTTCGAATGGTACAGACAGACCAAGATTACTACGCAAATCTAATGGTGGACATACAAATGAGTCGCCAGACACGTAAATGATTTAGCTGTCGAGGCTGAGACACTCCGACCTTTTATAGCCCCGGGAATGGAAGAAGCTCCTAGGTTCCTCAAGCTGCTCAAGGCAATTGGAAAGTTAGGGGATAGAGCTAGAGTCTATCTATAGGACTCGTGTTATAATTCGATCTTTTGTACTAGGGATCTTTACTTTGTAACACGAATTTTGTTGTAATCAAGACCCTTTAATTCCCGTAAAAGTAATTCAAAAGGGTGATTACCAGCGGAACCAGTACCTTGTCTGCATGCATTCTTGCATTTGCATCATAACATTTGCATCATCGTACATGCATTTATTTTTTACAACCATATTAACAATGTATGAATATTGTGGCATTCCAAAGTGTTAACCCGCAATCATTCATCACATATACTTTACCCGGCTACAAAGAAAGCTCATGGAAGAAAGAATAATCAATCTAGAAAGAGGGTAGAGAGAGCTCGAGTCAAGGCTTGAAGAGGCCCGAGAAGCCTTAGTGATCAGATTGCACAAATCACAAACTTCAATAGTATCGACATATAACGGCATTGCTTTGGCAAAAAGTCTCAAAAAGCGGGTAGAAGGAGAAAATATCCCAGAGCCGAAGGTACCCCGCTCACTTCAAGGTTCAACCAACTGCACCAAACCAGGCTAGGAAGGTGTATATTGACCCTACAGAATGTCTTCTAGCTTTCAAGTAGGGGCACCCGAGACTCAACCCCTTGATACGAAGCACCATCATGAAGAAAGAAGTGCCGGACCTAAACATGGTCGAAAAGATCAGGAATGAGGTAGAAAGAAAGTGGGAAGAAAGATTTACGCCTCATGGAAGAAAAAAATTAAAAGCGTTACAATCAAATGAAGAATCAGGAAACAACGCTAGTGATCTATGTCTAGTGTCCGATCTTGTCTTGCCACCAAAATTCAAAACGCCGGAGTTTGATAAATATGACGGAACCACATGTCCTTCTCACACACATAACGATGTATTGCGAGAAAAATGGCGCTTACCATAAAGATGAAAAGCTACGATCCACTTTGTTTCGGGATAGTCTAACTGAGCGGCATTACGTTGGTATACTCGGTTAAGCAAAGCAAAATGTCAAGACATGGAAAGATTTGTCTAAAGCATTTTCCGAGCAATACAAACATGTAATGACATGATCCCTAGCAGAATTATGCTAGAAAATATGGGGCGAAAATCCAATGAAAGCTTGCGACAATATGCCCAAAGGTGGAGAGAAGTGGCCGCCCAAATCCAGCCACCTATCCCGGAGCATGAAATCACGCCATTATTTGTCAATACTCTGAAAGGGGCACTCTTCGATCGCCTCATCAATAACACAACACAGTGTTTCACCGACTTGATCAGGGGGCGGGAGTCTCTCGAACTCGGCAATCAAGAGCGGCAGAATTGATGGTGGGGAAGGGTCTCGAAAGTACAACAAGAGAAGTGAAGTAAACGCCACCAGCACCTATACCGTCTCGAAGAACTTCACAGTCTCACAGCCCCAAGCACCTGTGGGAAAAATGCAAAATTCGAATCAAAGAGATGAGAGAGTCACCAGAAAGGATAAAGAGAGGAGAACTTTCATTCCCCTACCGGTTTCATACTCAGAGCTTTATTCCCAGTTGTATGAAGCAGACTTGGTCCGACCATACATCGTTAATCCTGTCAATCCACCCTTCCCGCCTTGGTATAATCCAAGCGCACATTGCGACTATCACGACGGTACCCCTGGACACCCCACTGAGAACTGCCTTGCCTTCAAAAAGCTTGTGCAGAACTTAATTGATTCCGGGATATTGAAGTTTGAAGAGCCTAGCGTAGCCAACAACCCGCTGCCTAATCATGGGAGCAGAGGGGTAAATGCTATAGAAGAAGGTTTTACCAGGAGGATAAAAATGACGTGTCAGAAGTCAAGTCTCCTTTACGGTGGGTATTTCAACAGTTATGCATGGCTCGTATGATCAATAAAGGCATGATAATAAGGCAGAAAGAATGTGGAAAGTATTGCGAATTCCATCAGACTGAAGGGCATGATATCCAAGAATGTGATGAGTTCAAGAAATTGGTGCAGAAGTTGATGGATGGAAAACAAATTGAATTCTTTGAGGAACCCATGGGGAAGGGATCAGACGTACACATGACAGATACCCCCAAAACTAGATACGGGAAGGATAGACCTTTCATCATCTCTCCCAGGGTAGGGAATGCAGGTGTCTCCCAAGGAGAAACCAGCAAGATAAATCCAAAGATCGTCATTTCAGCACCATCTCCATTCCCATTCAAAGACATGCGACAAATTCCATGGAATTATGCCGCGAATGTGACCATGCCAGAAAAAATCAAAACACGAACAGGTAAAGAGCTGCTACTGGAAGACCAACAAAGCCAAAATAATGTGAACGTTGGTGAGGTAGGCCATTTCACCAGAGCGGCCGATGTTATTCCTCCGAGGCTTTGAGAGCAGCTGAAAAAGATAGGGGAAGAGTACAGCATTAGCCTCAGCACGAGATATTTGGAGAAGAACCTCCCAAAAGATAAATGAACCGTGGAATCGAGGCCCGGGCCAAAGAATTTCTAAAGTTCTTGAGACATAGCGAGTACAACAGTAGTGGAACAACTACGGAAACAACCGCCAGATCACAAAGTCTTTGGAATTACTCTTGAGTTCGAGAGAAGCATCGGGAGACACTATTGAAAGTGCTGAATCAAACTTTTGTGCCCCAGACATTTCAGAACAAACCTGGACATGATAGTGGGGCATATTACCGCTTATAATCATATCACGTTCAGTGATGATGAGATCCCGGAAGGAGGAAGGGGGTCCACTAAAGCCCTTAACATCACTACCCACTGCAAAGGGTATGTATTACCAGCGTCTTGATCGACAACGGGTCAGCATTGAATGTCTTGCCTATGGTAACCCTGCAAAAATTACCAATAGATAGTTCGCACCTAAAGCCTTGCTACAACTCGGTAAGGGCCTTTGATGGTACGCAAAAAAGAACAATGGGGAAAATTGAGGTGCCCCTATTGATCGGACCAACTGAATATGTGATCGATTTTGTGGTAATGGACATAAAACCATCTTACAGCTGCTTATTGGGAAGACCGTGGATCCACTCCGCAGGGGTTGTCCCATCATCATTGCATCAGAAATTAAAATTTGTAGTTGAAGGAAAATTGGTCACTGTAGAAGCAGAGCATGAATTTGTTGCTTCCGTGACATCGACACACGCCTACATTCAAAATGACGAAGATGTTTGCGAAATGCTCGCCCGAGCACTAGAACTAGTAAATGCCACATTCGTTTCAGAAGGAAGTCGGATCCCCTACCCCAGGTTATCTAATTGTACCAAGATGACCGTCGCAGAAACTCTGGGCCGAGGAGCCAAAATAGGAAAAGGGCTGGGGAAGAAATTACAAGGAAACTTGAGACCCAAGAATATCATTACCAAGAAGGATCGTTTCGGGCTGGGTTACCAACCAAGTGTCCAACAGAAGAAAGAAGAATATAAGAGAAAAGAGGAACAAAGAAAAGCTAGATCTAAAGGAGAAGACATTCCGTGGAGGTCGATGTCCTTTCCTAGTTTAAAAGCCACTTTCATCTCCGGAGGGTTCTACCGGCCAGGTCAAGATATTGGAGAGACAATGAAGAAAAATGATGAACTTAGCCAGGAGGAAATGTTCAGTAAAGCATTTGAAGGGATGTACATCAACATGATAGCTGAAGAGGACCGAGGTAGCAAAATGTTGACCAACATCCGCCCTTGCCATCCCGGGGAGACACTCGATAACTGGAGCTGCATTGATCTACCTGTAGTTTTTAGGAATAGATCAGAGTAATGCTCCGAATCAACCTTTTGTTTTTGCCCATAGACAATGGGGATCGCTTGTATGGGGCACCTATGTTAACTTTTTGATTAAAAGGAAATATCCCCACTTTCTTAAGAATGACCAAAGTCTCATTTATTCCATTCATGCATTCTTCATATTCATTCCCTTCATGTAAAGCCGTCTCTTTCCCAATACAATTCATTCTCATTTAATGCAGGTCGTTCATGATTGACGATATGAATGATACTGGATCCAATCTCGAGTAAATTTCAAAAGCCCCGAGGTCTCGGAGGAAACGGAGGAGGATATGATGAAATAGAAATTGAGGTCCCAGAAGAATTAAAGAGAATGGTGGACGACGAAGAAAGGTAGATTATGCCCCACCAAGAAGAAACAGAAATTGTCAACTTAGGGACTGAAGAAGCGAGAAGAGAAATAAAAATAGGAACGACGATTTCCTTCCTCAAAACCAAGCATGAACTGATAGCCCTGCTTCAAGAATTCAAGGATGTCTTCGCTGGACTTATCAAGATATGCCAGGATTAAATACCGACATAGTGGTGCACAAATTGCCAACAAAGTTGGAGTGCAAACCAAGATCTGAGAAAAACTTCGGAGAATGAGGCCATATATCTTTGTTAAAGATCCGAGAAGAAGTGAAAAAGCAATTTGATGCTGGATTCTTGAAGTAGCCAAATACCCCGTGGGTTGCAAACATTGTACCGTACCAAAGAAAGACGGAAAGTTCGTATGTGTGTAGATTATAGGGATCTGAATCGAGCTAGCCCAAAAGACAACTTCCCTTTGCCACATATTGACACGCTGGACAACAACACCGCAGGACATTCATGGTTTTCCTTTATGGATGGCTTCTCAGGATACAACCAGATAAAGATGGATCCTAACGACATGGAGAAAACCACATTCATAACCATGTGGGGCACTTTTTGTTATCAAGTAATGCCATTTGGGCTAAAGAATGCGAGGGCAAAATACCAAAGAGCAATGGTGACTCTTTTCCATGACATGATGCACAAAGAAATAGAAGTATACGTCGATGATATGATTGCCAAATCCCGAACAGAGGAAGAGCACCTACAGAACTTAAGGAAACTATTCCAAAGACTACGGAAGTACCAACTGAGGCTCAATCCTGCCAAGTGTACCTTCGCCGTTACTTCTGGAAAACTCCTAGGGTTCGTAGTAAGTAGAAGAGGGATTGAGATTGATCCCGATAAAGTGAAAGCCATCCAGGACCTTTCACCACCCCGCACACAAAAGGAAGTTCGCGGTTTCCTAGGGAAGCTGAATTATATCTCTCGTTTCATTTCCCAATTAACCAATCAATGCGACTCGGTCTTCAAACTTCTTAGAAAGAATAATCCTGGCGTGTGGGATGAAGAATGTCAAAAGGCCCTAGAAAAGAACAAAAAGTACCTGACAAATGCTCCAATTTTAGTCGCACTGGTACCCGGTCGACCACTAATTCTCTACTTAACAGTCTTCGAGAATTCAATGGGATGTGTACTGGGGCAACACGATGAGTCAAGAAAGAAGGAGCAGGCCATCTATTACCTAAGCAGGAAATTCAACGATTGCGAAACACGGTACCTGCCAGTGCAGAAGCTGTGTTGCGCTCTAGTTTGGGCTACCAAGCGACTCAGGCAGTACCTGTTGTACCATACTACCTAGTTGATATCCAAGCTAGACCCATTAAAGTTCCTAATGGAAGCGCCAGCACTAACGGGAAGGATGGCTCGATGGCAGATGCTCTTATCCGAATTCGACATCGTATATGTCAATCAAAAAGCCGTAAAGGGAGTGCCGTGAAGGATTTCCTAGCTAGTCGTGGCTTCGGATGACTATGAGACATTGAACTTTAGTTTCCCAGACGAAGACTTGATGTGCATCACAACCAAGAAGAGATTTCAGATGATGGGTCATGGAAACTTTACTTGATGGAGCCTCCAACGCCCTCGGACATGGGATAGGGCGTGCTAATCTCACCGAGGACGTATATTATCCTTTCACCAGCAGATTGGGATTCTTCTGCACAAACAATATAGCTGAATACGAAGCTTGCATCATGGGACTGAACTCAGCCATCGAAAGAAAGGTTATGAAACTTCGAGTGTTCAGAGATTCGTCCCTAGTCATTTACCAATTGCGCGGGAGTGGGAAACCGAGACCCGGTTGGTCAAATATCACAAATTAATCCAAGAGCTCGTCAAAGAGTTCAAAAAGGTCAGCTTCAATTACCTACCCCGATAAGAAAATCAGATGGCGGATGCGTTGGCAACCTTGGCATCCATGTTTAAAACAAACACCTGGGCGAAAATGAAACCCATTGAGATGCAGACGTTTGAAAAGCCTGCTCATTGTTGTAGTATACAGGAAGAGATTGACGGAAATCCATGGTACTATGATATCCTGCAATATGTCAAGCTTCAAAAGTATCCAGAAGGGGCAAACGACAATGACAGAAAAGTGCTCAGAAAAATGGCAACAAAATATGTCCTAGATGGGGAGATCCTATATAGGAAAAGTCATGATCAAACATTGCTGAGATGTGTGGATGCCCGGGAGGCAAAGGAAATCTTAGCCGAAGTACATGACGGGATCTGTGGAACGCACGCCAACGGGTTGTCTATAGCTCGAAAAATTATGAGATACGGTTATTTCTGGATGACCATGGAGGGAGATTGCATCGATTACGCCAGGAAATGCCACAAATGCCAAATTTATGCTGACAAAATTCATGCACCCCCATCGCCTCTACACACCATGAATTCTCCGTGGCCTTTCGCAGCATGGGGCATGGACGTCATCGGGCAAATCCATCCGAAAGCCTCCAACGGACACCGTTTCATTTTGGTCGCTATAGACTACTTCACTAAATGGGTAGAGGCAGCGTCTTACGCCAATATCACCAGGACTACAGTTTGTAAGTTCTTAAAGAAGGAAATTATTTGTCGATACAGATTGCCAGAGAGGATCATCACCGACAATGCTTCTAATCTGAACAACAGAATGATAAAGGACGTGTGCACTCAATTCAAGATAACACACCATAATTCCACAGTCTATCGTCCTAAAATGAATGGAGCAGTGGAAGCGGCAAACAAAAATATAAAGAAGATCATAGCGAAAACTACGGATACCTACAAGGATTGGCATGAGAAGTTACCTTTTGCCCTTTTCACCTATAGGACGTCCATTCGCACATCAATGGGGGCAACGCCCTATTCCTTGGTGTATGGTACCGCGCAAGACTCCCAATTGAGGTAGAGATTCCGTCCCTCCGAGTCTTAAACGAAGTAAAACTGAAGAAGCTGAATGGGTGCAGGCGGACTCGACCAGCTAAAATCTCTCATTGACGAAAAAGACTAAAAGCCATTTGTCATGGTCGATGTACCAAAAGCGGATGGTTCAAAGCTTACAACAAAAAGGTGCGCCCAAGAGAATTCAAAGAAGGGGATCTGGTACTCAAGAGAATCCTCCCAATCCAGAAAGATCCTCGAGGAAAATGGATGCCCAATTGGGAAGGACCATACGTCGTAAAGAAGGCCTTCTCAGGAGGAGCCCTGATCCTAACAGAAATGGACGGGGACGAGCTGAAAAATCCCGTAAATTCTGATGCCATCAAGAAATACTATCTCTAAAAAAAATGGAGAGCTCAGGATGAAAACCCGAAACCGGGCGTCTTGAAGCAAAGGAAGGACTCGAGTTGAAAACCCGCAAAGGGCGGCTCGGGTAAGTTGAAAAGTTAAATATCTGAGGAGAAGGGTATCCCCATGAACATCATTAAGAGGAAGCTTCAGGCAAAAATTCTACACCAGTTGACAGGATCATGTATCATTCATATCGAAGATAATGAGAGATCTTGTATTTAACTTATACGTGTCATACCTTTCTTTCTAAGATATCTCAAAGCCCTTAATCCTAATAAAACCGTGTTTTGAGCATCCATTCCTAGCCTCCTTGTCAATTTTAGTCAGATAAGATAACATAGGCTTATAATGAAACAAGAGATTTCGAAGCATTACTATGATTTAACCTTGAAAATTGCAGGTAATCAAAGAAAACGGTTAACTCCGTCCTTTAAGTTCCCTAAATGGCTGTCGATCGGGAAGGCGGGAAGCTTCAAACAACCTGATAGGATAACCGATGGCACATGTCCTATCTATTCAAGAAAAGCGTACGAGATAACAAAAGAAATCTCCTGGGTGAAAACCAGAAGGGCACCCCTTTAAAAAAAAACTCTCTAAAGTGAAAACCCGAAAGGGCGCTTTAAAATTCCAAGTCAGAATTGAAAAAGAGAAAGATCGAGACGGTTGAACTTGGCAGTGAAGCAGGGTATCGATGCCCGTAACAAAGGAGAAAGCGAACGGCAAAAAGGACCAAAACAAACCCACCATGATATTGAAGCTCATGCATCATGAATAGTCAGAAATCACTAGGATTAGGAGCATGTCAATTCATTCATTTGTCATAGCATTTTGTTTTCATCTCATGTATTTGCAGATCCAAAGAGACATCAAGGGTCATCACGATGTGAATCCCAAATGAGGAGACAATGTTTTTACATAAAGGCACATGTTTTCAAGCTCTGGAGAGAGGTTCTATATAGGAAGAACTCTCCTCTCCGAGGCTTCAGAAGCTGAAAGTTCTATATAGGAAGGACTGACAGCTCTAGGGTGAAGACTCACAATTCTATATAGGAAGAACTCCCGGTCAAAGAAATTCACCCATGACACGCAAGATTATATAGGAAATCCTGCTATGTCGAAAGCAAAGAGTCTTATATAAGAAAGACTCCGAGCTTCATTGTCTTAGGGTGAAGGGTTCTGTGTCGAAAAGAACCTGCAGCTCTGAGACTTCAGACGCCAAAAAGTTCTATATAGGAAGAACTTATGGCTCCAAGGTGAAGACTCACAGTTCTATATAGGAAGAACTCCCAGTCAAAGCAATTCACCTATGACACAGGGTTATATAGGAAACCTGTTGTGTCAAAAGCAAAGAGTCTTATATAGGAAAGACTCCGAGCTCCATTGTCTTAGGGTGAAGGGTTACGTAGTCGAAAAGAACTCTGCAGTTCGAGACTTGAGACGTCAAGAGTTCTATATAGGAAGAACTTACGAGCCTGAAGATTCAGCCAAGGAAGAACGGAGATGTCCAAAAGAATTCGTTTTTCCAAAGCTACAATGAGAGCGAAGGGTTCTGTGTCGAAAAGAGCCTATAGCTCCAAGGTCGGAAGGTGACGAAGCTCTATATAGGAAGAACTTATGAGCCTGAAGATTCAGCCAAGGTAGAACGGAGATGTCCAAAAGAATTCGTTTTTTCCAAAGCTACAATGAGAGCGAAGGGTTCTGTGTCGAAAAGAGCCTGTAGCTCTAAGATCAGAAGGTGACGAAGCTCTATACAGGAAGAATTTACGAGCCTGAAGATTCAGCCAAAGAAGAGCGGAGGTGTCCAAAAGAATTCGTTTTTCCAAGGCTACGAACAGGGAAGTTTGATAAAAATGAGTGCTTATGAATCTTTGCTTTGTTTCCCATCCCATGAAAACAAGCAAAGAGGGGCAACTGTAATCACTCATTTTTTACTTGTATATTTATTATATGAATGTTACTAATATAAGGTGATGTGTGCATGTATAAGTTATGTGTACGTATTAGGGGTATATGTATGTCGCGTATGTATTTGATAAATGTTATTATACGTACGTATACAAGAATATTATTAATTAATGATCGCATAATATAAAGTATATATTTTCGTATGTACATGTATTATTATTATTAATAGTATTGGGCTAGTAAAATGAAATTAAATATATATATTAAACCCAAATTAATAAAATCCAAGTCCAATTACAAAATCCAATTACAAGGCCCGTTTGGCCCAAATTTGAATCCTATCTAATTACAATGTGCAGGTAACTGTGGGCCATTGGATCAAGATCTGATCCAACGGCCACGATGCAACCAAGGTCAAAAATATCTGCCAGGCGCGTACTCCACACGTATGGACCGTTCGAGTGCCACGCCGCGTGTGGGTCCACGCCACGGACGCTTTATTATCCCACGCCGCGTAAGATCCATCCACGCGACTCCTCGACTGCGGTGCCCCACGTGGCGAAATCTGAAGCCGTTTCATCAGATCGAGGCTTCATCCAGGCCGATCATTCTTCAAGCCATCTCGACCGTTAGATCAGATCTGATCTAACGGCCGAGAACGTGTCTGACCACTGGCAGAGTGTCCACACCGCCACCGCGTCGATATTCAGAACATGCCCAAGATAACAAGCAAAAATGGTCGATTCAGTCGATCTGGGAAAAGAAGATACAAGTTGCAACCAAATACAGAGACAATGATATATATGAAACGGGTCATTGTAACGAAAAGAGAGATTTTTTTTGGGAAGCAAGCAAGAAAGATTAACAAAAAAAACAGAGAGCTTGTAAAACAAAAAAAATTTGTAACCAAAAAGATAATCAAAAAGCAGTCCAGTGGTAATTTTTTTGTCTCTTTTTTTCTTACTTGCTTTCTTTGCATGTATATACTGAAACAAAAAAATGAAAAAGGATACAAGTAAAAAGTCTTACCGGCTTTGTTTGTGGGTCTTCCTTCCTCTCAAATAAGCCTTTCGGCTTCTAAAGCCAGATCCGTGAACAAAGGGAGGGGAAGACCCTTTGTGGTCTCGTTTTGGGTCTAAAGAAAAATATATTTTTTTTTTGGTTCGTATTTCTTAGATCTAGGGTAAATGAATGGGATCCTCTGAATCCAACCACGGATTCATGTTGAGGACGACAAAGAGGAAGGTTTTGGTGTATTTTGGGAGCCTACACCAAGCGCCGGTTTAGCGACGGGTCGGGCGGGAGAATACGGCGGCCGGCCGCCGGATTCTGGGTTTCTCAAGAACACTTGAGAGAAAAAGATGAACATGGTTATTTGGAAACTGAAGAACAAAACTGAAAATGAAAGAAATGAGGGGAAAATGGGTTTCGGTCTAAAAATGGCCTTTTTATAGTTATTATTATTTTCGAAATGGGTAAAATACACACTTAATCCCACCGCGTTTTCAATATTTTCGTTTTTGTCTTGCCGCATGGTATAATCACAGTCCCAGTCCCCCTGAGTTTTCAAAAAGTCACAATTTAGTCACTAAATTACACCTGATCAGTTTCTGAATGGTAAAATTACGCCCTTAATCACCCAGCATTTTTGAAATTTTCATTTTGAGTCTGCCCCTTGGTATAATTACAACTCTGGTCTTTGTAGGTTTTATTTGTTTTTCAATTTCGTCCCTAAATTACATGTTATTGCTCTTTAATTTCTGCCACTGATTTTCATTTTCCTTTCATTTCAGTCCTATTTTCTTTGTAAATATTATTGTTCGAATTATAATCGTATATGTTGATATTATTTTATTTTATGCCTCCCCATATGACTCATTTTATGTTTTATGAATGTGTTAAATATAATATTTATGTTTTTTTTTATCCGGTTATCCGTACCAAGCATGTTATGTTTTAGTTAATTCGTACATGGCATATTTAGTATTTTTATATATGTGTATGCTTTCTTATTTTTAGGGCCGCATGTTAGTAAATTTACCCTTTTTATACGATATGTGAATCCGTATATATTGAAATATGTTTATTATCAGTATGCATGTCTTTTTGAAATACTTTTTCGTATATATATGCATTTATTCCTGCCTTATTATTTTGACATATGATAGTTGTTTTTATCTATTATTTAGAGTAATATGTATATATATACATGCTTTAGTCTAAAATATCATTCATGATAAATTAATGTTCTGGTATGTCAATATTTATTATATTTAAATGATTTGTCATGTTTTATGTTTTTGCCATTAAGATTGCATATCGAGATATAAATTGTTAATGCGGTGTCCTTTTATCCGAGCGTAAACGGGGCCAGTATCAAGTGTAGTGATAGTGGTTGGGCGTTTATTCTCGGATAACGGGACCCTTAAAATATATTCGCAATTATGACTGAAATTTAAAATAATCGTCACTTTAATCCGGAAAATCCAATATTAATAAAGCGGTAATTATTAAAGTACCAATTTTTTGGGCGGTGTGGGGGTGCTAATCCTTCCCCATCCGTAACCGACTCCCGAACCCTATCTTTTTGAATCTCTGGTTTTGTGGTGTCCGGCCTACCTAAGTGGCCGGTGGCGACTCCATTTTTATGAGGTTTTTTTTTGTAAACCCTGCGGAATAAATATTTTATATCCAAATACCTTTCAAAAATCCTTCGAAAACACCATCGTTTTTTTATTTAGCGTGCCTTCGCTACAGTACCATATAACCCCTCAACCGTTAGGGTACTTGGATGGAGTTTTCGGTACGCATAAACCCCTCTACATCTAATGTGACTTTTTATAGTGCACTTTCAAATCCTATGGCCGGCTAACTATATCCGATAACGTTTCAATAACCTTTTCATACCATCACTTTCCAATATAATTCATTCCATTAATATTAACTCACTGCTTTTATATGCATCAATCAAAACCATTTATCCAATGCATCAGCCATGCATTAACTAATGTTCAAAAATATTATCCAAAACATGCATTACTTCCAAATGCATCATCATCATTTTATACACATTTTAAAGCATTAAACCATGCTTAACTCATGCATATACAGTGAGAAATCAATCATCAAAACAAGTGCATCAAAATCAATTTGCCAAACCGAAATCGAGAGAGAAATCATCCTTTACTTACTTTGGAGCTTAGACCAGAGTTTCAAGCTTGATCTAAACTCTCAAGCACAACTTTCAAACCCTTGAAAAGCTGTAAAACACGTTCTCACTCACCAACACGCAAAACTTTAATTGTCGATGCGAATCCAAGCCTCGACAGCTTCTGATACCTCACCTGAAGCTTGAGGAACAACCTCCCCTACTTTAACCACACAAAAACAGAGATTCAAATGCATCAAAATGCATTTGATAGCCCAACAACATCAATTAACACAAATCCTCATCAAATTCTACCTAATCTCACTCTACAACAAAAAAAAAACAACGTCAAACACCTTCCAAACTTAACCCAACCAAAACCTATTTTTAATCCATTAATTAACATCATTTAACATAAAAAAACACATTAACATCATCCTTATACCTCTGACATTCATTAAACATCCACAACTCCTCAAAAACTCACAACTAACACCCTAGAAAATTAGAGATTCACCTAATTTCGGGATTCCAATGTTAAAATCAACTTATTAACATTATAAAACATCAAAATCTTGTTCAAAAAATATCAAGAACCCAACAAAATAGATCCATAATGAATATCAATCAAATGTATCAATTAAATCTTGATTTAACCATTTTTTCCATAATTAAATCATTAAAACCCATTAGAAACCATATATAAAGGATCAATAACTTGAGAATATCAGTAAAAAACCTTATATTAGAGGATAAGAATGAAGCTCACCTCTAACCTTGGCTTTCCCCTTAATTGGATGAGTTTTCTTGAGAAATCAAGAGCAAATCAAATAGGTTTTGTTAGAAAATCATTAAGGATTCATTTGGAAATAAAAGAATGTTGAAATCAAGTGATTACCTGAGAAAATTGAAGTAGAAAAGAGTGTTTCACTGGAGAAAAATTTGAGAGAAAATCTTAAAAAAAAGTTAGTTACGTAAAATAGTTTTTAGGAATTAATTGTAGAATTAATTCTCCAAGAATATTTAATCTCCTCTAAAACCTTTTTAAAAAATATCCAATTATGGTGAAAAGTCTGATATTATACTTTGTCCTAATAGCTCCTTAAAGATTCTAAGTTTTGACCCTTTTATAAAACAGTCACTAAAATAGTTTTAAAGTTTTACAATTTGGTCACTATCCCAAAATGTCACTTTTTGAAACTTCCTTTTGTAAAATTGATTTTACCAAAATCATCTACATATTAAATAATGATTTTAGAATATTTTTCTATATTTTTATCTCACCCAAAAATATTTATTTTGAATTAATCCTAAAACTGACTCAAATCCTCTTATCTGATCCATGAGACCGTCTAATCAACCTAGAAAATTCTTAGGCCCAAAACTAGGGCGTTGCAACCTGAATGGTTTATTAGGGCTGAAAACATAGTTATATACCTTGTTGAAAAGGGTAAAACATAATTTAAGGGTTCCCAATTTATCCTCATTACTGAAATGTCACTGAACTTTGAATTTTATGCAAACTAGCCACTAAAATATGGTTTAAGCCCAATTAATCCATAACTTAGGGTTTTAAGCCAAGAATTCCCAAATTCTAGGGTTCTGAATTAAGGATTCCAAAATTAAGGTTTTTAGAATTGGGGAATTTTGAAGGAGTTACAACTCCAAGTAGTCATGTGAGCTTTGTGCTTCTTTTTCTTCCTAAAGCTCTTTTTCTTTAGTTGGAGATAATAAAATTTGATTTGCCCAGCTTCTTGCACTCAAATCAAATGATTTGATCTTTCTCTTGTAGTTCATTCTCAAAGCCTTCTTTTCTTTGAAACCTTCTTCCTCTATTGGACTTCATGAACCTAGTGAATCTCTTGGAAAATATGGCCATTTCTTCATCTTTGTCATCACTAGAGTTAATCTCTTCGTTTGTAGCTTTGAGAGCAACTTCAACTTTCTTCCTCTCCACTTCCTTATTCTTCTCTTTATCATTTCTTCATTCTCTCATTAAATCATGAGTTAGCAAGGACCCAATGAGCTCATCAAGCTTTAATGTATTGAGATTCTTTACTTTTATGATGTCAGTTTCTTTGGAATCCCATGAGTTAGGAAAAGAATATATAAGCTTTCTTACAAGCTTATCATCCAAAATGACCTATCAATATCCCTTACGCCCATTCACTATGACGAAGTGTAACGCCTTGATTTTGGGCTTAGGAGTTTTGGGGTATGGTTTAGTCAGTTCGGTGGATCGGGATTAGAGATTCGAATCGAATTCGGGATTTAAATTGGATTAAATATTTTTATTGAAGATAAAAATATGGAAAATAGTCTAAAATCATTATTAAATATATAAATGATTTTGGTAAAAAAAATTGGAAAATGAAATTCGAAAATGGGACATTTTGGGTTAGTGACCAAAATGCAAGTTTGCAAAACTACTTTTAGTGACTGTTTTGAAAATGGGTCAAAACTTTGAATCTTTAAGGAGCTATTAATCCAAAAGGGTTTCATCAGATTTCTCCCTTTAATTAACTATTTTTAATTAAGTTTTAAGAGGTATAAATAAGGAGAGAATTAATTAAACACAATGAAGGCTTTTAAAAGAATTTCATGTAACTAATTTTGTAACTTCTTTTCTCCCAAATTCTCTCCATCCAAACATATTTTCCAGCTTCAATTTCTTCAGGTAAAATTAGGATTTCAAAGAGTTTTTGATTTCCAATTGATATCTAAAGCTTTTACATCAAATACTTATTATTTCTACCTTGATTTTCATGGTTTATAAAGCAATTAAGGGGAGAAATCAACATTGGAGGTAAGGATTCGTTCTTCTCCTCTAATGAAAGGTTATTTATTGAAATTCCTAAGTTCTTGATCCATTTTATATGATTTATATTGGGTTTTGATAAATTAAACTCGGATTTATGGTTTAATTGATGATTTATGATGAAAAATTGTGGAAATTTATAGTGATCTGTTTTTGTTGAGTTAAGGATTGGTTTATACCTTGATTTTGATGTTTAATATGATAATGAAGTGAGTTTTGATGATAGAATCCCGGAATCTAATGAATCTCTAATTTGTTAGGTTGTTAGTTAAGAGATTTTGAGGTGTTGTGGTTGATTATTGCTTGCTGGAGGTATAATGTTGTTTTAGTTTGTTGTTTGGATGTTAATTGATGTTATTCGAAGGTTGAGATTTGTAGTTGTGGGCTGGGTCGAGGTTTTTGGTGAATCGATGATGTTTCGGTTGTTAAGATAGAGTGTTGTGGAGGGCTATAGTTGGGTGTTGTTAATTGTTGTGTTGCTGCGAGTTTGAATGCATTGTAATGCATTGGATTCTTTGTTATGATGTGTTTGAAACAGGGGAAAGTGGTTTAGAAGCGAATCTTGGTGTTGAGGAGTTGCCGAAGGCTTGATTTGACATCGACAAGGAAGGCGATTGCTTTGTCAGTGAGTGAAACGAATAAGAATGGCTTTTCAATGGCTTGAAAAGGTTTAATGGGAGTCTAGACTAGGCTTGATACGTTGGTCTAAGACTCGAAAATAAGTAAAGTGGATTTCTCTCTCTCAATTTCAGTTGGCAAATGATTTATGAATGCACTTGTTAAATGATTGTTTACCTGCTATTTTATGCAAGGAATGTGCATGGTTTAATGCTGGAAAATTGATATGAAATGATGATAAATGCGTTTGGAAAGTAATGCATGATTTTAAAGAATGTTTATGAACATGGCTTATGCGTGGTTTAATGCATAATGAAATGATTTGAATAATGTATAAGAAAACAGTGAGGCTTGTTTATAAAAGTGAATTATATTGGCAAGTGATGAATAAAAAATGTTATGGAAATATTATTGGATATAATTGGCCGGCCATAGGATTTAAAGTGCACTATAATAAGTCACACGTGGTTGTAGAGGTAGTACGACAGGTACTTACTCCGATCACGTGAACCCCAATGTTGTTGAGGTAACACTTAGATGGCTTTTACTCTAGCCATGAGCTGTAGAGGTTGATGCGTCGAATGTGTTTACTCCAAGTTGGAGGATTAGCCTTGGTAGTGTAGAGGTGGTGTATGTGTTGCACGACTCCATGCCATTGAGCTACAAGAGATTGCGAGATCTCTTGGGAAATCCATGTATCCGATGTTACCGATGTTAATGATGGTTTTATGGAAATGTTGTTGTTGATATGGATCACTTGTAGGACAATATAATGTTTTAAATGTATCATGTTGATGGATTGATTTGGAATAAAGTGTTTACACATGTTTTACTCCTTAAGCTTTGCATATGGGATGTTATGCATGGGAAAGGGTTAAATAGAGGGAATTGCATATAACATTATGCCGTGGAATCCATGATACATGTTGCATATGGTTTAATATGCTGATTTTGTAAAGACTAAGTGCATGTTTTGAAAGAATGGCATGATTGTTTTGAAATGGATTTTAATTGCATTGGATGATGGTTTGTATTTTCAGCATTCCTCACTAAGCAATGATTGCTTACGCTCTCTTTTATCATCAATGCAGATTGATCGAATGCAAGTGGCCTAGCAAGGAAGGAGGAAATTCCAAGACTTGATTTACCAAAGTATGTTTGGGTTTTAAAGTAGTAATAAAGGCAATGTGGGTTAAATGTTGTTGGGAGGGTTTGAGTTGTTACTTCTCCATTTGAGCAAGTTTATATTGTTGCTTTGGACTTGTGATAAGCTTGGTTTGTTGGATTTTGCAGATGGTTCATGCTTTGGTTGCTTGAGTATTAGGAAGCATGCCTATAGTTTACCTTTAAAGCATGATGATTGTTTCTTGATGTTTGGTTTATGGTAGTTGATGGTAAATGACCAATGATGACGTTATTTGATTGCTAGAAGTATGCTTAAGTGTTAGAATTCCAAAACGAGGCTAAAAACCAGCAAATTTTAACGTTTCAGGTCAAGGCGTATCGATACACCTGTGCCCGTATCAATACAGGTAAGTGTTTCCAGGCATAGCGTGTCGATACACGAGAGACCGTATCGATACGGGTAAGCACATTTTCAGGCTTAATGTATTAGTACACGGGTGACCGTATCGATATGGGTCTACAGTTTCAAGCATAGTGTATCGATACACGTAAGGGTGTATCGATACGGTTTTGAGCTACTGGAATCCGAAATTTTGTAAAGGCTCAGGCGTATCGATACACCTGTCTGCGTATCGATACGGGTGGCAGTTAAGTTATTTGAAAGTATGTTTTAAGGTTTATGTTTTCTCTCGTTTTAATCCTTGAGTGATATACATGCAATCAAATGAGTTTGAATGTTCATTTTGACTTGAAATATCAACAATATATATGTAATTGGTTTAATTGAGGATTGATAACTTTAATTATGAAATTGGTCCTTCAAAATAATGAAAATTATAGTTAGGTCCCTGGGTGTTATGTATGCAATTGGATGAGTTCGGATGATCGTTTTAAGTTGAAATTTGGCATGTATGCTTGTAACCTAACAAATCGAAGATTGGTAAAGCAAATTACAAGTTAACCCTTATAGATTTGTAGATTTACATTTTGGTCCCTATTATTGTAAAGTGACCAATTGGATATCAATTCGATGCCCAATTGGGTTGGGTTTTCACTGGTTGTTTGTATGTACACGTAGGGTAATAACCGGAATCTAGATAAGATAAAAGAAAAAATATGGTTGTATTTTCAGAGTTGTCTTCACGGTTTACTTCGGTAAACTTAATGTAGCTCGTTCGGTTCAATTTTGCGATTAGGCCGGGTCGAGGGGGTTACACGAAGAATCGGTCGGACATTGTCTTGATATCTTTATTTGGATTAATATTGAAATTTGTGTAGCTAATATTTATAAGACCAATCTTTGTTTCCTTTGGACCTTCATGCGTGACTTCAATTTCATCACAAATATCTTTAGCATTAGAACAAAAAGATACCTTGGCATATTCATCGGGGCTACTGTTAGAGTATGCCTAAAGACCAATCATAAGATGATTGTAAATGACATTTTTGTTTTACATTATTTATTAATAAAGATGAATTGTCATTATTATTTTCAGTTATTATTCTGCATTCATAAATAAACTGAATTATATTAAAGTCTTAAAATAATATAGTTATTTTTATATGTCCTTAGTCAAGTATTATTGTGGGCAACGACAACAATAATGCATTAAGACTAATATGTAGTTGATTGATGATAAAGTGTTGTCATTGACATGGAGATGTCAAAATCAATACACAAGTATGCGTTAGAGAACGAAATACTAAACTGACTAGCAATGAGCATATTTCTTGGATTATTATGTGACAATCAAACATTGCTCATAGCGATAACTACATGTATGATCCTTAGACTTGAGATCATCATATTTCAACATCACGAGTCATATATTTTGATATAGTCAAATGCCTGTCGTAACTTACTACACTATAAAGATTGATATTGGATATGTCACAATCTATGTAGTGGAATATGGTTTATCGAGATAGGATTTTTTCCATCCTACATAATAGGAGTAATGTCTAAGGCCACTTGATTGAGCAAGAATAAAATTACATGGCCATGCTCGAATAAAATAAATTATTTGTAACCCCTTTGACTCGGTCTAGTTGCAAGACCGAATCGAGCGAGCTATATTAGGGTTTACCGAGACAAACCCAAAAGATTTACTTAGAAAATCGTCCTTTTTTTCTTTTATCTTATCTAAATGCATATTTAAGTTCTAAGGGTGATCATGCTAGTTATGGTGAATATTACAACTCAGTCGGGCGTCGATTTGACATTTAATTGTACGAATTTTTGTTTCAAGGACTAAAATGTAATTCTAGATAATTAAGAGGACTTTATTATAATTAAAGTTACCAATCCTTAATTAGTCATATTTCATACCAACAGTTTAAATTTCAACTTAAAATAACCATCCGAACTCATTTAATTGCATAATCAAGAAATAGGGACTAAACTGCAAAGAATCAAACTTTAGAAGGCATCTGAACTAAAATAACAGCTTGTGTACTTGTATAGGCAATTCTCATATCGCAACGGGTGCAGAATACAAAGGCGTACTGATACGGTTCTTAAGCATATCAGTACGGGCATGCTATTTTCGAAAATTGGAATTCTAGTAGCCAAAAGGCGTACAGGTACAGTTTCCCGTGTACCGACACCAAGCCAAATTATCAGTAATGTGAAACAATACGGTCCCTAGGTTTATCGGTACACGAAAGAAATTTTGCCCAGATTGAGCTAAGACATGTCCCCGCGTACCGATCCCTGAGGACCCGTATCGGTATGGACAGACCTGTAATAACCTCTTGGTCCAACATACGACACTTTGGCTCAATCTAACATACTTCAATCAATATCTATTCATCATACAACTTCATAAACATCAATTCCCCATACATAGAATCATGGTAGAAGATCATAAACAACATGTCAAAATGAAACATAACTCTTATAAGCATGTTTTCTACCGAAGCAAGCATAATGTTTCCCAACCCCTCAAAACCAAACATTAAGCATCAAACAAATCCAAAACATCAAACGTAACTTGTACACACAGGGAGTATCCAAAATAAACCTCCCAAATACAACTTGGTCACATTGCCTCTTATTAATACTTAGTATTTATAAAACCATACTTTGTAATGTCACAACCCTTGGATGTCCTCTTGCGTACTTGCTGTCTGAAATGGCCTATTTCTCTGTATTGATGAGAAAGGAGAGCGTAAGCTATAAGCTTAGTGAGGGAATCTCAAAAACACTCATTAATGCATTAAAATCATTTTAATTCAAACCAAGGGTATAAGTCTCATGGCAAAATCATCTAATGCTTCTATAATCTCTTCAAATATGCACATTTAAAGCATTTGCATCACATTTATCATGGATTTCTATCATAAACCTCAATTTAAGTTCATGCCAAAATCTCTAATAGCAAGCTTAATGAGCATATGATGTATAAATCACGTTATACAAAACATAATCCATTTCTCATGATACATCATCTCATATATTGGCATTTAAGTGACTTAAAACAAGTTTCATTCTATTTTATAAAAACAACATCGGATACACGGATTTCCCAAGTGGTTCCTTCGACCACTTCACGTACGTCCTCAAACCGGAGCAACCCTCAATGATTATAACATATAAATCCACCAGCAAAAGAATTGGCACACTCTTGACCCTCGACACACATGATGCGACTTATTATAGTGCACTTTAAACCCTATGGATAGACAACTATATCCGATAACATTTTACCTTAGCTACTTGCCAATATACTCAATAATAACCTCATTAACTTACTGTTTTACATATGCATCATTTCAAACCATTTTCAAATACATTAAAGCATGGATTCTAGCATTCCAAAAATACTTTCATAAATCATTTGCTATGCTCAAATCTTATCATGTATAATCATTTGCAACATCTTTCATTTTTAAAACATACATATAACAGTAAGTAATCAAATCTATAAACATGTGCCTGAGATTGTATTTTGCAAAACCAAAAACGAGAGAGAGCTCAACCAATACTTACATCAAGCTTAGATAAGTGTTTCAAACTTTATCTAAACTCCCAACAACCATCTTCAAACCTTTTAAAAGTAGTAAAACATGTTTCCACTCACCAACATCCAAAGCTCTCTTGTCATTGCAAGAATCAAGCTTCCGAAGCTTCCGCAACCTCTCCAAAAGCTATAGGATTCAACACCCCTACTTTACCCAATCAAAAACAGAGGATTAATGTACTTTCATGCATCTCTAATTTCTAGCAACCAGTAGACACAGCTCCGCCTCACAAGAAACCATCAAACGTCTCTCTAAACAACTGAAATCATCATCAAACCTTAACTAAACAAAACCCAAACAAAAACTATTGATTCTAACATCTTAACAACATCAATTAACATCCACAAACATCCCTAAAATGTCCTTATACCTCCAGCAACCCTGCAACATCATGATCACACCAAAACCTAACCATTTACAACTTAGAAAATTAGCAATTCACATAGTTTTGGGATTTCTTTAATTTGTCGCTTCTTTCAACACTAAAATACATCTTATAAGAGATCTAAATCAATTAGATTCAACACAAAATAGATTCAAAGTAGTGTTTATCTAATTTCCACATAAAACTCAATTTAATTACCAAATCCATGTTTAAATTATAATTCCATAACATAAATTAGTTGTAAAGGATCAAGAACTTGAGAATTTCAATAAAGAACCTTTAATTAGATGAGAGAAACGAAAATCACTTCTAATTGCATATTTCTCCCTTAATCGGCAAAGATTGGTTGAAATCCAAGTAGATTTTGTAGTAGAAATCAAAGGAATCAAGTAGTAAATCAAAAGGAAATCAAATGAGATTGATTCCCGGAAATTTTGGAAAGATTTTGATAGTTTGGCTGCTGAAAAATTTGAGAGAAAAGTGATAGCAGAGTTGGTTATGTGAGAAAGTGATTGGTGAAATTAAAATCCTTTTTATTAAATCCATCTTCCTTTAATATTAAAACCAATTAAAAACCATTTTAAAATAGCCTAAATTAAGGGGAAAATCTAATTGAAAAGTTTGGTCAAATAGATCGTTAAAGATTCTAAGTTTTGACCCTTTTACGATTTAGTCACGAAAAACAGTTTTGAAATTTTTTCATTTTAGTCACTAGACCAAAATGTCCCAAAATCAGATTTAATTTCTTCAAATTGAATTTACCAAAATACTTAAAATATTAATTAATTATTTCCTATCATTTTTACATATTTTATTTTAGCCAAAAACAATTTATTACGATTTAATTCTCAAAACTAACTCGAATTGCCTAACCCGGTTCCCCCGAACCGTCTAACATCTAGACCCAATTTCAGGGCGTTATAACTCTCCCCCTCTTAAGAAATTTTGTCCTCGAAATTTACCTAGCAGAAAAAGGTGAGCAAACTATTTCAACATGTCCTCCTTGCTTTCCTAGGTGGCTTTCTCAACACCACGATGTCGCCACAACACCTTTACCAACCCTATGGTCTTTCCCCAAAGAACCTTGGTACTTGAATCCAAGATTCTCACCTACTCCTCATCATAGTTCAAGTCCAGATTCAACTCAATCTCCTCAATAGGCATCACATGCGAAGGATCCGATCTATACCTCTGAAGCATCGATACATGGAAAACATCATGTACCTTCCTAACTCTGCCAACAACCTCAGCTTATAAGAAACTGGACCAACATGCTCCAATACCTCATAAGGCCCAATAAACCTAGAACTTAACTTGCCTTTCCGTCCAAACCTCATCACCTTCTTCCAATGCGAAACCTTAAAGAACATGCAATCACCACCGCATACTCAATCTCCCTATACTTCAAGGCATCATATGACTTTTGCCGATCCGAAACCACCTTCAACCAATCACTTATAAGCTTCAACTTCTCATTGGTATCCTTCAATACATTAGGCAAAGAAACATACTTTTCTCTTACCTCCATCCAACAAAGTGGCGTGCGACACCTTTTACCATACAAGGCCTCGTATGGTGCCATCTGGATACTAGCTTGATAACTATTGTTATGAGCAAACTCCATCAAAGGTAACTGCTTCTCCCAAAATCCTTGGAAATCAATGATACAACACCGCAACATATCTGACCATCTGTTTGAGGATGATACGAAGTACTGAAGTTCAACCACATACCCAAAGCCCTATGCAAACACTCCCAAAACCTTGCTGTAAAACACGGATCTCTATCCAATACTATAAACTTGGGCACCCCGTGCAACCTCATTATCTCGAAAATATACAACTCTGCCAACTTATCCAGAGTATACGTCGTATGCACAGCCAAAAAATGTGCACACTTTGTAAACCTATCCACAATCACCCAAACATAATTCTTCATTGATGGCGTCAAAGGCAAAGCGGACGCAAAATCTTTGGTAATTCTCTCCCACTTCCATTATGGAATCCTTAACAATTACAGCAACCCTAAAGGAAACTGATGCTCAGCCTTAACACGTTGACAAACCATACAACGAGCAACAAAGTCTGCCACATCTTTTTTCAAACCAACCCAGAAACACTCTTTTTTCAAATCCTGATACATCTTTGTACCTCCCAGATGCATAGCAAAAAGACTCGAATGTGCCTCAGCCAAAATAGTGTGCCTTAACTCCTCATCTTTCAGCACCACTACTCAACTCTTGAAAAATAAAACACCTTCGTCACTAAAATAGAAATCTGTTTGGTTGCAATGTAACATCCCCTTCCCGCGACCGTACACTGACCACAAGTCGAAAACGTCACGACTTTTTAAAAGTCTTTTAATCCAAAAACCGGGGTAATTTAATTTTTTTTATAATTTCCCAGGTGGTCACCCATCTTGAAATTTCCCTAATTTTCTCAATATTGCCAAAAAGTCCCTAAACAATTTTTATGGAATTCTCATCACTTCTAACATAGAAACAACATCACAACCTTATTTCCAACATGAATAACCTTTAAAACATAATATTCCAACATGTCCTTCATCAACCCTAATCACTAAACTCAACTTAAGAACATGGAAAACAATCAAAACTTATACCAAATGATAGAGAATTCAATGGAGATAAATTTATTGTTTCATGTCTAAGCCTCAAATCCAATCAAGCAAGCTTAAAAATCCAAAAGAAAAATGTCTCTTACCTTTGGTGATGTATTCAAACAAGAGAAGATGAGTGAAGAAATGTCTTGAATTTTCTTTTGTTTAAAATTTGGCCATTTGTCTAATAATATAATTAAAATGAATTAAAAATTCATTTTAATGTCTAATTACCCTTTAACCCTTAAAATCCAATGCTCCACAATTTGCCACATGTCTACCTACCAATCCAAGGGTAAAAAATAATCCAAGTAGTTAGTGATTACCATCTTTGCCCTTGGAATTTCCTAAAATTACGATCTTGCCATTTTCATCCAACGGTTCTTATTTATCATGGAAAACCCACTTCAATCCAATGGTCCATGTTAAATCCTACCATTTTAAGACATGGAAATGACATTTTTAACCTTGACTTACCATCCTTTAAAATATCTTGAATTTTTGATTCGATCCGATTATCTGAATATTTTTCTAAACTTTATCACTTAATAGCCAAAAAATACAAGCTCCGTACGAAAAATCTGGGTAACACGAAAACATCATTCTTGGGGGTGAACTATTCATTTATGGGACTAGAATACATAACTTTTGAAAATTACAACTTAGTCCCTAAATTTTTCTATAGTTAATTATTTGACCACTTAATAGCCAAAAATACAAGCTCCGTACGAAAAATCTGGGTAACACGAAAACATCATTCTTTGGGGTGAACTATTCATTTATGGGACTAGAATACATAACTTTTGAAAATTACAACTTAGTCCCTAAAGTTTTCTATAGTTAATTCTTTGACCACCAAACTTTCAAAGTTTTCATTTTGGTCACTAACTAAAAATTTGGGATATTACAATTCTCCCCCTTAAGAAAATTCATCCTCGAATTTTCAAAATGTACTTGTTTTAAATAGATGTGGATATTGTTTTTCCATTACATCCTTAGTTTCCCAAGTTGCTTCTTCCACTTTGTGATTGAGACAAAGGACTTTCACCAATGGTATTCGCTTGTTCCTTAATTCTTTGACACCATACGCTAGTATCTTTACTGGTTCTTCTTCATATGTCAAATCTGATTGCAACACAATTTCCTCTGGTACGATCACATGTGATGGATCTGATATATATCTCCGGAGCATCAAAACATGTAAAACATCATGAATTTTACTCATCTCCGATGGAAGAGCTAACTGATATGCCACAGGGCCAACTTTCTTTATAATTTCATAGGTCCTATATACTTGGGACTTAGTGTTCCTTTACGGCCGAATCTCATTATTTTCTTTCAAGGAGAAACTTTCAAGAATACTTTTTCTCCAACTTCAAACTGAATGTCCTTTCTTTTCAAATATGCATAAGATTTCTATCGATCAATGGCCTTTTTAAGATTGTCTTGTACAATCTTAAACATTTCCTCCATCTCTTGCAACATATTTGGCTTAATCAACTTGCGATCATGCAACTCAAACTAGTTCAACGGTGATCTGCACTTCTGACCATAAAGAGCTTCATAAGGTGCCATTTGAATACTTGCCTGATAACTATTATTGTAAGCAAGTTCTGTTAATGGCAAGTGATTTTCCCATAATCCTTAAAATTTGATTATGCAAGCTCTTAACATATCTTCAAGTATCTGAATTATCCTTTCAGACTGACCATCTGTTTGAGGATGAAATGCAGTACTGAAGTTCAATCTTGTCCCCAAAGCTCTGTGCAATACTTTCCAAAATCTTGATGTGAACTTTGTATCTCGATCTGATACTATGGATATATGCACTCCATGTAGTCGAACTATTTCCTTGATATATAGCTCAACATACTTGCTCATTTGATAATCTGTTCTAACTGGTATAAAGTGAGCAGATTTGTTAACCTGTCCACAATTATCCATATAGAATCTTTCTTACTGGGAGTCAATGGCAATCCTGTCAAAAAATCTATAGTAACTCTATCCCACTTCCACTGCGGAATAGAAATAGGTTGTAACTTTCCTGATGGCACTTAATGTTCGGCTTTCACCTGTTGGCAAGTCAGACACTTGGCAACAAACTCTGTTATCATTCTTTTCATACCAGGCCACCAGTATCGACTATTCAAATCTTGATACATCTTGTTTCCCCCAGGATGCATAGTCAAGGGACTCTAGTGTGCCTCAAAAAGCAAATCATGTTTCAACTCAGCATCTTCAGGAATATACACTCTATCTTTTTAATAGAGGCACCCATCAGTTTTAATCTCGAAATCTTTTATTTCACCAGATTCCACTTGTTTCATCTTTGCTATACGCTTCTCATCTTGATGTTGGCTTTCTTTGATCTGATCTAGCAATGATGATCGTAAATGTAGCTCCACTAATAACTAACCATCGAGTCTCCCCTCTAATTGTGCATTTAAAGCTCATAATGTAGCAAATGTTTTTTGACTTAAGGCATCTGCTACAACATTTACTCTGCCTGGGTGGTAATCAATTATCAGATCATAATCCTTTATTAACTCCAACCATCTTTGCTGCCATAGGTTTAACACTTTTTGGTCATCAAATATTTTAAACTTTTATGATCGTATAAACGTGACAACGTTCACCATAAAGATAATGTCGCCATACTTTTAGAGCAAAGACTACAGCTGGCAGCTCTAAATCATGAGTCGGATAGTTTCTTTCATGTGATTTTAATTGTCTAGAAGCATAAGCAACCACCTTTCCATCTTGCATTAATACGTATCCCAATCCATTATGAGATGCATCACTGTACAGAGTAAACTCCTTTCTCGACTCTGGCTGTACCAAAAAAAAGAGCTTCTATCAAAATTTTCTTTAACGGATCAAAGCTTTCTTGGCACTTTTTAGTTCAAACAAATGGAACATTCTTTCTCAATAACATTTCCAGTGGAGCAGCTATCATCAAAAAGTTTTTTTGCAAACCTTCGATAATATCCAGCAAGTCCTAAGAAACTGCAAACTTTAGTAATATTCTTAGGAACCTTCCACTCCACAATAGATTGTATCATTTTAGTATCAACTTTGATTCTTTCAGCTGAAGCAACGTGACCCAAGAAAGCCACTTCAGATAACAAAAACTCAAATTTTGATAGCTTAGCATATAACTTATTTCCTTTCAAAGCCCGTAGTTCTATCCTCAAATGTGCATCATGATCTTCTTTAGTCTTCGAGTACAACAATATATCATCAATGAAAACTACGACAAAATGATCGAGATACGGCTGAAATACTCAGTTCATTAAATCCATAAATGCTGCTGAGCATTTGTAAGGCCAAATGGCATCACTACAAATTCATAATGTCATACCTCGTTCGGAATGCCGTCTTCAGAATATCTTTCTCCTTGACTTTCAATTGATAATAACCAGGCCGAAGATCTATCTTAGAAAACACTGCTGCTCCTTTTAGTTGATCAAATAAATCTTCTATTCTAGGCAAATAATACTTATTCTTTACGATCACCTTGTTCAGCTGTCGGTAATCAATGCAAAGCCGTAGCGAACCATCTTTCTTTTTGACAAATAACACCGGAGCTCCCCAAGGTGATGTACTAGGACGTATAAATCCTCTATCTAATAACTCTTGCAACTGTAATTTTAACTCCGTCAATTCTGCAGGTGCCATTCTATAGGGAGTCATGGATACTGGTTCAGTACCAGGAATAACCTCAATTCCAAATTGTACTTATCTCTTTGGAGGTAATCCTGGTAATTCTTCTAGAAATACCTCAGGAAAATCTCGAACTGTTAGAATCGCACTGAGGTCATTATTAACCTTCTTATTATCCACTACATGGGCTAGAAAAGCCTCACAACCTTGCTCCAATAGTTTGTTGATTTTAAAAGCCGAAATTACATTCTTTATACATTGAGATCCTTCACCCAACACTATAATCTTGAGCCATCTGCAGTGTTTAAAATCAACTGCTGTTGGCGGCACCTTACTGTAGCATCATAGGCATGAAGCCAATCCATGCCCAAAATAATCTCAAGATCACTAAAAGGCAGCTCCAACAAGTCAGCTGGGAACTCAATTCCCCGAACTTTAAGCGGACATATCTTACTTACTTTTGTTACCTGAGCACTTTGGCCTAAGGTGTTTATGGCTATCATATCACACTGAGTTAGTTCTAAAGGAATTCCTCTTTCCCTAACTAACTTCGAACTAACATACGAATGTGTAGACCCAGTGTCTATCAAAACAAAAATAGGTTTATCATAAAGTTAAAAAGTACCTACCACAATATCGAGTTCTTTTATATCACCACTATCATCCTGTGTCTGGATGTGATATACCCTAGCTGAAGATCTATCATCTCGGCCCATAGTAGCTTTAGTCTCCTTTTGTGAACCCACTTTAGATGATCCTGCAGATCCACAAAAGCTGCCTCTTTGCATTCTAACAGATCTTTCAGTCTGAATCGATCTGGGCAATCACGTACAAATTGTCCAGTTTCACCACATCAAAAACAGGCTCTCGTGATCATCCTACACTCTTCATAATGTTTTCGGTTACAAATCTTGCATTGGGGAGGTCATTGTTTCTTTCCAGAGCCTTTCACTGATGTTGAGGTGTTTTTGGACTTTTCAGCTTGACTTGATTGTCCCCGAGATGCTAAAAATCCAGATCTCCCCTACTGTGAATATCCTTTGCCCCGATTTGAGGATTGCGAAGCAAAAGATGTTTCAGCACTCCTTTTTGAATCTGTGATTCTTTTCAGCTTTTTCTCGGACAATCTCCATTACTTTAGCTCTATTAACTGATTCTTGAAAGTCCCTAAGAATAATTGCCACTAGCACCTTTTGGTATCTAGAATCTAATCCACTTATAAAGCTATCAGTGATGGCTCTCTCATCCGGTAGCAATTTAGAGGCAAATCTACACAATCTAGTAAACTCGCATTCGTATTCATACACCGAGCGATCTCCCTATTTAAGGTCCAAGAACTGCTGACTCATCTCCCGGATAAATGCATCTCTAATATATTTCCTCCTAAACTCACGGAGGAAAAACTACCAATTCACTTATTCTCGAACACGAGCAATGACATTATTCCACGATACCAGTGCTTGCTCTCTCAATAAGGAGACAACTCCTTACAGCTTTCCTTGATCGTCACACCCAATCCGAGCCAACATTGTCTGTATGTCATTCAACCAGAAATCTACCGACATAGGATCCCCATCAATGTCGCCTTTAAAATCAAGGGCCTGTAGCTTCTTTAACTAATTCGGAACAGAAATTTGAGAGGGTCTATTAAGTATCGCGTCCAGGGCTTGCAGAAATATACCCCGGTCTTACACCGGCATTTCCTGTGCAGGTGCGCCAGGCTCGTGTTGAACAGGCTGGTGTACTTCCTCCCCTACTTCAGGAGCATTCACAAGCCCCATTTGTTGAGTAGCATGTCGGGATTTGATTCCTCCCAACATCTGTACTCATAACATATACTTAAACTAATAAGCAATTGCATCAATCAAACAAGTATCATTTTCAAATGAATACGACATCCTAGTGGTATGTACACACTTTGACACTTTTCCTTATTAACCGAAAATAGAAACCGAGTTCATACTCAAAGTAGTTTATCTCTTGGATCCTTGCAAACCTTGCCTTTGCTACCCCGAACTTTAATTCTTTGCATCATTATAAAAAAGAGAGCGTAAGCACGCATGCTTAGTGAGGATGCTCATAACAATGATGCATTTACATTCTTTTAAAAACATATGCTTGCTTTTCCCAAAACATGCTTACTTACAAAGCATTTCATCATGATTCTAACCGAATCAAAACATAATGATAATCATAACATCAATAACATCAATAACATCTCATGCTTAAATCCCAAAGCATTTTAATCAAACCATGCTTAAATCCCAAAGCATTTTAATCAAACCATGCTTAAATCCCAAAGCATTCAATACAAGAATCAACACATGATCTCTTTCATATATTGGCAATTATAGTGACCCGTATAGACTACCTCTATCCTTTACACATATAAGATACACGAATCTCTCATACCATGCCTAGTTAAACCGCAAGATTTGACACCCTTGCCTTGTTAAACCGCGAGATTTCACCCTTGCCTAGTTAAACCGCAAGAGTACCGACCTTGCCTAGTTAAATTGCAGGATCACCATTAATTTGGGTTGCCTAGTTAAACCGCATGCCCCAAATGATGTCCCAACAGTCCAAGTGGCCTAGTTAAACCGCCATACCTCAAAGATCATGGTCACGATCGATTTTGTTCATATTTTATAGTTCACTTTTAATCCTATGGCATGCCAATTATATCCGATTATTTTCACCAAGTCACATAGCCAATATATCATTTACAAAACCATTTACTTACTGTTTTACAATGCATCTCATAAACAACACATATGCAAATCTCATTGCCAATGCAATAACACTATTCCCAACCGGAATGAAAACCAATGCTCAATAGCATTTAATATATACTTTCAATCCCCTGCATATGTACTCAAAATCATGCATTACGAGTAAGTAAATCATACCATGTTTGTTACCAAAACATGCAAACAACATGCTCATATCCAAGCCGATATTCAAGAGCAAGATAAGGGAAACTTACTTCCGAGCTTAGGTAAGTGTCTCACGCTTACCCTAAACTCCCAACAACCTTTTCAAACCTTTGTAAAGCATTTAAAATCAATTTCCACTCACCGATACGCTTCGTCTTTCTTGCCAACACGAAACAAGCTCTCAGCAAGCCACAAAACACGTCACGCTTGGTCGCCTTGATTATCCCCTATTTTAAACACATAAAACCAGAGGGCAAATGCATTAAAATGCATTCAAACCATTGCCCAACAGCAATCTCCCATAACTCCCAAGATGCCCACTCAACATCATCTGAAACATACCGAAAACACCATCAAACATTTCCAAAACTTAAACCAGCCATAAAACAACAATACAAGCCTTCAATTAACATCAAGGAACATCCAAAACCCATTCCTAACATCCTTTTACTTCCAGCAAAGATTAAACTCGAATATCACCACAAAACCCCAATCTAACGCCTAACTAATTAGAGATTCAAGAGTTTCAGGATTCTATTGATAAAAACAACTTATCAACATTGAATTACAACCAAAACATATATTAAATCCAAATCAAACACTAGAAAAATAGATCCACTTCGAAAATTATAATGTCTCATCAATATTCTCAAAATAACTCAATTAAACATTGATATAACATAAAAATCAATTTCCAAACTATAAATCAAGGATAAAATACTTGGGAATTTCAGTAAAGAACCATACAATAGAGGAGATCACAGACCTTACCCCTATTGTGAGATTTCTTCCTGAATTGATTTGACAAAAGCTAAGAAAACACAAGATTTAAATGAGATTTTGCCAAACAATGTTAATCAAATCATTATCAATCATAAAAACAAGTTAAAAGACTCATCACCTCTGGATTTTGAAGAAAACTTGAGTGTTTGACTGAGGAGAGAGTGGAGAGAAAAGTTGAGAGAAAAGTTACGTTAATTTTCTTTAATGAGCTTAACTAACTTTTTAACTAAAATCCCTTTTTAATTATCTTTAAAACACATGTTAAAATATCTTAAATTAAGGGAGAAACCATCATAAAAACCTTGGTAAAATAGCTCCTTAAATATTCTAAGAATTTGACCTTTTTCATTTTAGTCACCTCTAAAAACAGTTTTCAAAAATCGCATTTTGGTCACTAATCCAAAATATCACATTTCCAAATTTCTTTTTCTAAAATTGATTCCACCAAAAATCATTATATAATAAAATATGATTTTTAAATATTTTCCAACATTTTTATCTTACCAAAAAAATATACGGCCCCGAATCTGACTCGAATCTCTAACCCGGTCCACCGAACTGTCTAACAAACCTCAAAACCACTAAGCCCAAAACCGGGGTATTACAACTCTCCCCCACTTAAGAAATTTCGTCCTTAAAATTACCTGGAGAAAATAGATGCGAAAATTGCTCCTTCATATCCGTCTTGCTTTCCTAATTAGCTTCCTCAACACCTCGGCGTCGCCACAAGACTTTCACGAGCTCTATTGTCTTACCACGAAGAACCTTCTTACTGGTATCGAGGATATCTACTAGTTCCTCATCAAAGGTTAGATCTGATCTCAACTCCACATCCTCCACCGGCATGATATGCGATGGATTTTATCGATATCTCCTCAACATCGAAACATGGAACACATAGTCAATTTTCTCCAGCTCGGGAGGCAGCCTCAACCGATATGCCACAAGACCCACACGCTCAATAACCTATATGGTTCAATGAACCTCGGACTAAGCTTACCCTTATGTTCGAATCTCATCACCTTTTTCCACGGTGACACCTTTAAGAATACGCGATCGCCAACCACATATTCAACCTCCTTACGCTTCAAATATGCGTAAGATTTCTGCCGATCCGCAGCTGCTTTCAACTGATCTCACACAAGCTAGACCTTCACATCCGTGTCTTTCAACACATCTGGTAGGGTAACATGCTTTTCCCCCACCTCAGCCCAACATAAGGGCTGGCGACATCTCCGACCATATAACGCCTCATAAGGTGTCATCTATATACTCGTATGATAATTGTTGTTGTAAGCAAACTCAATTAAAGGCAAATGATTCTCCGAGGTTCCTTGAAACTCAATAATACAATATCTCAGCATATCTTCCAAAACTTGAATAACCCGCTCAGACTGCCCATCCGACTAGGGATGATATGCGGTACTAAAACTCAATCTCAAACCCAAGGCTTGGTACAAACTCCGCCAAAACCTTGCTGTAAACTTCGGATCCCTATCTGAAATGATGGATTTAAGTACAATATGCAAGTGTACAATCTTCGTTATATACAAATCTGCCAACCTGTCCAAGGTATACATTATATGGACTGGCAAGAAATGTGCACACTTTGTGAACTGGTCAACAATCACCCATACGGAATCCTTCTTAGCTGATGTCAACTGCAACCATGTTACAAAATCTATGGTAATTCTCTCCCATTTCCACTCCGAAAGTTTTAGCGGTTGCAACAACCCGGATGGAACCTGATGTTCAGCCTTGATCCGCTAACATACCATGCACCTGGACACAAACTCAACCACGTCCCTTTTCAACCCTAGTATACCTCTTTCAAATCACGATACATCTTAACACTACCAGGATGCATAGCAAGAGGACTAGAATATGCTTCCGTCAAGATAGTATGCCTCAAATCCAAATCATCCGGCACCCCTATCTGACCCTTCAAACATAAAACTCCATCATCATCAAATTGGAATTATGTCGGATTACCATCCGCTATGTTCTTAACATGCTCAACCAGGGAATCATCAAACAGTTGCTTAGCTTTAATCAATTGCTATAACATAGGCTTGACTTGCAACTCCGCCAACAAGCCACCCTCCCGCATCACGCTCAACCTTGCAGACATAGCTCGAAGCTCAATCGTAACCTTACGAATTAATGCATCTACCACTACATTGGCTTTACCAGGATGATACTCAATGGTCAAGTCATAATCCTTAAGCAACTCCAACCATCTACGTTGCCTAAGATTCAAATCTTTCTGGGACATCAAATACTTCAAGCCTTTGTGATCCGTGAAGATCATGCACATCTCACCATAGAGGTAATGCCGCCAAATTTTTAAAGCGAAAACCACAGCCGCAAGCTCTAAATCATGAGTTAGATAAACGCGAAGGATTTGGGGAAGTTATATTAAGCAGTTTAAAAAATGTTAAAAGGTTCAAAATTTGGCTTTGGGGTGTGATTTATAGAGTTCAAATTTTCCAAAAATGGTCCAATTACCTCATAAGGACCTCCGCCCTTTTCAACTTTTCACTTTGACCTTGTCGCATGGTCTAATTACAGGATTGATCCTCTTTTGTTTTCCAAAAATCTCAATTTCATCCCCAAATCGAATGAGAATAGATATTTAATGGCAAAATTACCCAGTCAATCCCTCCGTCCCAATCTATATTTTCACTTCAAGCTTGCCGCATGGTTTTATTACATTTTCAGTCCTCATTGGTTTTGTCCGGTTCCCAATTAAGTCCCAAATGTGTCTTTTTATTTATTTAATTTTTTTCTGATTTTATTTCTATTTCATTTCAGCCCTATTTTTCGTGTTCTTTTAATCATCATGTTAAATGCATATAAGTATGTTTTTTTTCTTAATTTTTTAGAATAATTTGTGATGTTACCCATGCATTTATTTTATACATGTGTTGTTTTTTTTTTGCATTGTGTTCATTTATGTTTTGTCATAACATGAGTAACATTTTGTGGTTATGTTTTAGTTTATTTGTACATAGTATGTTTTTGTAATTTAGCATGGATTTTATGTTCACTTTGTTTCTTAGGTTACATGTTAGTGTGGAAATTTTGTTAATATTATTATCACGTATCTTTATTATGTGTGCAAATGGTGTCATATGCTAAGGTTTGAGTATTAGTTTTTATATATGTTAATATGTTACTTTGGTTTGTTAGTTTATTATCGTATTATGTATCATGTCACGCCTACGTTGATTTGTTAGGTTTTTTATATATGTGTTTAAGCATGTTATATTTAGTTAATTAAGGCTTAAAAGCATGTTTTTTGTTACATGTTTTTGTTTTATTTTATGTAGATTTATCATGTTTAAGTTTTTTAGTTTAATAATTTGATGTTTATGTTTTTATGTCATCATGATTATGTTAATATGTTTTATTAGTATAGTACCGTGTTAAATTCTATATGTTTTGATGTGATATATTTGTTAAGATTGCATAACGGAATATTAATTGTCAATGCGGTGCCCTTTTATCTGAGCGTAAACATGGCCAGTATTAAGCGTAGTGATGGTGGTTTATCAGTTTATTCTCAAATAACTAGGCCCTTAAAATTTACTCGCACTTATAACCAAATCTTAATTTAATCGTCACTTTAATCCGGAAAGTTTAATATTAATAAAGCGATAATTATTAAAGTACCAATTTTGGGCAGTGTAGGGGTTATAATCCTTCCCCATCCGTAACTGACTCTCGAATCCAACATTTTTAAAATCTCTGGTTTTATGGTGCCCGGCCTACCTTACTGGTCGGTGGCGACTCCATTTTTAAAGTAAAATATGATTTTCCATGAAACCCTATGGAAGACATTCTTTTTACATACCCGAAAGACCCCCAAAAACCTTGAAACCCTTTTTTAGCGAAAACTCGTAAAAGGGATCGCTACAGATGGCGATTCTGCTGGGAGATTTTTTCTAATTTTCAAAAACAAAATAGAGTCAAGCTTTTTAAATAATTACCGCTTTATTAACATTGAAAGTTTCATATTAAAGTGACTATTAAATTAACATTTGATTATAATTGCACGTTTATTTTAACTCATTTAAAATTCGGCATATAAATCTGTACTTTTAAGTGGGGGAAAACACTAGTGCTTTCGTGAGGATATCGTTCCTCCGTATGGGCCTAGCAAAGTACCTTCGGGGCTCGAATACCTTATGCTTTCGTGAGGATATCATTCCTTCATATGGGCATAAGCGAATGGGTCCCCCTGAATTGAACCGGTTGAAAAGAGCCTATAATGGGTGATGACCAGGGGCCTCGGTACCCTTAGTAGGGGACAACAAGGACAATTTGGGTACCTCCTAGCACCAACACTGCATGTAGAGAACATAAAAAATCCACCCTTTTTAGAGCTATGCGGATAACCTAGGTGTTTTAGATAGGATGTAAATAGGGTTCTTTTGTTTGTTTATCTTATTTAACTTGCCCTTTATTTATGTATTTATTGATTTTATTCGGTACTGACTTGTTTTCTTTTTTTTTGTTTTGCTTTTTGCATATATCATTGCATCTGCATTACATAAAGGTATTGAATCGAGTGGTTTGCCTGATCAGAAAATCTTTCATCATGGAAAAAGGTATCTTAAGAAGGACGACCTCAACTCATCTGTCAGACATTGGTTAGAAGTCAATCAGAGGCCAAGGTAATAGTTTGCCGAGTGAGCGCATAATGCCAGGATATACTTACGTGAGCCTTCAATAGAATGACCTATGGGAACTTAAAAGGATTTGGGAAGGATGGGATCGAAGACTACAAGACTTATTCTTCAATAGTTATGGCAACATAGCTAGTTGATGTGTGTCCGAGTCAACTAGCCTTTACTCCGAGGCATCTTCCAGTTCTTGAATCCTGATTTTTGTTGCTTCACTTTCAACGGGCAAGATATGATGCCTACGATAAAGGAATACACGTCCTTACTTAATCAGAAGAATGTCCAGAAAGATTGGATCTATACGAAGTCGTCAAGAAACCAGAATTACCCTTTGAAGCTCAAAACTTTTGCCGGGATGAGTGACGATTGGGTTAACGGTCTGATTCAAAATCGAGGAGACAACCTAGCCTTTGCATGGGAGAGTATCCAAGACATCATACCCACACACCCAGATGAGGGGATGAAGATGGACCTATTCACCTTAGGGTTATATGGTTTGGTCATCTTTCCGAGGGTTCTTGGAAACATCGATATAGCCATCCTAGATGTATTTGAGCGTATGAAACGGAAGGTGAATCTTGTACCGGCAATCTTAGTTAAAACTTTCATTTCTTTGAATGTAAGCCGGGAGCATGAAGAGGGACGTTTCAGAGGGTGTGCATAGTTACTACAAGTTTAGATTCAGAGCCATATGTGGAAGACATCAACGAGTTTTACCAGGAATGTCATTTCAAGACTTTTCGCCTTTGCGGGAGTACTTAGCGAAGGATTGGCGAGAAGACTTGAACAGGAAGAAATGGACCCAGATCTTTAAGAACATTCAATACGAAGACATAGTGTAGAGAGTTTCTTGGCTCGTCAGGGTTAGTTACTTCTTATACAAGTGCGATGATTATGACTGGCTAATGATGTTAGGGCTACATGGTGGAATTGCTTGTGCTCCACTTTTGGTGTCCCGACAATTCGGATCGCGACAGTTTATTCTCGTCACAACCGGTTTAAGTCAAAGTGAATTTCCTTTCAAGGGAAAGTTCAGGGCGAAAGTTCAGACCATCATGAGAGCTTGGGATCAATGTTATCGGATAAGGGTAGAAGGAGATGCCGAGTGCATGTTCACCCCGGATTACGATCTTTAGAGGCGCCTGAGGATTAACGACAAGATTCTAGAACCCGACCAAGTACCAACCGTGTCACTTGAGGAGCATATGAGGATGGTACCGTCTGAGGCCAACATTTTGCGAAATGTACTCGGGCAGGTTAAGAAGAAGATGGAGGTTTTACAGACTCAACATACGAGTGAGCTCTACAAGGTAAGTTTAGATGTTGAAGAAACAAGATAGGACCATTAGGCTATTAAAGAAGCTGAACGCAGATCTGAGTGAGAAGAATGCTCTTTATTAGAAAGATACTCTCTAGCTTCAAGCAAAGGTGTAGAATGCCAGCCCAAGCCAGTTCCTAGTCGTGGAGAAGGAAAAGATGAACAATATGCGTTTGGTTGAAGAAGAACGAGAGAAAGGCAAGCAATCAATCGAGAATGAGTTAGAAAGCTGCAAGTTAGCCATCGAGAGTGAAAGGCGGTCTTTTAGGGATGCCATTAACCAATAGAAAGAAAGAGCTAGGGATGCCATTAACCAATAGCAGTCCTTTCAGACCCATCGTCAGAGGAATGGCTTCATCGAGCTACAAGAAAGGGAGTGTGAAATTTGTATGTTACGAGCCCACATTGAGCCACTCAAGGCAACCGTTTAGGATTACAGGGGAGAATTAGGGTATTCAAAGAAGCTGCAGCAGGTGGAGACAATTATTGGCGGCAAAGACTTCGCGAGGCCTCCTAGATGATTCAAGACAAAGACCAGTATTACATGACCCTGATGGTGGAGATACAACGAGTTGCGGGATATATGAAGGATTTAGCTGCAGAAGCCGAAGTTCTTCGACATTTCATAACCTCAGACATGAAAGAAGTGTCTAGGTTCAAAAAACTACTCAGGGCTATCGAGAAATTAGGAGCTAGAGCTAAGGCTTATATGTAGAACTGTACTTTACTATTTTGTAATCTGGACCCTTTAATTCCCATGAAAGTAGTTCAAAAGGGTGATTACCATTGGAATCAGTACCTTTATTTGCATACATTCTTGCATTGCATCATGGCATTTGCATCATTATGCACGCATTTATCTATTTTTTGGCAATAATATTGATAGTGTAAGTATTGTGGCAGTGAAACTAAAAGATAAGCTGCAACCATTTTGCATCCATACCTTACTCAGCTCCAAAGCAAACTAATGGAGGACGGAATAGTCAGTTTGGAAAAAGGGCAGAAGGATTTGGAAGTACGTTTCGATGAAGCTAAACAGTGCCTCAGCGAGCATATCGCTCAGTCACAAGCTGCGATAGTATCTTAGTTAACCGCATTGCTGGAAAAAAGCTATGGGAAAGAAAAAGTTAAAAATGAAGTCGCCTAGGAGCCAGAATGTATCGCATCTCACAACAAGGTTCAATCAAAGACACCAAGTCCGGTAAAAACAGTATACGTTGATCCTGTCAGGATATCTGCTAGTCTTTAGGCAGGGGCAACTAAAAGCCAACCCGTTGATACAGAGGCATTCTACGAAGAAGAGGTGCCAGAGATAAATTTGGTCGAGAAAATTAGAACAGAAGTGGAAAAGAAATGGGAGAAAAGGTTTCATCTCATGGAAGAAAAATTTAGAGCACTTCAAGCCACATATGAACCAGGGAATGAGGCTGATGATCTGAGCCTGGTATCCGACCTTATTTTACCACCAAAATTCAAAACTCTGAAATTTGACAAGTACGATGGAACTTCATGCCCTTCCGCGCATGTGACCATATATTGCCGAAAGATGACAGCCTTTATCAAGGATGAAAAGCTTTTAATGTATTGTTTCTAGGATAGTCTGATTGGGGTAGCAATCTTGTGGTACACCCAATTAAACCGGGTAAATATCAAGTCCTGGAAGGACTTTTCAAAGGCGTTCATTGAGCAGTACAAACATGAGAAAGATATGACCCCTAGTAGGATTATGTTGGAAAACATGGGACAGAAGCTAACGAAAGTCTGCGACGATACGCCCAGAGGTGGCGAGAGGTGGCCGCTCAGATCCAGCCACCAATTCTTGAGCACGAGATTACGCCTATTCGTGAATACTCTAAAGGGAACACTATTCAATCGCCTTATCAATAATACAACTCAGAGCTTTGCTGATTTGATCAGGACTGGGGAGTCTCTCGAATTGGCAATTAAGAGTAGCAGGACTGACAGCGGGGATAACTCTCAAAAGTACAACAAGAAGAGAGAGAATGAGGTAAATACTACAAGTACTTACAATGCCCCAAAGAACTTTACGGTCTCTCAGCCGCAAGCATCAACAAGGAAGGCTCATAACCCAAACCAAAGAGAAGAGAGAGCTCCAAGAAAGGAATGAGAGAAAGCAGCCTTTACTTCGTTGCCAGTTTCGTACGCTGAGCTTTATTCTAAGTTGTACAAAGCTGATTTGGTCCGCCCATACTATGTTACTCCATTCAAACCTCCGTTTCCGTCATGGTATGATCCTAACGCACATTGCGATTATCATGGCGGTGCCCATGGTCACTCCACAGAAAATTGCCTCGCATTTAAGAAACTTGTACAGAGTCTGATTAATTTTGGGGTATTAAAGTTTGAGAAACCAAATATGGTCGCTAACCCATTACCTAATTACGAGTACCATGGAGTGAACGCTATCGAGGAGTACTTTACTAGGAAGGCTAAGGAAGATGTGTCAGAAATTAAGTATCCCTTACGTTGGGTGTTCCAACAATTATGCATGGCTCGCTTGATTGATAGAGGCATGATATTGGTGCAGAGGGATGTAGAGCCTATTGCGAGTTCCACCAGGACGGGGGGCACGACATCCAACAATGTGAAGAATTTAGGAGATTGATTCAACAGCTGATGGACAGTAAAGAGATAGAGTTCTTTGAGGAGGTTGCAAGAAGGAAAGGGTTGGATGTATGTGCGTAAGATAGTCCCAACATCAAGTATGAAATAGACAGACCCTTTGTCATCCCCTCCAGACCAAAGAAGCAAGTTCATCTCAAGGAGAAGCTGTAAAGGTGGCCCCCAAAATCATCATCTCAGCACCAACCCCATTTTTGTTCAAAGACATGCGGCAGACCCCTTGGAATTATGCCGCCAACGTGACTATACCAGAGAAGTCAAAACCTTGTGAGGAGAAGGAACAAATGGTAAAAGAAGACCCAAAGTAGAAAGATGAACAAACAGAGAAAGATAAAATTGTTAATGAAGTAGGCCACTTCACGAGGAGCTGTAGGTGCTACTCTTCTGAAGCTACTAAAGATAAGGGAGAAGGTACATCAACTGGTCCTGTGAATATATTTGGCGAGGAGCCCCCTCCAAAGATTAATGAGCCGGTAACTGAGGCTTAGGCACAGGAATTTCTGAAGTTCCTAAAGTACAGTTAATATAATGTAGTTGAACAGCAGAAAGCAACCAGCAAGGATTACGGTGTTGGAGTTGCTTTTGAGTTCAGAAAAGCATTGTGATGCATTGTTAAAGGTGTTGAACCAAACATTTGTACCCGGTGACATTTCTATATCTAAGCTGGATAGAATAGTAGTGCATATCACCGCATACAACTACATCACATTGAGCGATGACGAGATCCTAGAAGGAGGTATAGGGTCTACCAAAGCTCTAAATATCACCACCCACTGCAAAGGGTATGTTTTGCCAGGAGTACTGATTGATAATGGGTCAACGTTAAACATACTACCAATGGTGACTTTGCAAAAGCTACCGATAGATGATTCCCACATGAAACCATGTCATAACTCCGTGAGAGCCTTTGACGATACTCAAAGGGGAGCACTTGGAAAAATTGAGGTACCTTTGTTGATTGGGCCGACAGAGTACACAATTGATTTCGTGGTAATGGACATAAAGCTGACCTACAATTGCTTATTGGGAAGACGATGGATTCACTCTACTGGAGCTGTTCCCTCATCACTCCATCAGAAATTGAAATTTGTGATCGAAGGCAAGTTGGTCATTGTAGAGGTTGAGCAAGAGATCATCGCCTCGGTAACATCGGATGCCCCCTACATCCAGAACGATGAATATGTTGTGGAGTGTTCTTTCTAAGCATTGGAACTTGTAAATGCCATATTTGTTGCGGAAGGTAGTCGGATCCCTAGTCCCAGGTTATCCAACTGCACCAAGATGACCGTTTCTAAAACTTTGGGCTAAAGAGCCAAAACAGGAAGAGGGCTAGGAAGGAGATTACAAAGAAGCCTACGACCCAGAAGTGTCATCATCAAGAAAGATCGTTTTGTGCTTGGCTACAAACTGAGTATTCAGCAAAGTAGAAAGGAATATAGAAAGAAAAGAGAACAAAGGAGGGCTAGATTCAAAGGAGAGGATATTCCATGGAGACCGATGTTTTTCCCTCATGTGAAAGATATTTTTGTCTTTGGAGGAATTGGCCATATAGAACAGAAATTACAGGAAGCAATTCGATAAAATGACATACTTAACGAGAATGAGATGTTTAGTGAATCGCTTGAAGGGATGTTCATCAACATGATAGCTGAAGATGACAATGGAAACAACGTGTTGACCAGCATCTGCCTTTGCCGTCCCGGGGAAACCCTCACTAATTGGAGCTACATTGATCTACCTGTAGTCTTTAGGGCCAGATCGGAGTAATGCTCCGAACTAACCCTTTTGTTTTTGGCCTATTGGCAATAGGGATCTTTTGTATGGGGCATCTATGTTAACTTTTTGTTTGCAATGAAAAAATGTCTTTCTCGTTTTCTCAAATGGTAAACATTTTATTTACTTTATTCATTCATTCATTACTTATATTCATTCACTTCATTTAAAATCATTCGTTTCCCAATACATTTGATCTCATTTCATGCAGGATCCCCATGATTAACTATATGAATGATTATGAATCCAATTTCGAGGTAGATTTCGAGCACCCTAAGATCACGACAAAAATTGAAGAGGATGACGACAAGGCAGAATGCGAGGTTCTTGAGGAGTTGGCGAGGATGATGGCCAATGAAGAAAGGCAAATCATGGCCCTCCAAGAAGAAATAGAAATTGTGAACTTGGGAACCGATGAAGAGAGAAAAGAAGTGAAAATTGAGACTAAATCTTCCTCAGAAACCAGGTGCGAACTGGTAGCCCTGCTCAAAGTGTTCAAGCACGTCTTTGCTTGGAATTATCAAGATATGACGGGGTTGAATACAAACATAGTGATGCACAAACTACCAATGAGGCCAGAATGCAAACCAATCCAGCAAAAGCTCAGAAGAATGAGGACTGACATGCTGTTAAAAATCAGAGAAGAGGTAAAAAAGTAGTTTGATGCCGGCTTTCTGGAAGTTGCCAAATACCTTGAATGGTTTGCAAACATCGTACCGGTGCTAAAGAAGGATGGGAAGGTCCGTGTGTGTGTAGATTACAGGGATCTCAATCGAACAAGCCCTAAAGACAATTTCCCTTTGCCACATATTGACACGTTTGTTGACAATACCGTGGGACATTCATTATTCTCATTCATGGATGGTTTCTCAAGATACAACCAGATAAAGATTGACCCAGAGGACATGGAGAAGACCTTATTTGTAACCATGTGAGGGGTACGTTTTGTAACAAGGTGATGCCTTTCAGACTCAAGAATGCAGGGGTAACTTATCAAAGAGCAATGGTGAGTCTTTTCCACGATATGATGCACAAAGAGATAGAAGTATACGCGGATGATATGATCGCTAAGTCCCAAACCAAGGAAGGGCACCTTTGAAACCTGAGAAAACTATTTCAAAGACTACGAAAATACCAGCTGAAGCTTAACCCGGCTAAATGCACCTTCGTAGTTAGATCTGGAAAATATTTGGGGTTTGTAGCGAGTAAGAAGGGGATTGAGATCGATCCAGAAAAAGTAAAGGCTATCCAGGACCTCCCAACGCCTCATACTCAGAAAGCAGTTCGAGGTTTCTTGGGAAGGTTAAACTATATCTCCCGTTTCATCTCTCAATTAATAGATAAGTGCGACCCTGTCTTCAGACTACTTAGGAAGAATAACCCAGGGGTTTGGGATGAAGAATGTCAAGAAGCTCTAGAGAAGATTAAGAAGTACTTGACGAATACTCCAATTTTAGTCACACCGGTACCAAATAGGCCTTTGATCCTTTACCTGACAGTTTTTGAAAACTCGATGGGTTGCGTGTTGGGGCAACATGATGGGTATGGGAAGAAGGAAAGAGTCATCTACTACCAAAGTAAGAAGTTGGTGATTGCGAAACACGGTACCCACCAATTCAGAAGCTATGTTGTGCTTTGGTTTGGACTACCAACAGGCTTAGACAGTACATGTTATACCATGCCACCTGGTTGATATCCAAATTGGACCCCTTGAAGTTTCTAATGGAAGCACCGGCATTAACGGGGAGGATGGCCCGCTGGCAGATGTTGTTATTCGAGTTCGACATTGTATATGTGAGCCAGAAAGCTGTAAAAGGAAGTGCTATAGCAGATTTCATAGCTAGCCGTGCTTCAGATGATTATGAATCGTTAAACTTTGATTTCCCAGATGAGGACTTGATGTGCATTATAGCTGGGGAAGACGTTTCAGATGATGGCTCGTGGAAGCTTTACTTTGATGGAGCCTCCAATGCCTTTGGCCACGAAATAAGAGCCGTGCTAATTTCTCCAGAAGATGTCTACTATCCCTTCACCAGCAGACTAGAATTTTTTTACACAAACAACATAACTGAATACGAAGCCTGAGTCATAGGACTGAATGCGGCCATTGAAAGAAAGATCAAAGAACTTCGAGTATTCGAAGATTCGTCCTTAGTGATCTATCAGTTATTAACAAAATGGGAAACTAGGGATTCGAAGCTAGTCAAATACTACGAGTTGATCCAAGAGCTCATTAAAGAATTTAAAAAGGTCAGTTTCACCTACTTTCCTAGAGAAGACAACTAGATGGCAGACGCCTTGGCAACCCTAGCCTCCATGTTCAAAGCCAATACGAAAGTAGAAATGAAGCCAATTGAGATGGAGACTTTTGAGAGGCCAGCTCACTGTTATAATGTGCAAGAAGAAATAGATGGCAATCGTTGGTATTACGATATCTTACAGTATATCAAGTTTCAAACATATCCCGAAGGGGCAAACAAAAATGACCAAAAAACACTAAAAAATATGGCAACATGATATGTTTTGGACGGGGAGATTCTGTACAAAAAAGGCCTTGATCAAGTGTTGTTGAGATGTGTAGATGCTCGGGAGGAGAAAGAAATTTTGGCAGAAGTGAATGATGGTTTGTGTAGAACACACGCCAACGGTCTGTCAATAGCCCAAAAAAGTATGAGATATGGCTATTTCTGGTCGAATATGGATGGAGGCTGCATCGATTACGCCAAGAAATGCCATAAGTGCCAAATATATGGCGACATGATCCATGCTCCTCCTTTACCTTTACACACCATAAACTCGCCTTGGCCGTTCGTAGCTTGGGGCATGGATGTCATTGGACAGATTCATCTGAAGGCTTCCAACGGGCACCGTTTTATATTGGTTGCCATTGATTACTTCACTAAATGGGTTGAGGCAGCATCTTACGTCAATATCACAAGGACAACGATGTGCAAGTTCCTAAAAAAGGAGATCATTTGTCGATATAGGTTGCCAGAAAGGATTATCACTGACAACGCTTCCAACCTGAATAACAAATTGATGACTGAGGTGTGCAACTAGTTCAAAATAATGCACCATAACTCCACAACCTACCATCCTAAGATGAATGGGGCAGTAGAAGCGGCAAACAAGAACATAAAGAAAATTATTTCGAAGACAACAGACACCTACAAATATTGGCATGAGAAGCTGCCATTTGCTCTGTTCACCTACCAGACATTTGTTCGCACATCAACGGGGGCAACGCCCTATTCTTTAGTGTACGGCACAGAGGCGATACTACCCATTGAGGTTGAGATTCTGTCACTCTGGGTTCTGAATGAAGTAATACTAGATGAATCAGAGTGGGTGCAAACCAGGCTCGACCAGTTAAATCTCATCGTAGAAAAGAGGCTGAAAGCCATCTGCCATGCTCAAATGTACCAAAAATGAATGATGTTGGCATATGATAAGAAAGTGCACCCAAGAGAATTCTGAGAGGGAGATCTGGTGCTTAAGATGATCCTCCCAATTCAGAAAGATTTTTGAGGGAAGTGGATGCCTTATTGGGAAGGGCCATATATCGTCAAGAAGGCCTTTTCGGGATGAGCGTTGCTTTTAACAAAAATGGATGGAGAAGAATTAAAAAATCCCGTGAATTTTGATTTAGTTAAGAAGTATTATGTTGGAAAAAAATGAAAATAAAAAAATGAAATGAAAAATGATGAAAAAATGAGGCGAAAACCTGAAAAGGCACTTCATAAAATGAAAACCTAAGGTGAAAACCGACAAAGGGCGCCTTAGGTGTAAAAACAATAATAAAAATAAAAAAGGGGCTTAAGGTGAAAACTTGAAAAAGGGCATCTTGAGGCAAAGGAATGATGTGAGTAGAAAACCTGTTAAGGGTGACTCAAATAAGTTTTGAGATTGGGCGTCCGACACGAAGAATTACCTTCATGAGTACTAGAAGAAAGGGCTCCGGGCAAAGATTCTATTTCAGTTGATGGGATCACGCATCATTCATATAGTGGATATTTGGGGTTTTGCATTTCATGTTATGTTTTCTCTTTTCCTCATCTTTCCCATGACTTTTCTAAAACTGTTCCAAGTCCTTAATGCCAATAAGATCATGTTTTTGTGCCTTCCCTTCCGTGTCTTCTCATTGTTTTCATAAGCATCATGCAAATAGGTTAACATAAACTTATGATAAACAAAAGATTTTTGAGCATTATTATGATCTAAGTCTGAGAATGTAGGTGATTAGAAAATATGATTAACTTTAATCTCAAGCTTTCTACATAATGTATGTCGAGGCACGACGAGGGGAAGACTTTGAGCATCAGAGTAAGATAACCAATGTCATGCACATTCATACTTGTCTGAGAAAATATTCAAGACGACAATAGAGATCTCCCAGGTGAAAAACTGTAAGGGCACCAAAAAAGAAAAAAAAAGAAAAAATACAAAAAACAAAAAAAACAAAAAACAAAAAAAACAAAATAAAAAAATCTAAGGCGAAAACCTGAAAGGGTACTTTAGAACTTAGAACCGAAAACTCAAAAAAGAAAGGCTGAAATGGTTGAACCCAACAGTGCGATGGGGTACCGCCACTAGAAGAACAAAAAGAAGAGAAAGCAGGCAGAAAGTTGAGATTGGCCGATCGTCAAAGCATAACCATTGGAACAATCTTGAGATATTGATATTCATGCATCATGTATAGTTAGGCATCCCTAGGATTAGGAGCATGCTAACTCATTTATCATAGCATTTTGTCTATTTTAAGCAGGTATTTACAAATTTGAAGAAAGATCGGCAGCCTTAGTAGCGTGAGGCCAGATTTTGATAGCCATTTTCAGTGTGAATCCCCAAATTTGAAGAAATATTTCGGCAGCCTTAGTAGCGTGAGGCCAGATTTTGGTAGCCATTTTTGGCGTAAATCCTCAAATTTGAAGAAAGATTTTGGCAGCCTTAGTAGCGTGAGTCCAGAAAGATCGATAGCCATTTTGGCGTGAATCCTAAATTTGAAAATAAAGGTTCTATATAGGAAGGGCTTATATTTTCGAGCCCTCGCAGTGAAAGGTTACATATAAGAAGAACCCGTAACTCTGAGATTTCAGAAGCTAAAAGTTCTATATAGGAATGATTTGCGGCTCCAGGGTTTGAAGACTAGTAGTTCTATATAGAAGGAACGCTCATTCGAAAGAATCCATCTGTGACGTAGAAGGTTTTATATAGGAAAAACCCACAGCGTTGAAGGCGAAGAGTTCTATATAGGAAGGACTCCAAGCTTTACCTTCTCAGAGTGAAAAGTTCTACATAGGAGGGACTCGAAACTTCAGAGTGAAAGGTTCTATATAGGAAGAACCTAACTCTAGGATTTCAAGGTAAAATTTCTATATAGGAAGAACTTTTAGTCCAAAGGATCCGCCCGAGAAAGCGAAAGGTTCTATATAGAAAGAAACTGTAGCTCTAAGATCAGAAGGTGATGAAGTTCTATATAAGAAGAACTTACGAACCTGAAGATTCAGCTAAGGAAAAGTGGAAAGTTCCAGAAAGAACACATGATTTTGAAGCTACAAACAGGGAAGTCAGATAAAAATGAGTGCTTACGATCTTTGCTTTGTTCTTGTTCAACAAGAACAAGCAAAGATGGGCAACTATAATCACTCATTTTTATCTGGGTTTGTAAATATTATGTAATTATTAATATATGTTATTATTGCATGTATACATATAATATATATATTATGTTTATTATGTACGTGTGATTAATATGTACGTAAAATATGTGTGTGATATGTAGGAGTGCATGTACATTATATATATTATGTATGTGTATGTATTAATAATTATTACGACATATGTGTGTCATATGTATGTTTATATTTTATGTATGCACTGTTTGTATATGTACAATATGTGTATAGTTATATTAATTATGTGTGAACAAGTATATGTTTGTATTATGTGCTCGAATGTATGTGTATGTTATACATATATGTGTGTCTGAGTATATGTATTATTGTTATTACTATTATTATATATATATATATATAAATAGATATAATATATATTAAAAACCCAAATATATTAGTATCTACTCCAATTACAAAAAACCCCTAATGTAATTACACCAGTCCAAACCAAATGGCCCAACAACTAAAAACCCCTAATTAACATGTGATAAATAACCCTAATATATCTCCTTCCTTTGTAGGCGGCTACAAGAAGGCTGTTGGATCAGATCCAACGACCAGGATCAAACCAAGACATCTCTCCAGCTGGCAGCGTTGATACACGTGCAGGCTATTTGTTTCCCCACGCGCACGTGCGTCGCACGCACGAGACTATCCAGCTTCCAAGGCGCCACATGTCACCATCTCGTGCAATCATGCTTGTCTAAGATCGCATCTGAACCGTCCGTTCCTCATGCAATCTCAACCGTTGGATCAGATCTGATCCAACGGCCAAGAACACATCTGGCCGAAAGAACGCCTCCACCATGCCACCGTACCAACAACCGGACATGCGAGAAAAGGAAAAAATGAGCGTCAACAACCAAATATGTATATTTTTCTTTCTATCTACAAAACCAGATTAGAACAAAAAGGGGCATATATATCAAGTGTATCCAACCATTTGTAAAAAAATGACCAGAATCAATAAAAAGAGAGAGACCAGATTCGAAAAAAAAGCCAAAAACAGTTTCAATGGTAATTTTCTCCTTTCTTTTCTTGCATGCCTTTCGAATACAAAAATAATAAATAAAAACACAAAAAAGGGGTTAAGAGTTTACCCTCGTCCTGGCCGCCGTCTGGTGATAAGCCTTGGGGTTCTTTCGAACCGTGCATGGTGAATCGGACGGTGGTGGTATTAAAAAGGGGGTTTATTTTAAAAAAATAGTTTCAGTTTTCCTAGATCTAAGGCAAAGGTTTTTTTTTTAAATCCAGGGCTGGATTTGGTTTCTAAAATAGAAGATACTTCATTTTTGGGCTTAGGGGCCGGTGGCCGGTGGTGGCGGAGAAGTGGCCAGCCACCACCGTTTTCTAAAAAAAGGTTGAGCATCTGGGATTTTAGGTTTTAAAATGCGGAGGATTTGGGGAAGTTATATTAAGTGGTTTAGAAAATGTTAAAAGGTTCAAATTTTAGCTTTTCGGTGTGATTTATAGAGTTTAGATTTTCCAAAAATGTTACAATTACCTCATAAGGACCTTTGCCCTTTTCAACTTTTCACCTTGAGCTTGCTGCATGGTCCAATTACAGGATCAGTCCTCTTTTGTTTTCCAAAAATCTCAATTTCATCCCCAAATCGAATGAGAACAAATTTTTAATGGCAAAATTACCTAGTCAGTCCCTCCGTCCTAGCCTATATTTTCACTTCGAGCTTACCGCATGGTTTTATTACATTTCCAGTCCTTATATGTTCTGTCTGGTTCTCAATTAAGTCCCTAAATGTGTCTTTTTATTTATTTAATTTTTGTTTTCTGATTTTATTTCTATTTCATTTCAGCCCTGTCTTTTGTGTTTTTTTAATCACCATGTTAAATGCATATTAGTATGTTTTTGTCTTACTTTGTTAGCATAATTTGTGATGTTACCCATGCATTTATTTTATACATGTGTTGTTTTTTTGCATTGTGTTCATTTATGTTTTGTCATAACGTGAGTAATATTTTGTGATTATGTTTTAGTTTATTTGTACATAGTATGTTTTTGTAATTTAGCATGGATTTTATGTTCACTTTGTTTCTTAGGTTACATGTTAGTGTGGAAATTTTGTTAATATTATTATCACGTATCTTTATTATGTGTGCACAGGGTGTCATATGCTAAGTTTTTAGTATTAGTTTTTATATATGTTAATATGTTACTTTGGTTTGTTAGTTTATTATCGTATTATGTATCATGTCACACCTACGTTGCCTTTTTTTTAGTTTTTTTATATATGTGTTTAAGCATGTTATATTTAGTTAATTAAGTCCTAAATGCATGTTTTTTGTTACATGTTTTTGTTTTATTTTATGTAGATTTATCATGTTTAAGTTTTTTAGTTTAATATTTTGATGTTTATGTTTTTATGTCATAATGTTTATGTTAATATGTTTTATTAGTATAGTATCGTGTTAAATTCTATATGTTTTGATGTGATATATTTGTTAAGATTGCATAACGGAATATTAATTGTCAATGCAATGCCATTTTATCCGAGCGTAAATGTGGGCAGTATCAAGCGTAGTGATGGTAATTTATCAGTTTATTCTCGGATAACAGGCCCTTAAAATTTACTCGCACTTATAACCAAATCTTAATTTAATCGTCACTTTAATCAGGAAAGTTTAATATTAATAAAGCGGTAATTATTAAAGTACCAATTTTGGGCGGTGTGCGGGTGCTAATCCTTTCCTATCCGTAACTGACTCCCGAACCCAACATTTTTAAAATCTCTGGTTTTATGGTGCCCGGCCTACCTTAGTGGCCGGCGGCGACTCCATTTTTAAAGTAAAATAGGATTTTCCATAAAACCCACGAAAGACATTATTTTTAAGTACCCGAAAGATCCCCAAACACCTTGAAACCCCTTTTTTAGTGAAAACTCGTAAAATGGATCGCTACAACTTGCAACACAATCCGCAGATGTCGAACATACTCTTTCTCGGTACGAGAGTACACGAGATTATCATCTATAAACACCAACACAAACTGATCAAGATACTCATTGAACACTTTATTCATTATGTCCATAAACGCAGCCAGGGCATTTGTCAAACCGAAGGGCATGACCAAAAACTCAGAATGCCTATACCTTGTACGGAACGGGGTCTTATGCACATCCACATCCTTAACTTCAACTGATAATACCCCGATCTTAAATCTATCTTAGAAAACACCGCTGCTCCACGAAACTGATCGAACAAATCATCAATTCACAGTAACGGGTACCTATTCTTTACCATCAACTTGTTCAACTGACGATAATCAATGCACATACGCATCGTACCATATTTTTTTCACAAAGAGAACAGGCTCACACCACGAAGAAATACTTGGTCAAATGAACCCATGATCCAGCAACTCCTGAAGCTGTAACTTCAGCTCCTTCAATTCTTTCGGTGCCATCCTATATGGAGCAATGGACACCAGTGTTGTACCCTCGTATGTATCAATATGAAACTCCACCTCTCTATCCGGAGGCAAACCCGATAACTGCTCAGGGAAAACCTCAGGAAAGTCGTAAATAGTCTGAATGTCCTGCACTCAAACACCCTTGGCTTCCGGATTCATAATAATAGCCAAATAAGCTTGGCAGCCATTAAACATCATCTTCTCCGCTCTAACAGCCGAAACCACGTCGGATAGGAACTTAACGTTCTCATCAACCACCACAACCTCATATTTTTCGGACAACCTTAAGAAAATCCTCTTGGACTCACAATCCACAACATCTCTATGCTCACTCAACCAATCCATATCCAAAATGACATCAAAACCATGGAATGACAATTCCATCAGATTTGCGGCAAAATCATGACCTTGCACCACCAAGGGACATCACCGATACAACCTTCTTGTTGTAACTGTCTCCCCAAAAAAACTTGTGACCAACATACCAACATCTAATATCTCAACAGGAACATTCAGCAAGGATGCATGTTCACTCAAGATATATGAATGCGTAGACCCCGAATCAATCAAGCATAATAATGACAAGGATTGCAAAGTAAAAGTACCTGCGATCATATCCATGTCATTATGACCCTCAAGGTGAGGAAAGACCCGAGCCGGTCAACCACCTTCAAGTCTCACTGCTGCAGCATGAGCCTACCCCTCTGACCATCCTCTCGCCTCTAACAATTATGCTTGCCACGGCCTCGGCCCTTAGTTGGTGCAACAACTTGTGCTAGTACATCTCTCGCAGCACGAGGACAATCACGCTTCAGGTGATCAGATGATCCACAAATCCAATAGGTTCCAGTGTTACACCAGCACATACCCACATGACGCCTATCGCATCACTCACACTCTGGTGTAAGACGAGCTCCCTGAGCACCCTGGCCAACTCCACCACCACGCATATGGTCTGGCTTATGCCTCTTGTCCCTGAATCTTCTATTCTGCCTCCTAGAATAGCTAGGTTTTGCCACTCTCTTACCCAAGTTCGCACCTGCCGTCTGAACTAGTGCACCCAAGGATTGCTCGATATCCTTGGCCCAATTGACCAACACATCAAAATCTATGTAATCTGCTTCTAGGAGGTACGTCTTAATGTCCTTTACAAGTCTATACCAGAACCTGTCACATCTCTACTGGTCATCTAGAACCAACTCTACAGCATACTAACTCAACCGGACAAAGTTCACCTCATATTCAGCAACAAACATGCTTCCCTGAGATAGCGATATAAACTCGCTCTTCTTCGTATCCAAGTACTGAGAACCAATGTACTTCCTCTTGAAAGCCCTCCGAAAGAACTCCCAACTAACATCCGCCTCAAGAACACCAACAATAGTTGTCACCCACCAATGGTATGCATCCCCCTATAGCAGGGATACAGTGCAACCCAACTTGCACTCCTCATTGCATCCCATCTGGTCCATAATGCAGGCTATCTTTTCCAACCATCCCTCGGTTGCCTTAGGGCTCAAACCTTGAAACTCCACACCTCCCAAACTCCTCCAACGCTCCAAGGGTAAACCTTGATTTTCCACCACGACAGGTGCCGGTGCCTGCGCCTGCACTCCAGCCATCGCTGCCTGAAAAGCTCCCATTATCACATGTACTAACGGAGTCAAATCACCATATATTGGCACTTGATGAACTTGGGGTGCTTCACCTACCCTAACATCAACTGGAGGAACCACGGGAGGAGGAGGAGGTAAAACATGAGGGAGATTCTCCCCTATCTTATTATTCTACCCAGCCCCGGTAGTATTAGCCACAGACCGTTTCTCACGTCAAGCCATGCTAACAAAAGCATCAAAACACATTAGAGTTAGTCTAGCATCAGGAAAAGGATCCAAGTTCACTTTAAAACGCATTAAAAATCCTCAGTAATAGGCAATGTGTCCCCAATCTAACCCCAGAAATACATCAAACAATTACCGGACATATACACAATCACCGTGTAGTTAAACAACATCAGCTAAACAAGCAACAACATCTCAACTTTTTGCAAACCTGGCTCTGATACCAACAAATATAACCCCTCAACCCAACCCAGTCACAAGACCGAACCGAGCAAGCTACATTAGGTTTATCAAAGTAAACCAAGATGATTAAACCTAAAACTCTCTCATTTTTTTCTTTTATCTAATCTAGATGCATTAACATTATCCTACATGATCATACTGTTCAAAGGTGAGCACTCATCTCATCGGGCATCATAATGATATCTAATTAGCCACGATGCAACTTAGGGACCAAAATGTAAATTTAGCAAATTAAAAGGGTTTTTCCACTTTTAAGCTACCAACATTAAATTAGGTTCATTTCATGCTTATATGCCAAATATCAACCTCAAATGAACATCAATGTATACATAATTGTCAAAATAAGATTTAGGGACTAAAATGAAAGAAAATAGAACTTTACAAAAGCCATTAACTAACTTAACAGCCATGGGTATCGGTACCCCTATTCGAGTATCGGTACTCCCTTTACATTCGAGTTTCCAAAACTTCCAGTAGCCATATCCCGTACCGGTACTACCCATGCGTACTAATACGCCTTACCAAAATTGAAGGCCTATACCGATCCTCAAACCTGTGTATCAATCCCCCAAGCCAAACTCAGCCTACCCGTACAGATACGCGAACCCGTGTATCGGTATGCTACTCCAATAATGCACTCACATATTGTAATGCCTAGCTTGTGTACCGATACCACAAGCCTGAAATGGCTTCCTATACCGATACATGAACACGCGTATTGATACGCCTAGACCTGAATGGTCACAAATGGCTGGTTTAACAAGTTTATCTCATAAATATCCCACCTCATTAAGCCACAAACTTTAGTATAACTCTACCTAGATGCAAAGGCAACCTAAACATCATAAGCTCAGCAACCCAACAGGGCTTCCACCCATTCAGAGATATTCTAAAGGCATGCTTCCTAGAACACTTTGCCAAACGTCTCAAAATGCACCACTAAACCATTCACAACATAGGCAACATAAGAAAACCCTGCTTATAGCATAATAAACTTGCTCAAACCATCACAACAAGGCAATCATTAAGGGGCTCTAGATGCATACCTAAGACATCATTCAACCACAACTACTATCAAATATTGACATCAAGCTTAGCAACAACAACCATCCTCAAAACCCAGCATAGAAAACATATTCAAAATCCATAAGAAAGTAGGAATACAACCCCAAAAATCTTGGCAAACACATTGCCTTATTAACCAATAATAAAAACCGAGTTCATACTCAAAGTAGTTTATCTCTTGGATCCTTGCAAACCTCACCTTTGCTACCCCAAACTTTAATTCTCTGCATCATTAGGAAAAAGAAAGCGTAAGCACACATGCTTAGCGAGGATGCTCAAAACAATGATGCATTTACATTCTTTTAAAAACATATGCTTGCTTTTCCCAAAACATGCTTACTTACAAAGCACTTCCTCATGATTCTAACTGAATCAAAACATACTGATAATCATAACATCAATAACATCTCATGCTTAAATCCCAAAGCATTTTAATCAAACCATGCTTAAATCCCAAAGAATTTTAATCAAACCATGCTTAAATCCCAAAGCATTTAATACAAGAATCAACACATGATCTCTTTCATATATTATCAATTATAGGGACTCGGATAGACTACCTCTATCCCTTACACATATTGGTTACACGGATCTCTCATACCATGCCTAGTTAAACGGCAAGATTTGACACCTTTGCCTAGTTAAACCGCGAGATTTCACCCTTGCCTAGTTAAACCGCAAGATTTAACACCCTCGCCTAGTTAAACCGCGAGATTTCACTCTTGCCTAGTTAAACCGCAAGAGTACCGATCTTGCCTAGTTAAACCTTATGATCACCATCAATTTGGGTTGCCTAGATAAACCACATGCCCCAAATGATGTCCCAACAGTCCGAGTGGCCTAGTTAAACCGCCATACCTCAAGGACCCATGGCCACGATCAATTTTGTTCATATTTTATAGTGCACTTTTAATCCTATGGCATGCCAACTATATCCGATTGTTTTCACCATGTCACATAGCCAATATATCATTTACAAAACCATTTACTTACCGTTTTACAATGCATCTCATAAACAACACATATGCAGATCTTATTGCCAATGCAATAACACAATTCCCAACTGGAATGAAAACCAGTGCTCGATAGCATTTAATATATACCTTCAATACCCTGCATATGTACTCAAAATCACGCATTACCAGTAAGTAAATCATACCATGTTTGCTACCAAAACATGCTCATATCCAAGCCGATATTCAAGAGCAAGATAAGGGAAACTTACTTCCGTGCTTAGGTAAGCGTCTCACGCTTACCCTAAACTCCCAACAACCTTTTCAAACCTTTGTAAAGCATTTAAAACTAGTTTCCACTCATCGATACACTTCGCCTTTCTTGCCAACACGAAACAAGCTCTCGACAAGCCACTAAACACGTCACGCTTCGTCGCCTTGATTATCCCCTATTTTAAACACATAAAACCAGAGGGCAAATGCATTAAAATGCATTCAAAGCATTGCCCAACAGCAATCTCCAGTAACTCCCAAGATGCCCACTCAACACCATCTAAAACACACCGAAAACAACTTAACCCATCCATAAAACAACAATACAAGCATTCAATTAACATCAAGGAACATCCAAAAACCCTTTCCTAACATCCTTTTACTTCCAGCAAAGATTAAACTCGAATATCACCATAAAAACCCCAATCTAACAACCTAACTAATTAGAGATTGAAGAGTTTCGGGATTCTATTGATAAAAACAACTTATCAACATCAAAGTACAACCAAAACATATATTAAATCCAGCTCAAACACTGGAAAAATGGAACCACTTTGAAAATTATAATATCTCATAAATATTCTTAAAATAACTCAATTAAACATCGATATAACATAAAAATCAGTTTCCAAACTATAAATCAAGGATCAAATACTTGGGAATTTCAGTAAAGAACCATACAATAGAGGAGATCACGGACCTTACCCCTATTGTAAGATTTCTCCCTCAATTGATTTGACAAAAGCTAAGAAATGAGATTTTGCAAAACAATGTTAATCAAATCATCATCATTCATAAAAACAAGTTGAAAGACTCCTCACCTCTAGATTTTGAAGAAAACTTGAGTGTTTTACTAAGGAAAGAGTGTAGAGAAAAGTTGAGAGAAAAGTTACGTGAATTTTCTTTAATGATTCTAACTAACTTCTTAACTGAAATCCTTTTTTAATTATCTTTAAAACATATGTTAAAATATCTTAAATTAAGGGAGAAATCATCAGAAAAACCTTGGTAAAATAGCTCCTTAAAGATTCTAAGAATTTGACCCTTTTCATTTTAGTCACCTCTAAAAATAGTTTTCAAAAATCGCATTTTGGTCACTAATCCAAATGTCACATTTCCAAATTCCTTTTTCTAAAATTGATTCCACCAAAAATCATTATATAATAAAAGATGATTTTAACTATTTTCTACATTTTTATCTTACCGAAAAAATATATGATCCCGAATCTGACTCTAATCTATAACCTAGTCCACCGGACCGTCTAACAAACCTCAAAACTGCTAAGCCCAAAATCGGGGTGTTACGCGCAATCTTCCTACTCCAGACATTAGCTACAACATTAGCCTTTCTCGGATGATACTCTATCGTCAAATCATAATCCTTAAGCAACTCCAACTATCTTCATTGTCTAAGATTAAACTCCTTTTATGACATCTGTTATTTCAAACTCTTGTGATCCATATACACAGTACACTTCTCACCATAAAGATAGTGTCACCAAATCGTCAACGCAAACACCACCGTTGCCAGCTCAATATCGTGCATAGGATAGTTGCGCTCGTGCACTTTCAACTGCCTAGTTGGATAAGCCACAACCTTTTCTTCTTGCATCTCTATACACAACAAACTCCTTCCCTAACTCAGGTTGAATCAAGATTGGAGCTTGCATCAAAGCTTCCTTCAACTTATCAAAAGCTTGTTGTCTACCCTATGTCCACTCAAAACTCACACCCTTTTGCAACAACTTCGTCAAAGGAGCAACAATCCTTGACAAACCATCCGCAAAGCATCGGTAATATCCTACCAACCCCAAGAAACTACGAACTTCTGACACTGGCTTAGGTTGCTTACAATTCACAACAACTTTAATTTTCTGCGGATCCACGTGAATACCCTCGTCCGAAACAACATGACCAAGAAAACCACCTACTTGATCCAAAACTCATACTTACTCAGCTTGGCATAAAGCTTACTTGCAACACAATCCATAGGTGTCGATCATGATCTTCCTTAGTACGAGAGTACACAAGAATGTCATCGATGAACACTACCATAAATTGATCCAAGAATTCATGAAACACCTGATTTATCATATCCATAATGTTGCCATGCATTTGTCAACCCAAACGGCATCGCCAAGAACTCATAAGGCCTATAGCGCATGCGAAAAGCTGACTTTGGCACGTCTTTATCCTTCACCTTCAACTGATAATACCCCAACTTCATATCAATCTTGGAAAACACTGTAGCACCTCGAAACTGATCAAATAAATCATCGATCTGCGATAAAGGATACTTGTTCTTAATCGTCAACTTGTTCAGTTGTCGATAATGAATGCACATTCTCATCGTGCCATCTTTTTTTTTTCACAAACAACACATGCGCTCCCTATAGTGACACACTAGGCTGAATGAAACCATGATTCAATAACTCCTATAACTGCATCTTTAACTCCTTCAATTCTTTTATTGCCAAATGATATGATGTAATCGACACCAGAGTCATATCTGCATACGTCTCAATACAAAAGTCTACCTCCCTATCTGGCGGTAAACTAGGCAACTCTTTCGGAAACACTCCTGGAAATTGTAAACTGTACAAATATCTTGGGCATGCACTTCTTTCATACTAGGGTTCATAACATAAGCTAGGTATGCTTGACCCCCAGATTCCATCATCTTCCGCGCTTCCAAAGTCGAAACAACATTGGACATGAATTTGACACTCACCCACAACCACCACTTCGTAATCCTCTACTAGTTTTAACGAAACTCGCTTGGTCTTACAATCAACTACAGCCCTATGCTCAGACAACCAATCCATTCCCAAGATTACATCACAACTGTAAAATGACAACTCCATCAAATTGACCTCAAACACATGACCTTAAACCGTCGAAGGACATCTCCTGAACAACCTCTTAGGAACTACTATCTCACTAAAGGAACTAGTTATCCGCATACCAATATCTAACACTTCTACAGATATATCAAGCAAGCATAAATATTCGCGCAAGATGTATGAATGTGTAGAACCAGAATCTATTAAAGAAAGAATTGGTATGGACTGCAAAGTAAATGTACCTGCAATCACATCAACTTCGTATGAGCAACTACCCTCTAACCATCCTCTCTACGCTAAAAATGTCCACGACCGAGCCCATGGCCTCTCTGTGGCACAACAATACGTGCAGTAGCCTGAACTTCCCTAGCTAACTGCAAACAATCACGTCTAATGTGATTCCGGGAACCACAGCTCCAACAAGTGCCAAGAGTACCCTAACACTCCTCCGTGTGTCTCCTACCACATCTCCCACACTCAGGTGTTCGAGCAAAGGTATTCTGAACAGGTTGTCCACGCCCAACATTACTCCGTCCACGTCTCTAATGCTAACAATACCTCCTATCTCTATACTTATTGTATCGATCACTACCATAATCTAATTTAGCATTCTTTTTAACCTCAAAAGAACTCCCTGAACGAGCAATCAACCCCAAATTCTATTCTATGTACTTTGCCCAAGAAACTATGACATCAAACTCGATATAATCCATAGCTAATATGTATGTCTTCACCTCCTTGTCCAGTCCACAACAAAACTGGTCGCATTGCTGTCGCTCATCAGGAACCAGTTTAGGAGTATACTGGCTCAACCGAACAAACTAGATCTCATACTCAGAAACAGACATGTTCCCATGCTCTAAAGCTATAAACTCCATCTTTCTCTCATCTTAATATCAGGATCCCAGATACTTATTCCAAAAGGCAGCACAAAAGAACTCCCATGTTACATCAGCAGGTGCCATACCCGCGATAGCGGTCGTCCACCAACTGTAAGCATCACCCTGAAGCAACGACACTATACAACCCAACTTATAGACATATGTACACTCCATCTAACCAAGAATCCTTTCCGTGCTAGCAAACCACTCATCGGCTACATCAGGAGCCAAACCTCGAAACTCAATACCACCCAAGCTATATAGACGCTCCAAAGGTAGCCCAGTATTCACAGCTACAAGCGCCAGTTCAGGTATTTGCACTCCAGCCATAGCCGCCTAAAAAGATCCAATCATCGCTTGGATCAATGGTGTTATATAACTAAAAATAGGTTCTTGCAGTGCCTGAGGCGCACCACCCTCAACTCCAACACCAGCCGGAGGAATCAGTGAAGGATGAGGTAACTCATCATCTTGTCTATCCATAACACTTCCCATATAAGCTCTCGTCTCAATCTTATTCTTAAAAAATATGAGTCTAAAACATGATAATGCAATAAAATAATGCAATTAGGCTAGCTTGGAGCAAGAATCCAAGTCGCTCAGGTTTAAATCAAAAATCATTTAACACTAGTAGTAATTAAGGCAATGTGTCCCCAAGTTAAACACCCAAACATATCACATATCGAACATAATCTCACAAATTCATACACCGTGCATAACAATCAACGTAATCATACATCAGCAATACATCAAACAACCATAACCACCTCCCAAAATCATAACCTACTCTAATACCAACAAATGTAACCCCCTTAACCCGGTATAGTCGCAAGACTGAACCGAGCAAGCTATATTAGGGTTTGACAAGATAAACCCAAAAGATTTACTTAGAAAATGGTCTATTTTTTCTTTTATCTTATCCAAAAATATTTAATTCCTCAGGTGATCATGTTGGTTATGGTGAAGGTTATAACTCATTCGGGCGTCGATTTGACATCAAATTGTATGAATTCGCATTTTAGGGACTAAAATGTAATTCTATATAATTAAGAGGACTTATTGTAATTAAAGTTACCAATCCTTAATTAGTTATATTTCATATCAACAAGTTAAATTTCAACTTAAAATAACCATCCAAACTTATTTAATTGCATAATCAAGAAACATGGACTAAACTGCAAAGAATCAAACTTTAGAAGGCATCTTAACTGAAATAACAACTGACGTACCGGTACATGCACTTCTTGTATCGCGACGGGTGCAAAATAAAAAGGTGTACTAATATGGTTCTCAAGTGTATCAATACGAGCATGCTATTTTTTAAAATTGGAATTCTAGTAGCCAAAAGGCGTACCGATACGATTGCCCATTTACCGATACCAAGCCAAATTATAAACAATACGGTCCCTAGATGTATCAGTATGCCAAGGCAATTTTGCTCAAATTCAGCCGAGATAGGTCCTCGTGTACTGATCTTTGAGGACTCGTACCGGTACGGACAGACCTGTAATGACCTCTTGGTCCAACATATGACACTTTGGCTCAATCTAACATACTCCAATCAATATCTAATCACCATACAACTTCATAAACATCAATTCCTCGGACATAGAAGCATTGTAGAAGATCATGCACAACATGTCAAAACCAAACATAACTCCTATAGGCATACTTTCTTCCCAAGCATGCATAATGCCCTCAAAACCAAACATTAAGCATAAAACAAGTCCAAAACATCAAACATAATTTGTACAATATAGGGAGTATCCAAAATAAACCTCCTAAATACAAATTGGTCACATTGCCTCTTATTACTACTTAGCATTTATAAAACCATACTTTGTAATGTCACAACCCTTGGATGTCCTCTTGCGTTCTTGCTGTCTGAAATGGCCTATTTCTCTGCACTGATGAGAAAGGAGAGCGTAAGCTTTAAACTTAGTGAGGGAATCTCAAAAACACTCATTAATGCAATTAAAATCATTTTAATTCAAACCAAGGGTATAAGTCTCATGGAAAAAGCATCTCATGCTTCTATAATCTCTTCAAATATGCACATTTAAAGCATTTGCAACACATGTATCATGGATTTCTATCATAAACCTCAATGTAAGCTTCATAGGCCAAAATCTCTAATAGCAAGCTTAAAGAGCATCTTATGTATAAATCACGTTATACAAAACATAATCCATTTGTCATGATACATCATCTCATATATTGGCATTCAAGTGACTCAAAACAAGTTTCATTCTATTTTATCAAAACCACATCGGATACACAGATTTCCCAAGTGGTTCATTCGACAACTTCACATACGTCCTCAAATCGGAGTAACCCTCAACAGTTATAACATATAAATCCACCAGCGGGAGAATTGGCACACTCTTAACCCCTTGACCGCTGCAGTTCTCATGGTGGAACATGTCACACTCTTGACCCCTCGACACCCATGAGGCGACTTATTATAGTGCACTTTAAACCCTATGGCTAGCCAACTATATCTGATAACATTTTACCTCAGCCACTTGCCAATATACTCAATAAAAACCTCATTAACTTACTGTTTTACATATGTATCATTTCAAACCATTTTCCAATACATTAAAGCATGTATTCTAGCATTCCCAAAATACTTTCATAAATCATTTTCTATGCTCAAATCTCATCATGTATAATCATTTGCAGCATCTTTCATTTCTAAAACATGCATATAACAGTAAGTAATCAAATCTATAAACATGTGCAAGAGTGTGTATTTTGCAAAATCGAAAATGAGAGAGAGCTCAACCAATACTTACTTTCAAGCTTAGATAAGTGTTTCAAACTTTATCTAAACTCCCAACAACCATCTTCAAACCTTTTAAAAGAAGTGAAACGTGTTCCAACTCACCAACAATCCAAAGCTCTCTTGTCATTGCGAGAATCAAGCTTTCGCAACCTCTCCAAAAGCTATAGGATTCAACTCCCCTGCTTTACCCAATCAAAAACAAAGGATTAATGTACTTCCATGCATCCCTAATTTCTAGCAGCCAACAAACACAGCTTCGCCTCAAAAGAAACCATCAAAAGCCTCTCTAAACAACCAAAATCATCATTAAGCCTCAACTAAACAAAATCCAGCAAAAATCTATTTCTTAACAACATCAGTTAACATCCAAAAACATCCCTAAAATGTCCTTATACCTCCAACAACTCTACAACATCAAGATCACACCAAAATCTAACAATTTACAACCTAGAAAATTAGCAATTCACATAGTTCTAGGATTTCTTTAATTTGTCAATTCTTTCAACACTAAAATACATCTTATAAGAGATCTAAATCAATTATATTAAACACAGAATAGATTAAAAGCAATGTTTATCTAATTTCCATATAAAACTCAATTTAATTACCAAATCCATAATTAAATCATAATTCCATAACATAAATCAGTTGTAAAGGATCAAGAAATTGAGAATTTCAATAAAGAACCTTTAATTAGATGAGAGAAATGAAAATCACCTCTAATTGATGATTTCTCCCTTAATTTGCAAAGATTGGTTGAAATTCGAGTAGATTTTGTAGTAGAAATCAAAGGAATCAAGTAGTAAATCAAAGGAAATCAAATAAGATTGATTTCTGGAAATTTTGGAAAGATTTTGATAGTTTGGTTGCTAAAAAGTTGAGAGATAGTTTGGTTGCTAAAAAGTTGAGAGAGAAGTGATAGCAAAGTTGGTTACGTGAGAAAGTGATTGGTTAAATTAAAATCCTTTTTATTAAATCTATCTTCCTTTAATATTAAAACCAATTAAAAGCCATTTTAAAATAGCCTAAGTTAAGGAAAAATCTGAGGGAAAAGTTCTGTCAAATAGCTCCTTAAAGATTCTAAGTTTTGACCCTTTTACGATTTAGTCACCAAAAAAGTTTTGAAAACTTTTCATTTTAGTCACTTGACCAAAATGTCCCAAAATCAGATTTAATTTCTTCAAATTGAATTTACGAAAATACTTAAAATATTAATTAAGTATTTTCTAGCATTTTTCCATATTTTATTTTAGCCAAAAATGATTTATTACGATTTAATTCTCGAAACTAACTCGAATTGCCTAACCCGGTTCCCCCGAAATGTCTAATCGATCCGTCTAACATCTAGGCCCAACTTCATGGTGTTACATATTCGTTTATAGTAGTCTACTCAAGATATCAAGAAAAATTAGATGGATTATACAAGTGTGACTATTCCATGACTTATGTACAATCCAGATATAAAGGACTACATGATGTAATACATTGAAAGAGTTAATCACGAAAAGGTTATGACACATTGCTAGATATCACTCATTGTTTATAATGTTAGGATTGTTCTAATATTTACTACTGATGTTCCAAGAACCAATAAGATCGCACCTACGATTAAAACGAACAAATATTAAACGAATTATATATGTACCAATTTGTTGTACATGAATTTATCAAAATTAATATATATATATATATTCAAATCCTAATTAAAGTTGAATTGGGATTACATATGTTAATATATATATATTGAAATCATAATCAAGTTAAATTAGGATTATATATACATAAATTGAAATCCTAATATTAGTTGAATTATGATTACAAAGGCTATATAAAGGCATGAGAGATCTAGCACTCAATGATGCTTTTTTGAAAAACCCTCTAAATAGTTTTGAGAGTTTCATTTGCTCGTTCAAACTCAGTGAACTAAGTAGAGGTAGAAACGTTATCATTTTGGCTTAAGAATAGATATATTATGGATGCGGATCCCCATATCACTTTATCAAGGATTATCCTTAAGTTTTAAATAATGCTCCAGCCTAGGCCTATAGGTCTTACCAATCAGTTCAGAGGGGCAGAGGCTCTGGTAGAGGAGGATCCGATACCATGTTAAGATAGAGGAGCAGTGACACTAATAGATCCACTGTTAGAGCCCCAATGAGGCAGTACGTTGTGAAGGCTAAGGATGACTATGATGCTACGAATATGATCTTATGTACCTTTACCCTATTTTCTATTCCTATTGTTGCATTAGTGGACTTTGTGTCCACTTGTTCATGCATTCATAGTGAGATTTTTCAGGAGCGAGGAATCATAGTCAGAGATCTAAAGGTTGGAGTTCGAGTGACTAATCCTGTGGGTTGGATGTGTTGGTAGACAAGGTTTAGCGTAGGTGGTCGAACGAGATTTAAGGACACGTGTTTTTGGAGGATTTGATGGAGTTACCCTTTCAAGAGTTCAATGTAATCTTAGGCATAGATTGGTTGTTCGAGCATGATGCCTTCTTGAGATGTTGGGCAAAGAGTCTAAAGCTTTGAGGATCTAATGGAGTAGAGTTGCTAGTGTTAGTGTAACACCCCCTACCCGGGTTGGCAGAAAATCGGTTCAAGAGTGTTACCAATGAACAATACAAGAAAGAACAGGCTAACTCATCCCTATTAGATGAGTTACTTAACTAACAAGTAATCAAACATACATTACTTAACATATAAGCAATCTCTTTTACATACATTATAGGTTACCAAAAATTTCAATTTGCATTATCATACAATAATCATTCAAGACATAATAAGTTTCCAAACAATTGATCAATCAAAGTTAATATCATCTTACAACTATCATTCGAATATTTTAAGAGCAATCATGTTTCCATTTTAATTTTTGTTCCTTTGATTGATACATGTAACATTTCATACATAATTTACTAAACAAGATCACTTGTACATACCTTGATTCCAAGCAAGCAACAAGCCAAGCCTTACCATTCAAGCTTATAAAAGTACATATGTATACATGTCATGATCATACAAGACTATCATATTTCACAAGATATTCGAAATGGAACAAGGCTAGATGATCACTTTGAACATTCCAAGTATACAAATCAATATGCGCAACAACATTACTTTCATTACATAGAATTCATTGCTTGATTACACATTAACAAACAAGTTCATTACTAGGTTCATGTTAACAACCAAGCTCAAAAAATAGTAAGCCTATTCAAGAGCATATACATATACAAGTTCGAGTATTCAAATGCATGAACAAGACATTATATACAACTACGTGCCACCAACTAGGGGAGTACAAAACAAGTATGAACCATACTTTAGCAAAAATCTTGTGTCTTGCTTCGAGCTCAAGGAAACCAGACTTCAGGATCAAGCAATGATCAAAATCCTTAATCTGTGGTTGGGAAGAATGAAAACAAGAGTGATAAGTACAAGATTGTACTTAGTGAGGTAGCAACTAGATCTAACCAATTTACAAGACAAGTATCACTTAGCCAAGTTTAAGCCTAGTCCAAATTGGAAGCAATTCGATTTTAAGCTTTATACATGCTTATCATTTTAAACAATACACTAGGCACAATCGATGCAAGTAGGATTATAAGTCATCAAATACATGTAATTCAAGAATCCAAGTAGTTCAAGTATCATGTAGTTCAAGAATCCAAATAGTTCAAGTATCATGTAGTTCAAGAATCCAAGTAGTACTAGTATCATGTAATTCAAGAATCCAAATAGTTCAAGTATCATGTAAGCTTATTTTTTAATTATTTTTATTTGCTTTCTTTAGTTTATGCCCTTGGTATTTAGTTGTCCAGGTAATCGAGTCTTCAACCAACTGTCGCCATAAGATGTACCATAGCACTGATCAACCCTTCTACTGTCGCCAAAGACCACACATACGTAACCTCCGTCTGTCGCCAATTAGGGGCCTTAGCCATGGACCGTAGTCCACCCTAACACAATGAGCTCTAGACTCTAAGGCATGCCCTTCTACCTATGACCACTAACAACCAAGGCTTTTTTCAATTATTAATCACTTATTCAAGTATTACATGTTTATATCAAGCAATTGAGCCTTGGTTGACATAAACATGTAATACTTGAATAAGTGATTCATAATTGAACAAAGCCTTGGTTGTTAGTGGTCATAGGTAGAAACGCATGCCTTAGAGACTAGAGCTCATTGTGTCAGGGTGGACTACGGTCCATGGCTAACGCCCCTAATTGGCGACAGACGGAGGGTACTTATGTGTGGTCTTTGGCGACAGTAGAAGGGTTGACCAGTGCTATGACACATCTTGTGGCGACAGTTGGTTGAAGACTTGATTACCTGGATAACTAAATACCAAGGGCATAAACTAAATAAAGCAAATAAAAATAATTAAAGAATAAGCTTACGTGATACTTGAACTATTTGGATAATTGAATTACATGATACTTGAACTATTTGGATTCTTGAATTACATGATACTTGAACTACTTGGATTCTTGAATTACATGATACTTGAACTATTTGGATTCTTGAATTACATGATACTAGTACTACTTGGATTCTTGAACTACATGATACTTGAACTATTTGGATTCTTGAACTACATGATACTTGAACTACTTGGATTCTAAAATTACATGCATTTGATGACTTATAATCCTACTTGCATCGATTGTGCCTAGTGTATTGTTTGAAATGATACGCATGTATAACGCTTAAAATCGAATTGCTTCCAATTTGGACTAGGCTCAAACTTGGCTAAGTGATACTTGTCTCGTAAATTGGTTAGATCTAGTTGCTACCTCACTAAGTACAATCTTGTACTTATCACTCTTGTTTTCATTCTTCCCAACCACAGATTAAGGATTTCGATCATTGCTTGATCCTCAAGTCTAGTTTCCTTGAGCTCGAAGCAAGACATAAGATTTTTGCTAAAGTATAGTTCATACTTGTTTTGTACTCCCCTAGTTGGTGGCACGTAGTTGTATATAATGTCTTGTGCATGCATTTGAATACTTGAGCTTGTATATGTATATGCTCTTGAATGGGCTTACTATTTTGTGATCTTGGTTGTTAATATGAACCTAGTAATGAACTTGTTTGTTAATGTGTAATCAAGCAATGAATTCTATGTAATGAAAGTAATGTTGTTGCGCATATTGGTTTGTATACTTGGAATGTTCAATGTGATCATCTAGCCTTGTTCCATTTCGAATATCTTGTGAAATATGATAGTCTTGTATGATCATGACATGTATACATATGTACTTTTATAAGCTTGAATGGTAATTGCCGAATGGTAAGGCTTGGCATGTTGCTTGCTTGGAATCAAGGTATGTACAAGTGATATTGTTTTGTAAATTATGTATGAAATGTTACATGTATCAATCAAAGGAGCAAGAATTAAAATGGAAACATGATTGCTCTTAAGATATTCGAAAAATAGTTGTAAGATGATATTAACCTTGATTGATCAATTGTTTGGAAACTTATTATGTCTTGAATGATGATTGTATGATAATGCAAATTGAAATTTTTGGTAACCTATAATGTTTGCAAAAGAGATTGCTTATATGTTAAATAATGTATGTTTGATTAATTGTTAGTTAAGTAACTCATCTAATAGGGATGAGTTAGCCTGTTCTTGCTTGTATTGTTCATTGGTAACGCTCCCGAACCTGTTTCATGCCAACTCGGGTAGGGTGTGTTACACTAACACTAGTAACTCTACTTCATTAGATCCTCAAAGATTTAGACTCTTTGCCCAACATCTCAAGAAGGCATCATGCTCTAACAACCAATCTATGCCTAAGATTACATTGAACTCTTGAAAGGGTAACTCCATCAAATCCTCCAAAAACACGTGTCCTTGAATCTCATTCGACCACCTACGGTAAACCTTGTCTACCAACACATCCAACCCCATAGGATTAGTCACTCGATCTCCAACCTTTAGATCTCTGACTATGATTCCCCACTCCTAAATAATCTTACTATGAATGCATGAACAAGTGGACACAAAGTCCACTAATGAAACAATATGAATAGAAAATAGGGTGAAGGTACCTAAGATCATATTCGTAGCATCATAGTCATCCTTAGCCTTCACAACGTACTGCCTCGTTGGGACTCTAGCAGTGGATCTATTATCTTAACATGGTATCGGATCCTCCTCTACCAGAGCCTCTGCCCCTCTGAACCAATCGGTAAGACCTATAGGCCTAGGCTGAAGCATTATATACAACTTAAGAATAATACTTGATAAAGTGATATGGGGATCAGTATCCATAATATATCGATTCTTAAGCCAAAATGATAACGTTTCTACCTCTGCTTAGTTCACTGAGTTTGAACGAACAAATGACACTCTCTAAACTATTTAGAGGGTTTTTTAAAAAAGCATTATAGAGTGCTAGATTCTCATGCCTTTATATAGCCCTTAGGCCAATTGAGCCTTAGCTCTACACTTTGCAATTTAATCTTGTTATTCAAGCAATCAATTAACATATTCCATCTCTTAGGCATCAAGCAAGATTTTTTAATCCATGAGTCATATCATGATAACAAGTATTTAAATCATAGAGGTACGTTAGTCATTCATTCGAATGGATCAAAGTCAAGGCATCAAGATTCAAGTATTTGTTTTCACCTTTCTTCCTAAGTACTTTAACATCATGCATGTTACTATTATTTTAAGTTTTAGATTAATCCATTCTTCCCTTTTTATCATCACAACTAACTTAAATCAAATATATTAACATGGCATCAAATAACAAGAAGTATATATGCATCTTTGGTTAGGACCTAAGTCCCAACCCTATATTAGAACTACACTCACAGTACTCCTCCTTAGACCCTTTGTTTCTAGCTTTCAAATGCTCATCCTTAGACCCTTCTCCAATGTTCCCATCTCGTTCTAACATTTCATACAAGTGAATCATGGTCAAGACAAGCACATTAATTTATTCAAAACAAGGCAACAATACAAAATTCATTCAACATTCATTTCAAAACATCATGGTTGCTGCTGCCTGGCAGCATGTGCACAGTTTACTTAAACATGCATATCATTCATTCCGTACGTCAGAATTTCAATTGGTTTACACCGTTAGAAAACCAACTTAATTGTGTTTCTAATAACATATTACTTTCATTCTGATTATTTACCAATTAATATAGTTTTTTTCCTAAAGATACGGTAATTACAACACTGGACAGTTTGCACTATCCCTAGTGTTTCATTTCTAAAATCCATTCTACAATCCCAAATTCAGTTACGTTTTCTCCTAATGAAATTAGATATACTAAGGCACTATCCATTAAAGTTTTATCCTTAAATTTCATTTGTACAATTTATAGTGATTTTCAAAGTTATTGCCCAGAACAAGGTATTATGGGAAGATTACTCTAGCTTAAGTTTCTAGCCTCTTTAATCATTTAGATAACACTTCTAACATGCCAATTCAACTTATATACATATTCTTACATGTCTAGGTCAGTTTTATTAACCTACCAATGTGATAAAAATAGGGCATTTTGCAAAATCAAGCATGTTTACTCAATCTTATCTACAAATGTGATCAAAACAGTTTCACTCCTTGTCACATTCAATCATACTAATTTGGCATCAAATTTTCCAGCAATCATAGCAACTTCCAGCAAAATTCCAGTATGAACATTCAAGTTTCCAGCAACCATTCATATATACATAGCAATTTAATCAACAACACTCAATATTTCAAGAATCTTAGAGCTAACATCACAATAACATTCATATCTTCCATCCTAATCAAATCAAGCAACAATAACATCAAAATTCAATATTTAAACATGTAATTCAAGTAAGAAATCAAGCATTTACCTTCCTAACAAGAAGATATTCAACTAACTCCTTCAATTAAGCTAGTTTGATCAACAAAACCACACACTCTCTCAGTATTTTCTCTCAAGATCGACTATGGCAGCAAGGAAGAATGAAGGAGATGAAATTTTGCTTAATTTTTGATTCCAACTAGCCAGCCAACTCTCTCCCTTAATTGCCACATGTGTAGTTACCTTGACACATGTACTCCACTACCTCTAAATGGTCTAATTACCATGCAAATTCTTTGTTTAATTCTCGTTTCATTTTGTTCCTCTTAATTTGGCTCTCTAACTCGTTAGTTGTAACATTTTAATCCTTTAATTATGTTAGCTAATGTTCTTCCCTCAATTAATTTCTAATTCTTTTAATTTGTCTAACACCTAGTTCTATTAGTTAGTCACTTAGATAGTGGTAACTTTCCTAAGCCCGGTTTAGGGTGTTACAATTCTCCCCCCTTAAAAATAAATTTGCCCTCGAATTTACCTGAGCCGAATAGGTGAGGATATTGATCTCTCATCGTAGCCTCAGGTTCCCAAGTTGCCTCTTCCATTTTTTGATTTCTCTATAAGACTTTGACAAGAGGAACCGTTTTGTTCCTGAGTTTTCTAACTTCACGATCAAGAATCTGGACTGGTTATTCTTCATATGATAAGTCAGGATTCGATTCTACTTCTTCAGGCTCAAGGACATGGGATGGACCAGATCAATATTTTCTAAGCATAGACACGTGGAAGACATTATGAATCTTGTCAAATTTACTGGGAAGAGCTAATTGATAGGCCATTGGCCCTATCCTTTCAATGATTTCGAATGGTCCAATGAATCAGGGACTACGTTTCCCTTTTTTCCAAATCGAAAGACTTTCTTCCAAGGGGACACTTTCAGGAAGAGTTTGTCTCCAACATTGTATTCGATGTCTCTCCTTTTCAAGTCTGCATATGCTTTCTATCTATCAAAGGCTTGTTTCAATCGGTCATGTATGATTTGAACTTGTTCCTCGATTTCTCTAAGCAATTAAGATCCCAATACCTTGTTTTCTCCCAATTCAGACCAACACAAGGGAGTTCTACATTTCCGTCCGTATGAAGCTTCAAAGGGAGCCATCTGGGTAGATGTCTGGTAGCTACTATTGTAAGCAAACTCTACTAGGGGTAGAGATTTCTCCCAGTTTTTTCTGAAGTCTATAACACAAGCACATAGCCATGTCTTCAAGTACTTGGATTGATTCTTTCAGATTGACCATCTGATTGAGGATGAAAGGCTGTGCTCAAATGCATTTTGGTTCCTAGGGCTTTTTGCAATGATTTCCAGAATCCAGAAGCAAATCTAGGGTCTCAATTAGAGATTATAGTTGTAGGTACACCATGTAATCGAATCACTTCACGAATGTATAGCTCGGCTAAGGTTTCCAAGCTCATGTTTATTTGACCAGGGATGAAATGAGTAGATTTTGTGAATCTATCAACAAATACCCATACAACATCATTCTTTCTTGGAGTGAAAGGAAAACCAATAACGAAGTCCATTATAATTCGATCCCATTTCCATTGTAGGAATTTGATTGGTTGGAGTAATTCGACAAGGACTTGATGCTCGGCTTTGACCTTCTAACAAGTTAAGCACTTTGAAACAAAGTCTGTGATAACTGATTTCATGCCTGGCCACCAGTATAGTGGCTTCAGGTCCTTGTAAATCTTAATCGATCCAGGGTGAATCGAGAAAGAGCTTTGGTGAGCTTCTTATAACATCTCGTGTCTTAGTTCTTCGTTGGTAGGAACACATACTCTATCTTTGAAATAGAGGAGTCCATTCGACTTGAGGTAAAAGTTAGAATTAGATTCAGAGTCTAGCTTGGACATGATCTTCTGAAGATCTGGATCAATTTGTTGAAGTTCTTTGATTATCAAGATTAGACTAGATTGAACTTGAAGTTCAGACAAGAATTTCTATCCTTTGGATAAACATAAATGAGCATTGATAGCCAAGAAAGCTATAAGCGAATGGAAAATATCGTTAAAGAAGATTTTCGAATAGTTACTTGTAAGTCAAGAAAGGTCTAATTCGAATGGTTACTTACAAGTCAAGAAAGAAATATTTTGAATGAACTATTCTAGGATTTAGATTTAAGGGTTTACCCGAGTATGGTATGTGACTAAGTGCATTAGCAACCATGTTTTCTTTTCCCAGATGGTAGTCGATAACCAAATCATAATCTTTCAGTAACTCTAACCATCTTCTTTGCCTCAAGTTCAAGTATTTCTGAGTTATGAGGTATTTAAGACTCTTTTGGCTTGTGAACAAGTGGCATTTCTCCCCGTACAAGTAATGTCTCCAGACTTTGAGTGCAAACATGATAGCTGCCTAGATAGTGTGTAAGGTAGTTTGACTCGTGTGGTTTTAGTTGCCTTGAAGCGTAAGCTACCATGTTTCCATCTTGCATTAGGACACATCCTAGTCCCAAATGAGATGCATCACTATAAACAGTGTACTCCTTGCCCGATACTGGTTGGATGAGAATCGAAGCATGAGTCAGGGCATGTTTAAGCTAATCGAAGCTTCGTTGTTGGTTCTCTGACCAAACAAAGGGTGTATCTTTGTGAGTTAGCTTAGTCAAACTTGCGGCAATGGATGAGAATCCCTCGACAAAACGTCGATAATACCCAGTTAAACCGAGAAAGTTTCTGACCTCACCAACATTTCTCAAAGGTCTCCAATCCAGGATAGATTGAATTTTCCTTGCATCTACTTTAATCCCTTCTACCGAGATAACATGTCAATGAAATGACACTTTCGATAACCAAAATTTGCATTTAGAGAACTTAGCAAACAATTAATGTTCTCAGAGAGTTTGCAATACGATTTGAAGGTGTTCAGAATGTTCTTCCTTATTTCGAGAATACACCAGAATGTCATCAATGAAGATGACCACGAACTTGTGAAGATAGGGGTTGAATACACGGTTCATGAGATCCGTGAAAGAAGCTGGAGCATTCGTTAACCCGAATAGCATTACAAGGAATTCAAAATGGCCATATCGAGTACGAAAGGCTATCTTGGATACATCCTCTTCTTTTACCCTCATTTGGTAGTATCCCGATCGTTAAGATTGATCTTTGAGAATACTGCAACATCTTTGAGTTGATCGAAAAGATCTTCAATCCTTGGGAGAGGATATCGATTCTTGATAGTAAGCTTGTTCAATTGTCTGTAGTCAATATAGAGTCTCATAGTCCCATCTTTCTTCTTCACGAACAGGACTGGAGCATACCAGGGAGACGAGCTAAGTCTAATGAAACCCTTGTCTTGTAGCTCTTGGAGTTGCTTCTTGAGTTCTTTCAACTCAATAGGTGCCTTTCAATAAGGTGTGATGGACACCGGAGTTGTTCCAGGTTGGACATCGATCTCGAACTCTACTTCTCTCGTTGGAAGAAGACCAGGGAGTTCCTCAGGAAAAACATTGAGATATTCAGATACTATAGGCACACTAGGTAATTCAAATTCAAGTTCATCTTGTAAGACCATAGTAGCAAAGATTGAGGTCAGTTTCTTGTCAATTAGAAGAATTGATTCCTTTCCTAAACCCCAAAGGAAAAGTCTCTTATTTAGGCAATCGACCCAGGCTTCATGCTTACTTAACCAATCTAGTCCTAGTACTAAATCGAATTCACAAGTTGGTAGTACATATAGATCAACAAGAAAGGGTACATTCCGAATGAATATTGGACAATTTCTAAAGATAAGGCTTATGGTTGTAATTCCCCCTATTGGGTTTGAAACTACAAGGCTTTGTTTTACAATTTTGGGTTTAAGTTTAACTTTTCAATCAAGGTTGAGCATACAAAAGAATGAGTGGATCCTGAGTCTATTAAAGCATAAACAAGAGTTGAATTTAATTCAACGGTACCTGCTATAACATCGGGTGATTTTTCATCTTCTTTTCCTTGGATATGATAGATTCGAGCAGGAGCATGAGATTCCTGGTGAGTAGGGACATTCGAATGTTGTCCTTTGCCCTTCTCTTGATTTCCAGACTAATCTTGTCTGGGACTTTTTTTTCGATTGGGAGGAGATGAGCTAACATTTACAGGAGTTCGATTCGAAACCTTGTTAGGATTCTGAAGACAATCCCTGATATAGTGATCGGAGGCTCCACATAAGTAACACAGATTCTATTGAGTTCTACACTGACCAGTGTGGTGTTTCTGACAGAACTTGCAAGTAGGATACTGAACAACTTTACCGGAATTCCCTGTACTATCAACAGAGATGATCAGGGCTGAAAGCTTGGTTATCGATTGGGGTCTCGGTATGAAATTACTTTTCTGAGCAGGAGTGTAATTCGAAGAGTGATCCATAGAATATTTGGACTTCTATGACTGCTAGTGAGGCTTGTCATCATTCCTTTATCATTTGTCTTTCTAGGAGTTTCCGCTTTTGCATTTCTCAGTGGCTTTCATCTTCGCCTCAGTTGCAATGGCCCGGCTCACCAAATTCTGGAAGTTAGTGATACCCAGGCCAGTGAATATTGGGCTTAATTTGTCATTCAATCCATCAATAAACATCCTACACTTGTCAGCATCAGTCTTGATGTATTCTGACCCATATTTGCAATATTTGCAAAAGTCACTCATGTATTGTTCGATAGGTTGGCCATCTTGCTTAAGGTACAAGAAACGCTTTCGGCGCTCAACCAGGTATTGTTCACTGATGTATTTCTTCTAGACTTCCTCGAGGAAGAATTTACAAGTTACAACTTCAGTAGAAGCAGTCAGGGTAGTGGTTTCCCACCAGCTCAGAGCTTCGTCTGCCAACAGGGCTATAGCACATTCAAGTTTATGTTCATTAGAACAAGGCAGTTGTTTGGTCAAGATTCGAGTAATGGCCTCTAACCAATACTTAGCTACTTCAGGATTGGTTTCATCAGTACCGGTGAAGGTATAAGCCCGATGTTGAGCCAGTTTGTCAATAGGGGCTCTAGTTGGAGTAGGAACAGGAGGATGAATAGAATGGTCTCATTTCAAGGTAGTTACAAGATGATCGAACATCTCCTTCATGCTTAGGAGATATTCCCGCTGCACAGGATTTATAGCATGAGCTTCTTGTTGAGCAGCAGCTTGGGTTGAGCTTGCTCTCTAGGTTCAGCTTGTTGCTGCGGAGGATTATGCTCCATCCTCACACTATCCTCTTCATTTGAGGACCCTACGGGACTTTCATCATCCCGAGCGAGCCTTGTTTCAGACATTCTACAGTTAAAGAGAATAATTAGGGGTTCAGTTTGGTTAAGCAAAGACACAAGCTATACAATACAAGTCTCCTAGGTGGCACAAGTATCCTATATGATGCAAGAGAGCCACGTTCAGTCCTAGAACTGACTAAAAAGCTCTGATACCAATAAAATGTAACACCCCCTACCCGGGTTGGTAGGAAACCGGTTCGGGAACGTTACCAATAAACAATACAAGCAAGAATAGGCTAACTCATCCCTATTAGATGAGTTACTTAACTAACAAGTAATCAAACATACATTACTTAACATGTAAGCAATCTCTTTTACATACATTATAGGTTACCAAAAATTTCAATTTGCATTATCATACAATCATCATTCAAGACATAATAAGTTTCCAAACAATTGATCAATCAAAGTTAATATCATCTTACAACTATCATTCGAATATACTAAGAGTAATCATGTTACCGTTTTAATTCTTGTTCCTTAGATCGATACATGTAACATTTCATACATAATTTACTAAACAAGATCACTTGTACATACCTTGATTCCAAGCAAGCAACATGCCAAGCCTTACCATTCGACAATTACCATTCAAGCTTATAAAAGTACATATATATACATGTCATGATCATACAAGACTATCATATTTCACAAGATATTCGGCAATTACCAGTGTTGAGGATTGATTTTAAACATGTATTAAATGTGTTATAATGTGGATAAGTCATTTTTTAACATTGGAATCCTCAATCTCCATGAATCTTTAATTATTTAAGTCGTTAAATTTTTGTTTTTGAGGTGTTGTGGTGGTTGTTTAGTTGCTGGAGATATAAGGATGATGTAATCCTATTTTTGAGTGTTAATTGATGTTTATGGAAGTGTTAGATTGATATATTTTGGCTAGGCTGTGTTTGGAAAGAGTTAGGTGATGATTTTTGTTGTTGTGGTTGGGTAATGGTGAAAAGATTGTTGATGTTTTGTGAGGAAAGTTGCTACAGTGGTTTGAATGCATTGAGATGCATTAATCCTCAGTTGTTATGTTTTTAAAACAGGGGATATTCATTTGAAAGCTATCAGTGAAGTTTTGGAAGCTATGGATGCTTGAATTCACATCGGCAAATTGAGGTTTCGCGCATTGGTGAGTGAGAACATTGATTTCAGCTTTGAAATGATTTAAAGGTGGTTTATGGGAGTTTAAACTTAGCTTGAAATGCTGGTTTAAACTCGTAAGTATAATGTGGTTTTCTCCCTCAGTCGTGCTTTTATGAAATAGTTTATGCACTTATTTTGATTTACATTGTTCCTACTATTTAAGCATGCTCTAAAGTATATGAGATACTATTTTTGATTAAGAAATGATGATGGATGCACGTGGTAAGTGATCCATGTAAGTATAAGGTTTATACTTGAGTTTAAGCATGTTTTGTTGCTTGGAAATGGTTTGGTTTAATGCTTGTAAAAACAATGAGGTAAATGGTAAATGGTGAATTATATTGGCAAGTAATGTGGTTTAAAAATTGTTATCGGATATAGTTGACCTGCCATAGGATTGATAGTGCATTATAATAAGTCACCTTGGATGTTGAGTGTTTTGATTTTGTGTACCGAAAACACCACCCAAGTACCCTAACGGTAGAGGGATTATATGGTACTGTAAACTCCTGTTAGTGGATTAAGCATCTAACCGAGGAATGGGGTTGGTGTCCCCGTGGGTTGTAAGTGTACCTGGTTGTAATGTACCGCGATTGTGATTGTATCGCTATTTCGGTTGAGATGGCTTGAAGTGTTGAGAGGACACTTGTTTGAATCCGTGTATCCGATGAACTATTTTGGTGAAGGAACTTGGTTAATGATGACTTGTAAGCCAATATAATTGTTGATACATCATGTAATAGTTTATGTTGTATAATGTGATTTATACATGTTTACTCTTTAAGCTTTGCATATTGGTTGTTATGCACGGGAAGACTTAAATTGAGGTTGAGCAATAGGATTTGCTGGTGGTTAGTGATACATGTTGCAAATGGTTTAATATGCTGGTTTTAAAAGTGTTAAGTGTATGGTTTTTAAGGCATGATAATGTTTTATGTGTTGGTTTAAAAGATGATTGAAATGGGATTTCAATGTGTTGTTAAGGAATGGTTTTAGATGCATTGATGGTGTTTTGTTTTTGAGAACTCCTCATTCAGCCTAGTGTGCTTACACTCTTTTTGTCCATCAATGCAGAGAACTAAAGGTTCGACAAGCAGCGGGAAGTAAGGGATCACAAAAGACTTGGTATCAAAGTATATTATTGGATTAGACTACAAGTAATAAGGGCAATGGGGTTTTCGTTATTGTTTTGGGAGGTGTTTGTTAAACTCCCTGTTTGAGCAATGTTGTTTAGCTGCTCTTCGTTTGTAATTGGCCATTATGGACTGTTTGTGGTGATGGTTTATGATTTCAAGTTTTGCTTGGCTTGATTTCTAGGAAGCATGCATCTAGATTTACATTTGAAGTATGGTGCCATGATTTGTTGAAGAACCTGTGTTGCATTGATATGGTTTGATCCTTGAATGTTTTGAATGTATGTTAGAAGCATGTTAGGGTGTTTTAGTATCCTTGAAAGCATGTTAAACCAGCAAAAGAGGACCTTTTAGGTCCAGGCGTATCGGTACGCGTGTCCCTATTTCGGTATGAGCAAGCCATTTTAGGCTTAGTATATCGAAACGCGAGCATGTGTTTCGATACGAGCTTAGGCCAAATGTGGTCGGTGTTTCGGTACACGGGCTAAGTGTACCGGTACGGGTAGGCCTTTCTAGGTATAGCATTTTGGTACACTAGTCACTTTTCGGTACGGGGTATGTGTATTAAGCAGGGCGTATCGGTACGCGAGGGCGTATTGATACGAGTTTTGGCTACTGGAATTTGTCGATTTTGAAATAGCAACGCTGTACTGATACACGTGCAAGTGTACCAATACGGGTATCGTTAATTCAGTTATTTGGATGTTTTGAAGTCCTATTTTCTTACGTTTTAGTCCCTAAATGTTATGGATGCAATCGAATGGGTATGGATGATTGTTTCAAGCTGAGTTTTGACATGTACGCACAAAATTGGACTAATTTAAGGTTGGTAACATTTAAAAGGGGTTAAGTCCTTGTAGTTTTCTAAAATTGCAATTTGGTCCCTAAATTGCAATTGTGTCTAATTGGATGTCAATTCGATGTCCGATTGAGTTGGGTTTTCACCTGTGGTCAGTATGAACACATAGGAAAATAATTTGCATCTAGATAAGATAAAAAGAAAAAAGGGACGTGTTTCGAGTTTCTTCTTCATAGTTTACTTCGATAAACCTAATGTACCTTGCTCAGTTCGATCTTCCGACTAGACCGGGTCGAGAGGGTTACATTTATGGTATTAGAGCTAGGTTTGCGATATTATGAGTTGGTATGGTTGTTGTAATGTTGTTGTGAGCTGTAATCTATTGTCTGTTATGCACGGTGATTGTAATATGCACGTTGTTTGCTTTATGCCATGCTGGGGGAAAATTGGGAACCCATTGCCTTATTATTATAGTTTGAAATGTTTGGTTTTGAAATGGAAGTCTTGGATCCTTGCTTGAAGCTAGCCTAATTATTTTTTATTTTTGAATGATTATTATGCCTTAGATATATTTTTAGCACGATGGGACCGAAGAGAGAGCTGCAATCTGGTATGATTGCTGCTGCCATTGGGTAGAGAAATGAGGAGGATGTCGTACCTTCTGAGGGGTTACCGCTGCCCCCACCTAATCTACATGCAATACTGGAGCAAGTACAACCTGAGCCAGTTGGGTCAGGGATGGGTGACATGCCGCCGTTGATTCATGCCATGACCGGTGCGTTTTAGGCAGTAGTTGTGGGTGTTCATAGGCCGGCACCAGTGGTTGGGAAAATGGGTTTGTTGTTAGAGTATCTTCAAAGTCTGGGCGGAGTTGAGTTCCGTGGTTTAGCACCAGATGCTTCTAAGGATTGGTTGGCCAATATAGAGAGGATACTCGGTCATATGGGTTGTATGGATGCCGGTAAGTTGGGTTGTATTGTGTCCCTGTTATAGGGAGATGCCTATAGCTGGTGGACTACTGTGACAACTGGGATGGTACCCGAGGATAAAACTTGGGAGTTTTTTTATGAAGCTTTTCGAAAAAAGCACCAGGGGGTACGGTATCTAGACGAAAAAAAGAGAGAGTTTATGGCTCTAATGCAGGGTGGTATGTTAGTTGCTGGGTATGAGGTACAGTTTGTGAGGTTGAGCCGGTATACATCTGAGTTATTTTCTAACGAGTGTAAATGATGTGATCATTTTCGCTATTGGTTGGTGTAAGAGGTTAAGACATACATGCTTGCTGCTGATTATACAGATTTGGACATGTTGGTTACGCGAGACATGGATATTGAGTAGAACCTTGGTTTAGTTTTTGGGTCTCGAGGCTTTAGCTCTGGTAAGAGAGTGGTAGATTCTAGTTTTGGCGGTGGTCAGGCCAAGACACACTGTGATAGGAGGTAATGCCCTAATCAGAGACACGGTGGAGGTGTTGTTGGGCGTAGAGCGTAGGGGCAAGGTACCCAAGTTAGGGCTCAACATAATCCCTATTGGGTTTATAGATCACGTGATTATTTGAGGCGAGATTGCCCCGGTTTGACAAGAGTGGGACAGGCACCTGTGGCTATTGTGGCTAATGCTTGTTGGAGTTGTGGGTCTGGCGACCATTTGAGGCGTGATTGTCCTTTGTTAGCTGGAGGTGGGTAGGTGTTGTACCTGTTGTTGCTCCGTAGAAAGGTCGTGGTCGTGGTCGTGGTTAGTTTCAATGTAGAGATGGTGGGAAGAGGACTGTGGCTCATATGGTTGCTATCCATCCTGAGGGAGGTGGACCAGCTAGAGTGTATGCCCATCGTAAGGGTCACAATGACTCTAACGTGATTACAGGTACATTCTCTTTACAGTCTTTGCCGTTGTATTCATTGGTTGATACTGGTTCTACCCATTCATATATCCTGAGTGAGCATGCACAGTTGCTTGATATACCTGTTGAGATTCTTAACGTGGGTGTTAGAGTGACAGTTCTCTTGGGGAGACAGTCATGGTTAGGAAGTTGTATTGTCGATGTTCGCTGATGGTTCGAGGACATGTGTTTGACGTGGATTTCATGGAGTTTCCATTCCACGGTTTTGATGTTATTCTGGGGATAGATTGGTTAACCGAGCATAAAGCTATGGTAGATTTTGAGACCAAACAGATATCCCTGAGGTTGTCTAATGATTTCGAGGTGGTGGTTGTGGGTGAGAACGCTAAGTTCTTGTCTAATGTTGTTTCAGCTTTAGAAGCGAGATGGATGATGGAGTTTGGATGTGAGGCTTTCTTGGCCTATGTTATGAATCCTGGTTCGAAGGAGTTGAGGGTAGAGGATATCCGTACGGTATGCGAGTTTTCAGGTGTTTTTTTGGAAAAGTTGTCGAGATTACCACCAGATCGAGAGGTAGAGTTCGGCATTGAGGTTTATTTTGATACGACACCCGTGTCAATTGCTCCATTTTGCATGACCCTAAAGGAGTTGAAGGAATTGAAAATGCAACTGCAAGAGTTGCTTGATCGAGGATTTGTTTGACCGAGTATTTCACCATGGGGTGCACCAGTGTTGTTTGTGAAAAAGAAAGATGGTACGTTACGGATGTGTATAGATTATCGGTAACTGAACAAGTTGATGATAAAGAATAAGTATCCTTTGTCGTAGATTGATGATTTGTTTGATCAGTTTAGGGTGCTTCGGTGTTCTCTAAGATAGATTTGAGGTCTGGGTACTATCAGTTAAATGTGAAGGATGTGGATGTGCCCAAGACAGATTTTCGTTCAAGGTACGAGCATTATGAGTTTTTGGTGATGCCGTTTGGTTTGACCAATTCTCCGGCTGATTTTATAGACATGGTGAATCGGGTGTTCCATGAGTTTTTGGATTAGCTTGTGTAACACCCATAACGTATACTCGTAATTGATTATACATTATAGATGTTACTTAAACATGCTACTGAAAGTTAAGCTTAATTTTTTTATTTTTTTCTCTATACGATTCATCGTCTAGATGATTATTTAAACTATCGCTATAATTCAATTTAATGCATCATATACTATCAGTAAATAAATAGTTTACAAGCCCAATAGAGATTGTCATAATTTAGAATGGCTTACTGATGTTCTGCGGATTGTAGCTTGAAAAGCATGCTTGACTCCTCTACAAGTGCTCCAACTTGACCTACGTGTGAAACAATCACACGCTAAGTACGAACTTAGTGAGGCATATAAAACAGTTTATGAAAAACATAAAGTAATACAAATTGATATGTCATGTAATGAGTGTATTACCCATTCTCTAATAGTTGACAACATGTCATATATATCAGTATATCGTGTATTCTTACTAACAAGTAAATCATGAATTATCTCTATCACGTAATACATGAAACATTTCTATCATATATCATGTAACCTTTCTATCATGTATGTCATGTGCTTCTCTGTTATGTGACATGTAACTTCTTATTCATGTATCATGTAATCATGTAACATTTGTAGCAAGTAACATGTAACATCTGAATCATGTATCATCTTGTTATTATTATCATCGTGTCTGGCTAGAGGCCCATGGAAACCCCGTAGCCTATCTTCACCGTAGTACCATGTAGAGTACGTACTCTAGAGGACGCTCTTTGCTCCTCATATAAGGACGCTCTTTGCTCCTTATATAAACACCTTGTTAGTGCATTTGCACTATGGGCGTGGATCCCTAGGTGTATCTTGTTTCATTTTAGTCTTGTAATTATTCATATTTCATGTATGCATAATGCACCATCATTTATGAAAACAATAATTCGTACTTGGTATTCCATCAAGCTTGCCATGTCGAGCAATATATCATATCATGTATTATATGAGAAATGCAATGCCATTTTCAATGTAATGCAAACATTTAGAAATGCACTCACCTGAGCCATTTATTAGTTTGCCTCACTAAGCTCTATTCGATCTTTTCTTTCATAGTGCCTCAAACCTTCTTTTGATTCGGATCCAAACTTCATAATCACATGAATGTGAATAACACTTGTTAGATTCAACTATAACAATATTTTAAACATGCTATCAAATCTAATCATTCGAATATACAAAATTTCCTTCCTTTCTTATACTATCCAAAACTCATTTTTTTGGTCCCTAATGACCATTTTGAACTTCAAATAATTCCTCCAAGCTTGCTAACTAACATTAGATATAAAATGTCTCAAATTCCATTTTCTGGCAGCTTGCACTACCTTTAAAGATTTATTTCTATAAAATGATCTAAAACTTATAATTTGATTCCCTTTGTTCTGAAAGAAACTAGATTCAATAAGCTTTTCAGCCATATAAATTAATAGCCCAAATTCAACTCGTACGATTTATGACAAATTTTCAAAGTCAATTTTCAGTGCTGACTTCGGAACAAACTGCATATTGTTTTCTGACTTTTCACCACTTAAAAATTCATATCTTTTTACTCAGATCTCGAAATCAGTTTTCGTTTGTTGGAAACGAAACTAGACGAACAAATCTTTACATAGGTATAAAATTCACCATCTAACCATTTTTGTATAATTTATGGTGAATTTTCAAACTTACTGCCATAATCCAGTTTTCTACACAGCTTCCATAATTAACTTCAACTTTTATATTAACTTCTCCTTACTTCTCTATTTGTCAATTTAGTCCCATTATTTACTTTAAACCATCAACTTATCACCTTCTTCATCAAATAATTATTCACAATAGTTTCCCTTAATTTTCCTTCTTAACCGAAATAGTCACTAAAATGCAAAGATAAGGATTCTATCTTCTTAACTTTGCAATTTAGTCCTCAAATCAACATTACTATCTTAATTCCATCATTATAACTAAAATTCTGATTCCATGTCATTCCTCTTGAGAAAATCAAGGTGAGTATTGATTTTTCTTATGGGGAGGAATCGATTATGATCCTTGATTAGGGGGTCAAGGAGCTACGCAACAAGAATATACTATTAGTAAAGATGCTATGGAAGAATATGGAGTGGAAAAAGCCACTTGGGAGACAAAAGGCAACATGGAGTTGTTATATGCACAGATCTTCAAATCAGGTAAATTTCAAGGATGAAATTTTTTAAGGAGATAGTCATAACGACCCAGCTTTTTGTGTCAACATGTTAGTGTTGACCCAAGTCTTGGGCCTTAGGTTTGTGATGCTTGTCAAATAGTGATGCACTTTAGAACAAGTATACTCATCGTATCAAGTAATAAAGTGATGAGTAGAGTGTCGAACCCACGAGGATTGGAATAATAATTACGAAGTTATTATGCTTAATTATGTGCTTGCAAGTGATGGTGTTGAAGGTTTTAATTGAAACTAGAACAATTAAACTAAAGATAGCTATGATCAAGACTAGTAGCTGTGGCAAATAACGTATTATTATGGAAGATGGGATTATTACTAAGGATATATGCTTGATTGCCTATTACAATGCTATAGCAACTTGCAATACATGTCTGTGTAAACCATTACGTTCTTTATCTACTCGACATGATTTTTTAATGAACTTTTGACTCTCTCGATGCATAGAAATTAATAATATTGAAGTTAAGTTAGTAGATGTTTGCGTGAACCCTAACAACCCTATTATTTGTTCAAAAACCCATTTTTAGTCGTTGAAACCCTAAACTTATGTCTAAGCTGAATTAGAACTAAGTTAACAGCTTAGCCCCACTGTTCACGTTTGTATAACCTAACTCTCTCGATATTAAGCCATAGATCAATAATTAAACGGCCTCTCTCGATAGCTCTTACACTAACTATACATGAAGTCGATGAACAAAATAGATAAAGGAAGAAATAAATATAGCATTATAAATGAACAATCAAAACATAAAATCCTGGGACACAATAATCCCAACTAAAGTATTTAGTTCATTTCTAAGCATAAAACATCCATAACAAAATTATTAAAGTACGATAGTTTGTCAAGCAAGGAAAAGAAATGAGTTGAGCATCCTCGACAAACTCTCCCCAAGCCATCCAACTGTGCTGCAGATCTCTCACTCTGGCAGCCTCTCTCCATGGCTTTTGTCGTGAGGAGATTTCTCTAGCTCCCACTCTAGTGGTTCTCCGCAAGCTTCACACTAGGAATGTCTTCTTTAATCACGCCTCCCTTAAGGTAGCATCCAAGTCTCTCTTTTATAAGCAGTGAAACTAGGGTGTCAATACCCTAAAGTGCACTACTTCATTAAAGGTAGCCATTAGTTTCCCGCTTCATTTAATGTTGCATATCTAGGAGAAAGTCCACATGGGAAGAAGTAGATTCATCTCCAGCCAGGAGATTTGTTCCTCTTCTACTTTGGCAGTCCTCCAACATCCACTAGCATCCTGCACATATACCACAAAATACCATCTTTCTCGTGAAAAGCACCAATATGTATGACATTTAAAGAACATGTGATGTAACTCCCTATCTACATGCAAATATATACAATCTAACCTAAATACAAACTATATGAGCTTAAAAACATGCAAAAGACAAGTAAAAAGGGCATACAAAATAGATCATTTATACATTCGTCAAATACCCCTAAACTTGAATTGTTGCTTGTCCTCAAGCGATGCAAAATAGAAGCAAGAAAAAAATAAAAATAGAAAAGTAGAACAGCAAACAACCCTTAAGTCTTAAGGCTCCACTAAGCTATGATTATAGTGATTCCAAGTTATGCTGTAGCAGTAATTCATCTGATATGTTAACGAGAAGCAATGCATTAGAGCTTACAGTTTTTGTTTAAAAGATCAAATCTAATGTAGGTGCAGTGTGTGTTAAGTTACATGCATCCATCACTTAATGGCCTTAGAGTAGATTAAGGGTTGCTTTCTTTTCTTGCCTCAGCATATTGTTTTCCTTTTTAGCATATTAGTTTACTCACTTTTCTTTTTAAGATTTAAAAACTATATCCTTGGGGCTTCAGCTCATTACACTAACTTTTCAGTACCTGAAAATGGAGTGGAGAAAATAGCCCATCCCCTACAAATAGCGTTATCCCATGAAGACTTTCATTCACTCTTTGCTAAAAATACCATTCCTACCAGGGAAAGTTAAATGGAGCAAATACAACTCATCTAGTGTACTAAGATAGTAAGATGCATAGAAGAGTGTCCCTCAACAGTTTTGTTTAAATATCAAGTTATTTTATTAATTTTTAGGGAATTTGTAAGCCTTTATTTTGCTTCATTGAGCATTAAGTTCATTCACTTTGATTCATGCTTTGGCATCAGAAAGTTGACCTAGAGCTTCCCTAAAGTTTCTTAAGTTGTTAGAGTGCATGCAACATGTGTTTTATTAAATGCTACAACAGATTCATCACTAAGTTCAAAACCTAAAGCTCTTAACACACTGTAAAGCATCAACATAGATTCATCGTAGGAAGTCATAATCAATGCAGCATCAGTTTTCGAATCAAAGGAATCATAACAAAGGGAACCTATTGGACATATTAGGCTATTTAAAAGTTTTGATTTTTTTCAAAATTTTAAATTTTTAAGTAAATTTAACCTAATATTATATGGTTGTGTACTCCCTCAAACTTGAGAAGAGTATTATCCCTAATGCAAAAGGAAATAAAGCAAAACATATCAAGGAAAAGCAAAATATATTATGAAAAATTGAACTAAGAAAAAAACCAACCCAAAGAGTTACTGGGGTGGTGTTTCTCGGATTATGATGCCCTTTCTTTTGTCCCGAGCGGATACTTGTTTCTTGGCAGGGCGAAAGGATACGTCAGCATCAGTATTTGGCCGCTATCTTCTCCTTGTGGTGGTGGTGGTAGGTGCCTATAAAAGGCTATTAGGGAAATGACAGAAAATCGATCGACTCGTCAAGCAAAAGCTTATGAAATAGAGTTTGAAGCCTTGCTTCCCTTTGTTATGCAGTTAAGAACTACGAATAGAGAGAAGTGTGGGGAGTGTCTGTCACAATATCGTGGATAGATGGAGAGATGGTGGCAGGAATAGTTGATGGTGCAATGTGGGTATAGCCTTTCAATTCTTCCACTTATGATGAAAGCAGACCTTGGATGGCTTCTACAATTGTATCCTTTTCCTGAGTTAGGACTCCTGCTTGGGCACATAGATAGTGATCAGGTTTGGAAAGGGTAGCCCATTGAATTTACTAATTGTTGCTTCTCCTTTAATTATTGTATCTTGAATCAACTGCGTCGGAAATAAGTTACACCCTTAAATAAGGGAGTCCAAAAATAGCATCTGTTGGAGGGATAAAGTTTCCCAATTTTGAGTGGGCAAGATACTGTTGTTGATTATGTGGGCCCAAAATCTCGAGTCAGGCTGCAATTGCCACCATTGCGCCTTTCTATTGTGGCCTTTGTCAGTCCATTTTGTTCTAGGGACACAAAGATCCTGGAGAATTGTAGTGTAGTCTGTAGTGGCCTGGTTTGTTGCATGGAGTTTCACATGATGATTAGAAAATTGATAGTGTTGCTCTATGGTTTGATAATAGAAATTCATACACTTTCCACAAACCGGCACCTATTTTTCTCCTTTGTGCCCCATATAGGGTAAAATTCTTGAACCCAAGTGGCATTGATGTAGCTCAGTTGTTGAATGAATGTGTCCCATTTTTGCTTCTGAATCATATAGAGCACATTAGGATCAAATCGGCGCTTGCATTTGGCAATCAATTCTAGCCCTTCATCTTCAAGGATCCTCTATTTGCAAACTAACTCAAATCTTAGGTGCAGGGGTTTGGAGAAAATATGAGTGGTATCATCAGATGACATAGTTGAGGGTTCTCGGACGGTGGTTGGGTTATCAGAGTAAGCCTCGTATGAGATAGAGTTAGAAGTTGAGGAACTGGTTGCCATTGAAAGTAGCGAAAGGCTCTTGAGTTCTTGAATATATAGAGAGAGTAGTGAAATACTTCTTTTGCCACCGTCAGTGAGAGTATTTTTAGAAGTCAATGAGCTAGTATATTTTATAGGCAATGAGAGGATCTTCGACAGGACAAAATAAAGGTGTGAATAGGATGTCGCGTGAGAAATACGTCGAGGGTGCACTTGGGAAGTGTAACAGTCAGAATGAAGTGAAATTTAATCCTAAATCTTTTTATGTCTTCGTACTAACCGAAAATATGTTCTTGTAAAAGTAAACCTCTTTATTCGGTCCTTTTTTATCCAAAAGATGGAAAGACCCATCCATATTAACTTGTTGTCTTGATATATAATAAATTAAACGTGAAACCTAAAAATATCAAACTTGCATAAAGCTAAATGTAGAAAGTAAAAAATGCAAAAAATAAAAAATGTATGGAGATTGAGTATTCTAATCCTCTAATGGTGGCGCAGTAGCTTTATCGTGAAGGACTGGCGCTCCATTGTACATTAGTAACCATTATAGAACCATTCCAATGCGGCTAAGAGTTCGATCTAAAATTGATGACATTCTTATAGGTTGGGTTGAGAGATGTTTTTCATCATTTTTTGGAACTCTAATGCAATCTTGCCTTCACAAATTTCTTAGGTTAGGAATAGCAACAAGCCAATATGAGATAAAAGTGAGAATCCTAGCTACACACCATTTGATAACCTCCTTTATCAGCATGGTCTTCGTGGTTGGATTTAGTATTAGTTCGATCATGTGTCTGAATTCATCAGCAAGCAGTTCTTTGTATCTACATAATTGTGAGCTGGAACTTTTTGAATTAATCGAATGAATACCTATAGAGTTCTTTTCTTCTTCTTCAGCTGTATGCATGGCCTCATCAAAGTCAGCTTGTTCCTCAGTAGTGAGTATGCTGTTGCGACACATCTCGAACAAACTCTCTTTAACTAAGGCATCTTCAATGTCAACAAGTTGCCATTCTTCATGGTTATCCATGTACTTGAGTGTGCTAAAGACGTTGAATATGATCTTTTGGTCGTTCATCTTCATGGTGAATTCACCTTTCTCATAATCAATCACTATACGCCCGGTGGATAAGAATGGTCTCCCCAAAATGATGGGAGCATTCTCATTAGCTTCATAATCATGGGTGATAAAGTCTGCCAAAAAGATAAACTTATCTACCTTGACTAACACATCTTTAATTATGCCTTTGAGTTAAATTTAAGATCGATCGACTAATTGAAGAATCACCTATGTCAGCCTTGCTTGTCCCATCCCTAATCTTTTAAACACAGATTTTGGCATCAAATTTACACTTGCACCGAGATCACATAATGTACAATCGGATTAATTGTGGCCTATGGAACATGGAATGGTAAAGTGCCAGGGTCCTTCATCTTAGGTGTCAAATCGCTTAGCATAGCCACACACTCGCCTATAGTAGTGACAGTTTCAACATTGCCTACCTTCCTCTTCTTTGTCATGATCTCCTTTGAAAACTTTGCGTAGATAGGCATCTGATCAATGGCCTCCAACAGTGGGACGTTGATGTGCAACTGTTTGAGCATCTCTAGGAATTTTTTGTACTGTACATCTTGTTATGAAATTTCAATTGTTGTGGGAATGGAGGTGGTGGTCTAGACTTGTCGTGTGGTATACTAGATGTAGGAGCATCCTTTTTCTATTTTCCATGCCTCCAATAGCAAGGTTACTTACTGTATCAGACACAAAAGCTGGTTCCTTTGGTGCAAGAGCATCGGTGGATGGCTTGCTTAGAGTTGAATCAACTAGAGAGTCTCCCCCAAAATTGGCTTCTATCCTCAGTTGTGTGCCACTGCATAGAGTGATGGCATTGCATTGCTCTGCTTTAAAGGAATTAGTGACTTCAGTATCACTAGGTAATCTACCGAGTGGTCTCGTCTTCAATAACTGGGCAATATGCCCAACTTGAGTCTCTAAAGACCGAATAGAGGCGATATTGTTTTGAATTATCGATTGTTGGTTTTGCAATATGGCAGCCTGTATTGTGAGCATGTCACTATTTAGGTGGGCGGCTTGATTCTGCATAATGACACAGGTAGTTTCCATAAAATTTTGATAAGAATTAGAGTTGGATTTAGAAGCTCCTTGGTTCTACCTCTGAGTGTTTTGTTGGAATCCAGGAAGTTCATTGGTGGCATTCTATTGTGCTCTTAAATTGCCTTTGTTGCCTCCCCAACCAAAGTTTAGATGTTGCTGCCACCATGGATTGTAGGTGTTGGAGTAAGGATTGTTGTTGCGGTTGGTGTTCCCTACGTAGCATCCAGACTCCTGATGTTGAGGGCACTCACTGTACTGATGTTCCCTATCATAGTGCTCACAAGTGTATTGCACTACCTTATCCTCTCAAACATTAGATGGACCTTGCATGTTCTTGAACAAGTTGGTGATGGTAGAGAGATGAGCTACTACAGTCTAAGAGTCATCCAATTAGAGTACTAGGCTTCAATATCCCTCTTGGGAACTGGTAATCTGTGTTGGCTACCAATTCAAGCATCCAAAAAGCCTCGCCAGGTTCTCTGTCGAGCAAAGTACCATTAGTTGACGAGTCAATCATTATCCTTGTTGGTGCATTGACGCTGTTATAGAATGTCATAACTTGTAGCCAATTGTGAAATCCAAGGATCGAACACTTGCGGAGTAGGTCTTTGTATTTATCCCATGCTTCATACATAGATTCATCATCATATTGTTGGAAAGATATGGTGTCACTTCGCTTTTGTTTGTGCACATTTGGTAGATCATATCAGTATAGAAACTTGTTGCACAAGTCATCCCAGGATGTAATAGATCCTGTGGAATAAGTCTTCAACCATCCTCCGGCTCAATCTCGTAGAGAGAAGGGAATAGCTTGAGCCGCAAAGCATCGATAGGAATCTCCAGTTGGCGAAAGCAATCACAAACTTCAGAGAATGCTTGAATATGCTCTCGAACATCCTCTCTTTTTGATCCTCCAAATTGACCAATGGAATTGAGCATGTTGAACATTATGGGCTTTAGCTCAAAGTGGACTGTCCCTAGGTCAGGCACAACAATCGATGGATTGAGATTGTTGATAACAGGCTCAATGATCTCTTGAATAGGCCTTCTAAGTTTGGCAGGGGTGGATCCTCCAGTCATCTTTGGCTATTGGCTCTTGCTCCAATAACTCCCTGCCCATCGACTAGGGGTATGCCTACATTACGCAGATCTTCAAGGTCATTCTCGTTGTCATTCACCATATTCTTTTTCTCTCGGCGTAGATTCCTCAAAGTTCTTTTGGTCTTCGGGTTTAATGGAAGAATATGTTATGTGTTGGACCTTTTGGTCATGCACTGGAACGTACATGAGAATGAAAAAAAAACAAAAATTAAATAAAATAGTCATAAGCATAATTACAATATAATTATTAATTGTCAATCCCCAGCAACGGCATCAAAAACTTGATGCTTGTTGAATAGTGATGCACTTTAGAGCAAGTATACTCGTCGTATCAAGTAATAAAGTGATGAGTAGAGTGTCAAACCCACGAGGATTGGAATAATAACTACGAAGTTATTATGCTTAAGTATGTGTTTGCAAGTGATGGTGTTTAAGGTTTTAATTAAAACTAAAATAATTAAACTAAAGATAGCTATGATGAAGACTAACAGCTGTGGCAAATAACAGATAATTATGAAATCTAGGATTTTTTCTAAGGATATATGCTTGACTGCCTATTACAATGCTATAGCGACTGACAATACTTGTCTGCGTAAAACATTAAGTTCTTCATCCACTCGACGGGATTTTCTAATAATCTTCTGACTTTCTCGATGGCTAGATGTTAATAATATTGAGGTTAAGGTAATAAATGTCTGCTAAACCATAACAACCCTATTATTTGTTCAAGAACCCCCTTTTGGTTGTTAAAACCCTAAACTTATGTATAAGCCGAATTAGAACTAAGTTAATAGCTTAGCCCCACTATTCACGCTTGTATAACCTAACTCTCTCGATATTAAGCCATATATTAATAGTTAAACGGCCTCTCTCGATAGCTCTTACAATAACTATGCATGAAGTACAATGAATAGAGTAGATAAAGGAAGAAACAACTATAGCATTATAAACGGACAATCAAAACATAAAATGCTGGGACACAATAATCCCAACTAAAGTATTTAGCTCATGTCTAAGCGTAAAACATCCATAACAAAATTATTAATGTATGATAGTTTATCAAGCAAGGAAAAGAAACGAGTCAAGTGTCCTCGAAAAACTCTCTCCTCGTCCAACTCTGTTGTAGATCTTCTACTCTGTCGGCCTCTCTCGATGGCTTCTGTAATGAGAAAATTTCTCCAGCTTCCACTCCAGTGGCTCTCTGTAAGCTTTAGACTAGGACTGTCGTCTGTAATCACTCCTCCCTTAAAGTAGCTTCCAAGTCTCTCTTTTAGAGGTAGTGAAACTAGGGTTTCAATACCCTAAAATGCGTACGGATTCATTAAAGAAAGCCATTGGTTTCCCACTTCACTTAATGTTGTGTATCTAGGAGATCTAAAAATCTTTGAGATCTTAAAATTTTTGAGATCTTCCCTGGATTACTAAAGATTTCTTATCATTTTTTCCTAAAATTATTCATATGTCAATTGTTTTAATTCTCAAATACCTATTTTCTTTTAAATCCATTTCTTCAATTATTGAAAGATCACATCAAATTGGTGGGCAACTCTTCAAAGTAAGGTTCATCAATCCTAAGGTATAATAATGATTTTTATTGAAATTTCACATGCTATGTATTCCTAATCTTTGATTTTATTTTTTAATAGATTGAATTGGAAAAATATGATGAAAATGAATTTGATATGGTTTTTTATGAAATATTGATTTAATGATGAAACTAAAGTGATTTTGGTTGGGTTACAATGATTATTAATGGGTTAGGTGTTATCTAAAATCAATTTTGTAAAAATAACCTTAAAATTGAATTAAATGATTAAATTAGCTTGTGAGATCTTGAAGATTTTGAGTTGTATGATGATGGTTTGGATTCCAAAGGGTTAGCTGTTGTTAGTGAAGGATTTTTGATGATATTTAGGATGTTATTAAGTTTTTAAATGATGATTAATGGACGAGTTTATGTTAGGGAGGTTTAAAAGGTTGATCTTGCTAATTTTTGGATTTTAGGTGGTGATTTGGGTTTGATGACAACAGCATTTTGATTACTGGAAATTTATGGATGCTTATTGATGTGAGATTACCTGGTATTGAGTTCTAGAGTAAGAGGAATTGCATCCGGACTCTTAGAGTGGAGTTTTGGCAATATTGACTATCGATCAAGCTTAAGCCTGTGGGCAAAACCTTGTTGGTGAGTGCAAACTGTGTTTTGCTTTCAAACAAGGTTTGAAATTATATATTGGGAGTTTATATTAAGCCTAGCAAGCTTAACTAAGCTTGGAAGTAAGTTTCTCTAACCTCGCCGATGGATATTGGATATTATATGAAGCATGTTTTATAAGATTTGATTTGGAAACATGAGTTATGAAGCACTATTTTTATGCATCATTATTTGATATGCTATGATTACTCAAGCATGAGTGTGCCTAAGAGCACCAATATTTGATCTGATGTGATTTTCCTAGGTTGCCTTATGCATCACCATTCTTATATGTTTTTGATTTATTAAATACATAAGAAAAACAATAAATAAACATGTTTTGATTGATTATATTAGCTTGTGACAATGAAAATTATGGTCGGATATAGTTGGCATGCCATAGTATAAGAGTACTCGATTCATTTTGAAAGTTTGTTGATAGACACTTTGAGTCTAATCGATCTATCGTCTATATGTGTATATATGTCCTCGCAAGGTCGGGCGAATATAGTCGTTGATATGCAAGGTCAGATGACTACATTCATTTGTTGAATATGTATCGTAAGGTCGGGTGACTATTGACTATGAGGCATATGGTTTAGATTTGACGGGGGCGATGACCTAATCATGTTTTTTGAAAGTTTGATCTATGTATCTGATGATTTTGAATATATGAGAAGTCACACCTAAATATGCCAATATAACATTATGTTTGATATGACTATTCATTTTGGAATGGTTTCTTTAAGCAAGCATTTCTAAAAATTAGGCTTTAATTGATTATAGGAAAATATCCATGTTTTCATTTTCTAAAAATGCATTGATGATCTATTTTTGTGGAGCGCACTCACTAGGCATTATATCTTTATGCTCACATTTCATCTTTTCATATAATTGAGAATTTTGGGGGCTGATTTTTTGAGGTAAAAGTTGCATCAAAGACAACTAAACAATTTGAGTATGTTGAACTCCCTTTTATGAAAAGTGTAATAAGGCAATGTGGGTTGTTTTCCCTTTCAAATTATTAAAGTCTGATTGGTTTAAAATTTCATATAGACCCCTATAATTTGAAATATTTATGTTTTGGTCCCTAAAATCGTATATGTTCAATTAAATGCGTAATTGAAGTTCGTTTGACATGGAACTTTAACCTAAGCCTAATTAAAACACATATGACTCAATAATGCATCTAGATTGTGAAAAATATTTAAAACATCCTTAATTTTGGTTGTTCGCTCTAGAATTGACTTCGTGAATCGATGTGACTTCCGTCACTTGGGTTCAATCCTTCTGGATCGGGTGATGGGTGTTACACTTGCATTAAGCATGATGTATTTTGGTTGTTTTAGCATGTTGGGCCTTGGATGATCTCTATGTTAAATTGCTATTAAAAGGGTGTTAAAGGGGCTTTTACCCGATAATAAAAATCCTAATAAACTTTAGGTAGCATGAAACCACACTTATGGTTAAATTTGGGGATTCCAAGTTGAATCCTGTAGCTTGGGAAGCCATTTCCAGGCTTCACTACCGGTACACGAGGAGTTCGTACTAGTAGCCCTTGTTAAACTCGAAGAGCAAGGATAAATTGATAGTAGGGTATCAGTATGGGCTTCAACCAATACTAGTACGCTACTCAAGGCATTATCGGTACGGGTCGACCTATAATGGTACTCATGAGATTTGAAATTTTCCAATGACCCAAATTGGTATCAGTACGATGGTGGCATACTGGTACCCAATACTGAGGATCGATACGGTCGATCCAGTACCAGTATCGGTTGACATTATCGAATTTTAGAAGCATATTTTGGTATCGGTATGGGTGGCTGAGTATAGATACATGTGGTTGAGTACCGGTATCCACTGGGTCGTACTAGTACCCATAGAAGCCATTGTCCATGAAATTGTACATTTTTATAAGAGCTTAATAATGGTTGGGAAGGTGTTATATTGAGAAATATTCGAATACGATATATTTTAATGATGAGCTTTTGGTTGAACTATGACTTTGGATGCCCTTAATGAATGACCTTTCCTAGCCTTGTATAGTATATGGGCCTTGTGAGCCATTATTTTGATCAAAATGTAAGTGTTCCATATAACCATGGACTATTAACGTAGTTTACCCTAATAATGATGATGTGTGCAAAGCCGTAGCTTATTGGTTTGGAAAATTTATGTCTGGGCACAAGTGAGTTGGGTTCAGCCTACTTAATTAGTCCATATTAATCAATTGAAAAATTAATAAAACATTTTAAAATATACGTTAATGCTTGGTTATTATTTTATGCACAGTGATTTTTTTTCACAATATCTCTAATTTTTTTTAAAATAAAATAAAATTCAAATCTATAATCACACGACTCTAAATTATACACTATATTCCTTAAACTCCAAATTTTAAATTCTAAAGTATAAATATAAACCCCATAAACCTCAACTAACTCTTTAAACCCTAAATTGGGATCCACTGCTCGAATTTTTTTTTACTATCAGTTCATAGTATATTTTTCTTAAATATGTTTGTACTTTTATTTTAAACAAGGCTTAATGCCATCGTTAGCCCATAAAGTATTCACTTTGTCCCGAGTTGCCTCTTAAAGATTTTTTTTTGAAACTTTTTGCCCCCTAAACTTTAAATTGTTACCCCAGTTGCCCCTCACCATTAACTCCCGATAAAAAAAGTTCATTGACAAATCAAAAACGCCACGTGTCATTTTATTAAAAAAATCAGTTTTCTTTAATAAATGGGTTAAATTGCACTTTAGGACTGATAAATTTTTATTTTTGTTCAATTTAGTCCTAAAAATCCTTATTTAACCTAAAATTGACCCTAGTTTCTTTCTAATTTTTATAATTTACTCCAATATTTTTAAGATGATGATATTTTTGTTCATTTCAGTCCAAAAAATCTATATTTAACCCAAAATTAGCCCCTATTTCTTTATAATTTAGTCCAATATTTTAAATATAATTATGTTTTTGTTCAATTTAGTCATAAAAATCTTTATTTAACCTGAAATTAATCTCAATTACTTTCTAATTTTTATAATTTAGTCTAATATTTTAAATTTGATAATATTTTTTTCATTTTAGTTATTTAACTCGAATTTGACCCCTATTTCTTTCTAATTTTTATAATTTAGTCTGATATTTGTAATATAGTTATATTTTTGTTTATTTTAGTCCTAAAAAATTTTATTTAACATGAAATTGACCCCAATTTCATCCTTTTTTAATTTAGTCCAATATTTTTAAATATGATGATATTTTTGTTTGTTTTAGCCGTAAAAATCATTATTTAACACGAAATTGAACCTTATTTATATCTAATTTTTATAATTTAGTCCCATATTTTTTAATATTTTTCGTTCATTTAATTCTAAAAATATTTATTTAACCCGAAATTTTCCCCTATTTCTTTCTAATTTTTATAATTTAGCCCACTATTTTTAATATGATGATATTTTTGTTCATTTTAGTCCTAAAAATCTTTATTTAACCTAAATATGACCCCTATTTCTTTCTAATTTTTATAATATAGTCTAATATTTTAAATATAATTATATTTTTATTTATTCTAGTCCTAAAAATCTTTATTTAACCCGATATTGACCCCTATTTCTTTATTTATATTATAAAATAATTAATTTAAATAAAGAAAAAAATTCAATTAAGATAACCATAATTTTTTAAACTTGTAAAATACGAACCGTTCAAATATTATTGTTCAAATCAATTTCCCCTATTTAGGTTTTTATTACTTAGCTACATAAATAGGTATGTTAAGATAACCCTTTAGGGTACCCACAGGACAATCGTACCCTTTAAAGGTCAATATCAGCTGTAATGAAAAAATTTAGGACTAAAATGAACAAAAATATAATTATATTAAAAATATGAGACAAAATTATAAAAATTGGAAAGATATAGGGGTCAAATTTGGGTTAAATAAATATTTTATGACTGAAAGGAATAAAAATATCATCATATTAAAAATTTTGGACTATATTTTAAATATTAGAAAGAAATAGGGAATTTTTGGGTTAATTAAAGATTTTCAGGATTAAAATGAACAAAAATATAACTACATTACAAATATCAGGCTAAATTATAAAAACTGGAAAGAAATATGGGTCAATATCGGGATAAATAATGATTTTTTGGACTAAAAGGAACAAAAATATAATTATATTAAAAATATTGGACTAATTATAAAAATTAGAAAGAAATATGGGTAATTTTCAAGTTAAATAAAGATGTTTAGGACTAAAATGATGATAAATATCATCATATTAAAAATATTGTACTAAATTAAAAAATAGAAAGAAATTAGGGTCAATTTTGGGTTAAATAAAGATTTTTTTAGGGTTAAGATGAAAAAATATAATTATATTTAAAATGTTAGACTATATTATAAAAAAAAGAAAAAAAGAAGTGGGTCAAATTTGGGTTAAATAAATATTTTTAAGACTAAAATGAACAAAAATATCACCATATTAAAAATATTATACTAAATTATAAAAATAAGAAAGAAATAGAGGTTATTTTTAGGTTAAATATAGATTTTTATGACTAAATGAACAAAAATATTGTCATATTTAAAATATTGGACTAATTTATAAAAACATAAAGAAATAAGTGTTAATTTCGGGTTAAATATAGATTTTTAGGACTAAATGAACAAAAATATCATCATATTAAAAATATTGGACTAAATTATAAAAATTTGAAAGAAATTAGGGTTAACTTCAGGTTATATATATTAGGATTAAATTGAACAAAAATAAAAATCTGACAGACCTAATGTGCGATTTACCCCTTTTATTAAAGTCAATTGATATTTTTGTTAATAAATTGACATGTGGGTATTCTAATTAGTCCATGATTTTTTAACGGGAGTTAACAGTGGGGGCAACTAGGTAATGATTTAAAGTTTAGGGGGCATAACGTCCTGAAAAATTCTTTAGGGGGCAACTCGGTATAAAATGTATACTTTAAGAGGTAACTCGGTTCAAAGTGTATACTTTAGGGACCAACAATGCCATTAAGCCTTTAAATATAAACATTATTAAATGTGATCAAATCTAAAACTCGGCTTGACTCAACCCTTGTGAAAAGCGTATAATGTGTAATTAGTTTGAATCTCATGCAAGGTAAAGTTAATGCATAAAATATAAATTTTTTATATATTTTTTATTGAAGATGCTAGTTTTATTTAAAAAATATCCAAAAATATAATAAGGGTTTATAATTATAATCGTAAACTAAACACATAATTTGGACATTTTCCTATCACCATTGACACAATAAACTAGCCTCTTGAGATCATACAAAGACCATGAAAGGAATATGTTAAAAACCCAAACAAAAGACTCAAACAAAATATAGATACGAACATATCTAACTACATCAACAAACGAACCACAAAAGGGGATCAGACTACTAAAAGTCCTAGGGCTGATTATTTGATCAAGTCCAGTAAAAAAATCGACTCAAAAATCACTCTAGGGGATCAAACTACTAAAGAAGGATTTAGGTTTTAGATTTTAAAGGTTTTAGGTTTTAGATTGAAAAAAATTACAAGACTTAAAATCACTCTAGGTTTTTCATCTTCACAAGCGTCGTTTACTCCTTTAGTTTTCTTCATCTTTTTTTTAACCAACGTGACACGAGTTTTGATGTTGGTCGTCGACTGTCAGTACTCGTTGTTTTTATTTTTGTTTTTACCTCTCGTATTTGATTTTCATTTTTTTTAATTTTTAATAAGAATAACTCTGTCTTCATAGCACGTTTTTCTTTGCCTTTTGGCACGTTTTCAGTCTTCTTTGTCAGTTAATAGCTCTTTAAATAACATGTATTTTCTCTCAATTTATAGGTCTTATTGTCCCCACATTTGCATCCATTACATTAATTTCTTCATTTTATGTCTATTTATGCATATTTTCTAACTTAGCTCTCGTGGCTCGAGATTTGTATATTTTTGCCTATTTTGCCTTGTTGTCGCTGCATTGCTAATGTCCCTGCAAAGGTTGTTTTCACTACTACAGCTAGTTCAACACTTCATCTGCTAGATGTAACATCCCAGTTTTGGGCCTAGCGATTTTGTGGCTTGTTAGATGGTCTAGTAGACCGGGTTAGGGATTCGAGTCGAATTCAGGAGTAAATATTTTTCGGTAAGATAAAAATATGAAAAAATGGTTAAAAATCATATTTTAATATATGATTAATATTGGTGAAAACAATTTTGGAAAATGGGTTTTGGAAGGGTGACATTTTGGTAAGTGACCAAAATATAATTTTTGAAAACTATTTTTAAAGGTGACTAAAATGAAAAGGATCAAATTCTTAGAATCCTTAAGGACCTATATTACCATGTTTTGGCTAATGGTTTCTTCCTCTAATTAAGATATTTTAACATGTGTTTTAAAGATAATTAAAAGAGTTTTGTCATTAAAAATTTAGTTATTGGATTAAAAGAAATTTCACGTAACTTTTCTCTCAACTTTTTCTCTCAACTTCTTTTCTGCCAAACACTCTTATTTTCATCAAATCACAGAGCTATATTACCGTGTATCTGATGAACTATTTTGGTAAAGAAACTTGGTTATGATCACTTGTAAGCCAATATAATTGTTGATGTATCATTGAAATGGTGTATGTTGTATAATGGAATTTATACATGTTTACTTTTTAAGCTTTGCATATGGTCGTTATGCATGGGAAGGCTTAAATTGAGGTTTAGCAATGGGATTTGCTGTTGGTTAATGATACATGTTGCATATGGGTTAATATGCTAGTTTTTAAAGATGTTAAGTGCATGTTTTTCAAGGCATGATAATGTTTTAAAAGATGATTGAAATGAGATTTCAATGTAATGTTGGGAAGTGGTTTTAATGCATTGATGGTGTGATGTTTTTTAGCACTCCTCACTAAGCCTAGCGTGCTTACGCTCTCTTTGTCCATCAATGCAGAGAATTAAAAGTTTGGAAGGCAGCGGGAAGCAAGAGATCACAACAAGACTTGATAACCAAAGTATGTTTTTGGTATAGACTATAAGTAATAAGGGCAATGAGGGTTCCGTTGTTGTTTTGGGAGATGTTTTGTTAAGCTCCCTGCTTGAGCAAGTTTATTTTGTTGCTCTTGGTTTGTAAATGGCCATTAATGATTGTTTGTGGTGATGGTTTTAAGTTTCATGCTTTGCTTGATTGTTTTTCTAGGAAGCATGCCTCTAGATTTTCCATTTGAAGTATGATGCCATGAATTGATGTTGAAATTAGGTTGTCTTGGTGTGGCTTGATCCTTGAATATGTTGGATGTGTGTTAGGGGCATGTTAGGATGTTTTGGAGTGGTCAAAAGCATGAAAAACCAGCAAAAATGGACATTTCAGGTCTAGGCATACCAGTACGGGTGTTCCTGTTTCGGTATGAGTAAGCCATTTTAAGCTTAGCGTACCAGTACGGGGGCAACTATTTTGGTACGGGTCTAGGCAAATTTGGCCAGTGTTTCGGTCTCGGGGAGGCGTTTTAATTCGATACAGTGTTTTCATGAATGACGTTCTGATACACGGGGGCGTATCGGAATGAGTTTTGGCTACTGGACTTTTGGGGTTTTTAAATAATGAAGTCGTATCGAAACACCCTTGTCTGTATCAGTATGGTTGTAGTTAAATTGTTTATTTGGAATCTTCTGAAGTTTTGTTTTCTTATTTTTTGGTCCCTGAATGTTGTTGATACAATTAAATGGGATTGGATGATCTTTTTGACTTGATCTTTTAACATGTAAGCATGAAAAGTGTTTAATTAAATATTGGTAACATAAAAATGAGTTAAGTCTCTGCAGTTTTCTGAAATTGCAATTTGGTCCCTAGTTCGCAAATGTGATCAATTGGATGTCAATTCGACGCCCGATTAAGTTCGGCTTTCACCAAAGATCAGTATGTACATGTAGGTTAATAATTATACATCTATAAAGATAAAAGAAAAAATAGACGTGTTTTGGGTTTTATCTTCTCAATTTACTTCGGTAAACCTAATGTAGCTCGCTCGATTCGGTCTTACAACTAGGCCGGGGTTGAGGGGTTTACATTTGGTGGTATCAGAGATAGGTTTGTGATAGTTGGGAGTTGGTTTGATTGTTGTGATGTTATTGGGATTTGTTATTTGATGTTTGATATGCACTGTGATTGTAATATGCACAGTGGTTGCTGTAGGCCATGTTGAGGGGAATTTTGGGGAACCCATTTCCTTATTATTATAGTCTGAAATGTTATGATTTTCAGATAGAAGTCTTTGATCCTTGCTTGAAACTGGCCTAACTGTTTTGTATTTGAATGAATATCATGCCTTAGATTTATTATTAGCACAGTGGAACCGAGGAGAGAGTTGCGATCTAGTATGATTGTTGCTACCTCTGTGTAGGAAATTGAGGAGAACGTTATACCTCCTGGAGGGTTTCCACTGCCCCTACCTATTCCACCTGAGGTAGTGGAGCAAGTACCACGTGCGCCAGTTGGGCTAGGGATGGATGATATGTCGCTATTTATACAGGCTATTATTGGTTGTTTTCAGGAAGCAGTTGCAGATGTTCATGTGCCCGCACTACTAGTAGTTGGGCAGGGTTTGCCGCTAGAGCGTCTTTGCAGTTTGGGCAGAGTTTAGTTCTGAGGTTTGTCACCTAAGGCTTCTAAGGGATGGTTGGCCAATACTGAGAGGATACTAGGCCAGATGGGTTGTTCTGATGCCCGTAAGCTGGGCTGTGTTGTGTCTCTATTATAGGGTGATGAGTACACATGGTGGACTACCACGATATCCAGTATGGTGACCGAGAATGTAACTTGAGAGTTCTTTTCTAGTGCTTTTCGGAAGAAGTACCTGGGAGTCTAATATCATGATGAGAGGAAACGTGAGTTTATGGTTGTGGTGTAGGGCAGTATGTCTATTGCTAAGTACGAGGTACATTTTGTGAGGTTGAGCCAGTACGCACTTGAGTTAGTTCCTGACGAGCATACGCGATATGATCGTTTCTGCTACGGGCTCGTGCAGGAAGTCAAGACATACATGCTCGCCGTCGATTACACAGACTTTGATGTGTTGGTGTCGCGAGCTAAGGATGTTGAGCAGAATCCGGGTATGGCTTTTGGGTCTCTCTGGTAAGAGAGCAACTGATTCTAGTTTTAGTGGTGGTCAGGCTAAGAGATGCCGTGATCGAAGGTTTCGCCCGTAGTCGAAACATGGCGGAGGTCTTGTTGGACGTAGAGTCCAGGGGCAGGGTTCCCAGGTTAGAGCTCCGTTTAACACCTATTGGGTTTGTGGATCCCAAGATCATATGAGGCGAGATTGTCCGTGTTTGGCCGGGGAGGGTCAGGCAGCTGCACCTGTTGTGGCCAATGCTTGTTGGAGTTGTTGGTATGGTGACCATCTGAGACGTGATTGTCCTTTGTTGGCTAGAGGTAGGAAGGTGCTGCACCTGTTGTTGCTCCGTATAGAGGCCGTGGTCATGGATCGTTTCACTATAGAGATGGTGGGTAGAGGATTATGGCTCATACTGTTACTTTCCAGCCTAAGAGAGGTGAACCGACTATGGTGTATGCACGCCGAGAGGGTCACAATAACATCGATGTGATTGCAGGTACATTCTTTTTACAATCTTTACCGTTGTATTCATTGGTTGATTCTGGTTCTACCCTTTCATACATCTTGAGTGAGCATGCACAGTTGCTTGATATACCTATTGAAATTATTAATGTGGGTGTTAGAGTGACTTGTTCTCTTGGGGAGATAGTCGTGGTTAGGAGGTTGTATCGTAGGTGTCTACTGGTGGTTCAGGGATAGGTATGGATTGGTTGATCGAACACAGAGCTGTGGTGGATTTTGAGACCAAACGAATATCCTTGAGGTTATCGAATGATTTTGAGGTGGTGGTTGTTGGTGAGAATACTAAGTTCTTGTCTAATGCTGTTTCGGCTTTGAAAATGAGTTGAATGATGGATTCTAGATGTCAGGCTTTCTTGGCTTATGTTATGAATCCTGGTTCGAAGAAGTTGAGGGTGCAAGATACTCGCACCGTATGTGAGTTTTTAGGTGTTTTTCTGGAAGAGTTGTTGGGGTTGCCACCAGACCACGAGGTTGAGTTTGGCATCGAGGTCTTTTCAGATACGACACCAGTGTCTATTGCTCTGTATCGCATGGCCCCGAAGGAGTTAAAGGAGTTGAAGATGCAACTATAAGAGTTGCTTGATTGAGGTTTTATTAGACCTAGTATTTCACCGTGGGGTGCACCAGTGTTGTTTGTAAAGAAAATGATGGTACATTGCAGATGTGTATAGACTATCGGCAACTGAACAAGTATCCTTTGCCATGAATAGATGATTTGTTTAATCAGTTTAGAGGTGCCTCGGTGTTTTCTAAGATAGATTTGAGGTCTAGGTACTATCAATTGAAAGTGAAGGATGTAGATGTGGCCAAGATAGCTTTTCGTACGAGGTATGAGCATTATGAGTTTTTGGTGATGCCATTTGGTTTGACCAATGCACTGGCTGCTTTCATGGACATGATGAATCTTGTGTTCAATGAGTTTTTAGACCAGTTTGTGGTTGTGTTTATTGGCAATATCCTTGTGTACTCTCGTACCGAGGAGGATCATGATAGACATTTACGGGTTGTGCTTCCGACATTATTGGCTAATCAGTTGTATGCTAAGTTATGTAAATGCGAGTTTTGGCTTAGGGGGGTTGTTTTCCTTGGGCATGTTGTGTCGGCCGAGGGAATTCGTGTTGATTCGCACAAGATTGAGGCTGTGGTGAGTTGGAAGGTGCCTAAATTTGTGTCAGAAGTTTAGAGTTTCCATGGTTTGGCGGGTTATTATTGTAGGATTGTTGAGGGGTTCTCTAGTTTAGCTGCTCCTTTAACCAAGTTGTTGCAGAAGAATGTTTGTTTTGAGTGGACAGATGATGGGCAGCGGGATTTTGAAAGATTAAAGGAAGCTTTGACACGAGCTCCAGCCTTGGTTCAACCTAAATTAGGAAACGAGTTCGTTGTTTATAGTGATGCATCCTATATTGGGCTTGGTTGCGTGTTGATGCATGAGGGTAAGGTAGTTGCGAATGCATCTAGACAGTTGAAGGTGCATGAACGTAATTACCCTACTCAATATCTTGAGCTTGCCACAATTGTGTTTTTGCCTTAAAAATCTGGAGACATTGCCTTTATGGCGAGAAATGTGTGGTTATACGAATCATAAAAGTCTGAAGTATCTGATGTCCCAGAAGGAGCTAAATCTTAGGCAACGAAGATGGTTAGAGATGCTTAAGGATTATGATTTGTCTATTGAGTATCATCCGGGCAAAGATAACGTTGTGGTTGATGCTTTGAGTAGGAAGGCTGCTGTGGAGTTGAGAGCTATGTTCGCTCGATTGAGTATGACATGTGACGGTGGGTCGGTAGCTGAGTTGCAAGTGAAACCGTCCTTGTCCCAATTGATTAAGGAGAGGCAACTATATGATGAGAGTTTGGTGCCGCATGTGAAGGACATCATGGATGGGAATCCTATGGATTTTTATTTTAATAGTGTTAGAGTGTTGTGTTTTAAAGGTCGAATTGTTGTGCCTGAAGATGAAGAGTTGAGGCATACCATTCTAACCGAAGCGAATGCTAGTCCTTTTGCTATGCATCCCGATAGTACTAAAATGTATCGTGGTTTGAAGGAAGAATACTATTGGGTTGGACTGAAGAAAGATGTGGCTGATTTTGTTTATCAGTGCATGGTATGTCAGCGGGTGAAAGCTGAGCATCAGTTTCTATTCGAGTTGTTGCAACCATTAAGGATACCAAAATTGAAGTAGGAAAGAATCACCATGGATTTTGTTTTTGGACTGCCTTAGACGCCAACCAAAAAGGATTCCATTTGGGTGATTGTTGATTGGTTTATGAAGTGTGCTCATTTTGTGCCAGTGCATACGATATATACCTTGGATAGGTTGGCTGATCTGTAAGTCTCTGAGATTGTACATTTGCACGGGGTGCCCAAGTCTATAGTTTCGGATAGAGATATGTGTTTCACATTAAGGTTTTGGGTATGCTTGCATCGTGCTCTGCGAACTTGGCTAAATTTCAGCACTTTGTATCATCCTCAGATGGATGGTCAGTCGGAGCGTGTGATTCAGGTTTTGGAGGATATGTTGAGATGTTGTATCATTGAGTTCCAGGGAACGTGGGAAAAAGTTGCCTTTGGTAGAGTTTGCTTATAATAACAGTTGTCAGGCTAGTATACTGATGGCATCGTACGAGGCGTTGTATGGTAGGAAGTGTCGCACGCCCGTGTGTTGGGCTGAAGTTGGGGAGAAGGATCTTTCCATGCCTGATTTATTGTAAGACACGAATGATAAAGTGAAGTTGATATGTGAGCGCTTGAGAGCGGCTTCAGATCATTAGAAATCCTATATGGATTTGAAGCGTAGGGATGTGAAGTATGATGTTGGTGATCGAATGTTTTAATGGTATCGCCTTGAAAGAAGGTGATACGTTTCGGGTGAAAAGGGAAGCTTAACCCTTGGTTTATTGGACCATATGAGATTATTGAGCGTGTGGGTCTTGTTGCTTACCGTTTGAGGTTACCTCCTGAGTTGGAAAGGATTCATGATGTATTTTATGTTTCGATGTTGCGGAGGTAACGGTCGGATCCCTCACATTTTATGACGGTGGAGGATATTGAGTTGAGTCCAGATCTATCTTATGATGAGGAACCGGTAGAGGTTCTTGATACCAACAGTAAAGTTTTGCATGGCAAGACGGTGGAGTTTGTTAAGGTGATGTGGAGGTACCACGGTGTTGAGGAGGCCACGTGGGAACGCAATTTGGATATGTTGGAATAGTTTCCGCACCTGTTCTCTCCAGGTAAAATTTCAAGGATGAAATTTCTTAAGTGGGGGAGAGTTGCAACGCCCTAATTTTGGGCCTAGTAGTTTTGTGGCTTGTTAGACGGTCTAGTGGACTGGGATAGGGATTCGACTCAGATTCGGAGTAAATATTTTTTTTGGTAAGATAAAAATATGGAAAAATGGTTAAAAATCATATTTTAATATATGATTAATATTGGTGAAAACAATTTTGGAAAATGTGTTTTGGAAGGGTGGCATTTCGGTAAGTGACCAAAATGTAAATTTTGAAAACTATTTTTAAAGGTGACTAAAATGAAAAAGGATCAAATTCTTAGAATATTTAAGGAGCTATATTACTATGTTTTGGCTGATGGTTTCTCCCTCTAATTAAGATATTTTAACATGTGTTTTAAAGATACATAAAAGAGTTTTGTCATTAAAAAGTTAGTTATTGGATTAAAAGAAATTTACGTAACTTTTCTCTCAACTTTTTCTCTCCACTTCTTTTATGCCAAACACTCTTATTTTCATCAAATCAAAGAGGTGAGAGACTTGTTTTCTTAATTTCTTGATTTGTAATTGATATTTTATCTTTGATTTACAAAACCTTATTGAAATCTTGTGTTTTCCTAGCTTTAATCAACAAATTGAGGGAGAAATCACACAATAGAGGTAAAGTTCGGTTTCTCCTCTATTGAATGGTTCTTTATTGATATTCCCAAGTATTTGATCATTGATTTACGTTTTACAAACTGATTTTGTGTTTTTATATTGGTTAATTGATATAATTGGGTGAATTTGATGAAATAGTGAATGATCCGTATTGGATATGTTTTCCAGTGTTGAAGATTGATTTTAATCATATTTTGGATGTATTATAATGTTGATAAGTTGTTTTTAATAATGGAATCCCGAAAGTCTTGAATCCCTAGTTGTTTAGGTTGCTAGATTTGTGTTTTGTGGAGTTGTGGTGGCTATGTAGTTGCTTGAAGTGTTTGGATGAATTAATCATGTTTTTAAGTGTTAATTGATGATTATGGAAGTGTTAGATTGTTATATTATGGCTGGGTTGTGTTTGAAAAGGATTAGATGATGATTTCGGTTGTTGTGGTTGGATAATTGTGAGAGGGTGGTGGTGGTTTTGTTGTTGCAGTGTTTTGAATGCATTGATATGCATTAATCCTTTGTTGTAATGTGGTTAAAACAGGGGAGTTGGATCCGAAAGTGATCAGTGAAGCTTTGGAGGCTTCAGACGCTTGATTTCGCATCGGCAAATCGAAGTTTCGCGTATCGGTGAGTGAGAACGTGGATTCCAGCATTAGAATGTTTTAAAGGTGGTTTATAGGAGTTTAAACTGAGCTTGAAACATTGGTTTAAACTTGTAATCACTCATTTTTATCTTTTTTTGTTAATATTTTAATATATACTAATAATTAATTAGTATTGTTATTGTGTGTTTACATACGAGCATATGTGTTATTATTATGCATGTAATATATGTGTGATGTGTGTAGATGCATGTATTGTATGTATGTTTATACGTGTACGAATGCATATGTATTATTATTATTATTATTATTATTATTATGCTAAATGGGTTAAATTGGAAAAACAGATCCTAATATAAAAACCGAGTCAATATTATTAGGGTCCAGTCCTCACACAAATATAAAACCCAACTTAAATAAATTACATGGCCCAACCGGCCAGCCCAATCCCCTTTAATATCTAAAAACCCTAAAAAACAAGTCTGATAACTCTTCTTTTCCTTGCAGCTGTCGCCCTCCCAACCGTTGGATCAAGATTTGATCCAACGATCCAGATGACACCAAGATGATTTAGCTGGCGCGCGTGATGTTCACTCTCCAGACCGCTCACCTCCCACGAGCCATGTCTCAAGATCAGAGACCACCTTATAACCCTTTAGATCAAATCCGAGTCGTTTGTGGCTGAGATGATCACAACCGTTGGATCAAATCTGATCCAACGGCCAAAATAAAATCTGGCTGAGAGACTCTTCCTCTCTCCAACCACCCTCTGCCGTCGTACACACCACCCCTCACCGGTCGTACCATCCAGACATGCAAAAATCAAAAAAAAAACTCAAAAGTCAGATCCAAATCAACCTCTGTAATAGCATTTATTTTGACAAATCTTGTAAGCAAAAAAGATAGATATATGTAAGGAAATCTACCAACTCTTGTAATCAGTCACCTGTTACCAGTTTCAGAGAGAAATACAAAAAAAGAGAATCCAGTTTCTAGGGTAAAGCTCTCTCCTTTTTGCTCTTTTTGGCATGCATCCAAAAAACATTAACAAGTAAAAAGAGGGGGTAAACAAAAGTTGAGAGTTTACCTAGGGTTTTGAACCATTTCAACGCCGGTGACAAGCCTCCGATTTATGACCAGACATGGTGAGCCGGCAAAAGGGGAGATGTTTCTTTCGGTCTCATTTTTTTAAAAAAGGAAAAAATGGTTTTCATTTCAGTATTTTCCTAAATCTGGGTAAAAAGGGATCTTTTCTTTAAAATCTAAGTGTGGATTCAAGTTTGGGTTTAGGCGAGGGTTATTTTGGTTGTTTTTTTTTGGGCTCGCCAGCGCTGACTAGCGGTGGCCGACGATGGACGAGACGGTAGAGGCGCCACCGGTTTCTAGAAAGGGTGGCGGCCGAAGAGGGTTTTTTGGGTTCGTGGGATTTCGGGTTTGAAAGATAATAAAAATGGGAGGATTTGTTTTATAAAAGAAAATTTAAAATGGCTAAACCTTGAAACCAGATCCAATAAGGTCTATTTATAGACTTTTAATTTTCAAAAATGGTTTAATTGGTACATAAGGAGTTCTGCATTTTCAAATTTTTCAGTTGGAGTCTCCCCCTTGGTCATATTGCAGGATCGGCCCCTCTCAGTTTTTCAAAAACCCCAATTTCATCCCTAATTTTGTTGAAATCAGATTTTAAATGGCAAAATTGCACACTTAATCCTTCCGTGTTTTGAGATTTTTCAAACCGAGCTTGCCGCTTGGGTTTATTACCCGATAGGTCCTTTGGAGTTTAATTCAGTTTTTAATCAAGTCCCTAATTACGTCTTTTGCCTATTTAAATTCTATTTTTGGTTTTTGTTTCTTTTCCATTTTAGTCCCTCTGATGTTTTAAACTTTTATGTCTTTTATTCTTTTTTAATATGTTTTTTAGTATGTTATGTTGCATATCATATTTACATATGTTTCATTCATGCCTTGTCTATTTATGTTTTTTCGTGTATTATATTCTTTTTGTGTTTTGATTTGATCGTTCATATTACATACCTCTTTTTATGTTATATTTAATTTAATGTGCATATCATGTTTACACGTTAGCTTGTTATGTTCGTTTTTTTTATTAGGATATATATATATATTAATTTATGGCATGTTTGGTCTCATAAATACTATGTTTTTATGTCCATTTTTCTTCTTTGTAGGTTACTTGATAATATGATTTTGTTTGTTATATGTAATATCTTTGTTGTTATTTTTATAGGTTAATTATGTCATTGATAAAGTTTTAGTATGCTTTTGTGGTGTTGTTGATTCGTTAATTTCGTGCCCTTTTTATGTACATGTCATGCATTCTATTTATGTTTTTTATATGTGCAAGCATGTTACAATTATAATTTAATCTTGAAGCATGTTTTTTTCGTTCATGTTTACCTTGTTTTATATTATGATGGGTTGTGTTTTTTTCATGTATTTTATTATTTTTGTTTAACATTGTAATATTCATGTTTTTAGTATCTTGTCAATATGGATGTATGTTTTTATTTGTTTTCTAACATTGCATTTCGGATATATTATTGTCAATGTGGTGCCCTTTTATTCGAGCGTAAACGTGGTCAGTATCAAGTGCAGTGATGGTGGTCGATCGGTTTATTCTCAAATAATGGGGCTCTTAAAATCTACTCGCACTTATAACTGAATTTTAATCTAATCGTCACTTTAATCCAAAAAATTTAATATTAATAAAGCGATAATTATTAAAGTACCAATTTTGGGCGGTGTGGGGGTGCTAATCCTTCCCCATCCGTTTTAAAATCTCTGGTTTTATGGTGTCCGGCTTACCTCAGTGGCCGGTGGCGACTCCATTTTTAATAAAATACGGTTTTCTAAAACCCCACAGAATACATATTTTTAAATACCCGAAAGACCCCAAACACCTTGAAACCCATTTTTTAGCGTGAAAAAGATCGCTACAGATGGAGACTCCGCTGGGGACGATTTTTTTTTTTGTTTTTTTTTTCAAAAAAACAAATGAGAGTCAAGCTTTTAAATGATTACCGCTTTATTAATATTGGAAGTTCTGGATTAAATTGACTATTAAATTAACATTTGGTTATAAGTGCGTGTTTATTTTAACACATTTTAAATTTGGCATAGAAACCCATCTTTTTTAAGTGGGGGAAAACGCTAATGCTTTCGCGCAGATATCGTTCCTCCGTATGGACCTAGCAAGTACCTTCGGGGCTTGAGTACCTTATGCTTTCGTGATGATATCATTCCTTCGTAGGGGCAGAAACGAATGGGTCCCCCTGAGTTAAACCCGGTTGAAAGGAGCCTATAATGGGTGATGATCGGGGGCTTGCTACTCTTAGTAGGGGACAACAAGGACAATTCGGGTACTTCTTAGCACCAAAATTGCATGTAGAGAATATAAAAAAAACCCACCCTTTTAGAGCCATACGGATAACCCAGGTGTTTTAGACAGAATGTAAATAGGGTTCTTTTGTTTGTTTACCTTATTTAATTTGTCCTTTTATTTATTTATTTATTTATTTTATCCGATACCGACTCATTTTCTTTTTTGTTTTGTTTATTTTTGCATATATCATTGCATTTGCATTACATAAAGGTAATGGATCAAGTGGTTTGCCCGATCAAAAAATCTTTTATCATGGAAAAAAAGGTATCTTAAGAAGGACGACCACAACTCAGTCCTCGGACATTGGTCAGAAGTTAATTAGAGAACTCAAGGTAATAGTTTGTCGAGCGAGCACATAGTGTCAGGGTATACTTACGTGAGCCTCCAACAGAATGACCTATGGGAGCTTAAAAGGATTTGGGAAGGATGGGATCGAAGACTACAAGACCTATTCTTCGATAGTTACGGTGACATAGCACATATGATGTATGTCCGAGTCAACCAGCCTTTACTCCGAGCCATCTTCCAATTCTGGAATCGCGCCTTTTGCTGCTTCACTTTGAACGGGGCAGACATGATGCCTACGGTAGAGGAATACACGACCCTACTTAATTAGAAAATATCCAGAAAGATTGGACCTATGCGAAGCCGCCGGGGAACCAGAATTACCCTTCGAAGCTCAAAACTTTTGCCAAGATGAACGATAATTGGGTTAACGCCTGATTTAGGTTCGAGGAGACAGCCTAGCCTTTACATGGGGGAGTATCCGAGACATCATACCCGCGCACCCAGATGAGGGTAAGAAGATAGACCTTTTCGCCTTAGGAATATATGGTTTGGTCATCTTTTTGAGGGTTATTGGAAACATCGATATAGCCATCTTGGATCTGTTTGAACACATGAAGCAGAGGGCAAACCCGGTACCAGTGATTTTAACCCAGAATTTCATTTCCTTGAGTGCGACCCAAAAACATGTAGAGGGGCATATCTGTAGAAGCCTTCTTTTCTAGCTCTAGAATCTGACCCTTTAGTTCACATGAAGGTAGTTCAAAAGGGTGATTACCAGCGGAATCAGTACCTTTATTTGCATACATTCATCATGGCATTTGCATCATTATGCATGCATTAATCTGTTTTTGCAATAATATTGATAGTGTAAATATTGTGGCAATGTGAGGCTAAAAGTTAAGCCGCAACCATTCTGCGTCCTTACTTTACCCGATTCCAAAGAAAATAACGGAGGACAAAATAGTCAGTTTGGAAAAAGGGCAGAAAGATTTGGAAGCACATTTCGATAAAGCCAAATAGAGCCTCAGTGAGCTGATCGCTCAATCGCAAGCTGCAATAGTATCTGACGTAACCGCATTACTGCCAAAAAGCCTTGGGAAAGAAAAGGTTGAAGACGAAGTCACCTAGGAGCTAGAATGTACCGCATCTCACAGCAAGGTTCAACCAAAGAAGCCAAGTCTTGCTAGGAGAATGTACATCGACCCTTCAGGGGTATCTGTTAGTCATCAAGTAGGGGTATTCGAATGCCAACCTGTGCATACAGAGGCATTCTACGAAGAAGAGGTGCCGAATCTGGACTTGGTCAAGAAAATTAGAAATGAAGTGGAAAAGAAATGGGAAGAAAGGTTTTGTCTCATGGAGGAAAAATTCAAAGCCATGCATACTGTAGAGGAACCAGGGAATGACGCCAGTGATCTGAGCCTAGTATTCGACCTTGTTTTACCATCAAAGTTCAAGACCCCTGATTTCGATAAATATGATGGAACTTCGTGTCCTTCCACGAATATTACCATGTATTGCCGGAAGATGGCTACATTTGCAAAAGATGAAAAGCTTTTAATCCATTGCTTCTAGGATAGTCTGACTAGGGCAGCCATCTGGTGGTACAATCAATTGAGTCGTGTAGATATCAAGTCCTGGAAGGATCTTTCAAAAGCCTTCATAGAACAGTACAAGGATATAATAGATATGACACCAAATCGATTCGTGCTGCAAGGTTTAAAGTAGAAGCTTGATGAGAGTTTCCGTCAGTATGCTTAACAATGGCGAGTTGTGGCATCTCAGGTTCAACCCCCAATTCAGGAAAGTTAAATTACTCCCATGATTGTGGATACTTTGAAGGGAGTGTTGTATGATCATCTAGTAAGCCACCATGCTGACAACTTTGCAGACTTAGTCATGGTTGGAGAGCGCATTGAAGATGCAGTTAAGAAGAGGAAGATAAAAGATCCCTACAACATAGTTCCTCAAAAGGAAGAAGATTCTCATGTTCATATGGTGAGTGCTCACCCAATTAGTCAGCCCCAGGGTCATCCTCGTAATCAGTTTTCATGATACGTAAAACTTGCAAAGGTATTCTATCCCATTCCTATGACCTACACTGAGTTGCTTCCAATGCTTATCGAAAAGAAGCTACTAGCCCCTGTCCAATCAAAGCCAAAAGATCCTCCATATCCGGAGGGGTATGACGTCAATGCGGTATGTGATTACCATTTGGGGAGTACAAGCCACACAACTAAATATTGTAGAGCTCTGAAAAATAAGGTCCAAAGTTTGATCAAAGCAGGTCATTTAAAGTTTTAAGGACAATGACAGATATGAATTTTGGGGAGGTGTTAACTTCTCAGTTAGATGTTTAACTAGATTTCATACTCTTCCAAGGTAATGCGAAGTCAGCTTTACTATTTTGGGCCCAAAAAGTAGTAAAGACATTTTGTAGGGGCATATGTCTTGTAAAGAGATATTTCTTTCGCATATCATTCTTGTGCACTTTTAGCAAGTGATTTTTATTCTTTGATTCGTTAAAACACTTCACCATCGGTAGGGGTTAGTTTTTTTTCCATGTGCATACTCATATTTTTGCACAGAAAATACATGTATCCGGCTATTGTGTCCCTGTATATCAATTGCATGAGGGACATCATTTTAACCTAGGTGATTGGTTTTGAGCAACCTGCATCTACTGGAAATCGAAAGCTGCGGTGAAGACGAATTTGTAATTACCTTCCGAGTTATTTTGGTCAATCGTTAATGACCCCACATAAGCATAATTTACTATACTTAAGAAAAAAAGGGCATCTCCCACATTTAAAATAAATGAGAGAAGAAATCCTAAGAAAAAGCACTCCAATGTTTGAAGCCTGGTAATAGGCACATTCAAAGCCTGGTAATAGGCATGTTTGAAGTCTCGGATAAGAGTGTGGCAACTTTGGGGCACTCCTCTGAAGCTATAAGATGGCAATGCACCGTCTAACAAAAAAAGAAGAGAAGAAGAAGAAAAGAAAATGAGAAGAAAAAGAGAGAAAAGAAAAATCGCTTCATGAGTGATGGCAATATTTTCGTCTCATGACAATGCTGAGTAACTCGGGGTATTGTTGTTTGCTCCATCAATATTCTCGAGCCAAAAGAATGTGATGTGTTGAATTCCCCAAACAAAAGAAAATGAGCCAAAAAATGATAATTTAAAATTGAGGCTTCCTAACCTAGCAAAAAAAAAAGAAAACCAACGAAAATAACTCGGAATGTACTTCACATTTTCATATAACAATTTAGCTTTTGAAGTCCCCTATATACATGATACGCTTAGGGGCAATCGCCGGTAAATTATCTCAATGTCATTTTTGCAATTGATATTCAGGGTATACGATTTGACGTATCACTACGACTGTCAAGATTTTCTGATCAAGCATTAGCCATAAAAAAAGAAAGAAGAGTGTTTGTTTTTTTTTATTTTTCCATTCATATCAAAATCCAATTTCTTTTCAGAGGATACACGGACAATTTGCCTCTTTACATTTCTTTTTTAAAAGTTCTAAAGCCTAGAGACATAGATTCTGTTCCCCTTAGAATACTTATTTTAAGTTCAAAGACATAGATTGAACTCAGAGATGGGTTTGGGGAGTTGGGGTATTTTAACTCACCCCGATGTTGAGACAGATAGAGACTCTGCATGTTGGGTCAAAGACAAGAATTCAAGCCCAAAATCAGTGGGGCACCATTTCCCGTGAAACAAAAGAGATAGTTATAAGAATTCAAGTCAGAATAGACCCAAGATGTCAGATGGTTCGAAAGATTTTGATTAATGAAGAAGACAAAAGACTTTCTTGAGTAAAGAGATGATGTTGACCAAGGTCATTTGACCTGAAAGGTTGAACAAGGAATGAGCAACAAAGTTTTGGGGGTGAAAGTTGTTGGAGCATTAGAATGATTAATGGTTGTAGTCACATGATGAAGCCTACCTAACCAACAAGTGGTGACTTGAGTACTAAGATGTCGGAGAAGACTGTGACAGGATTTCATGCATCCTTGCATCCTTGTGAGTTTACGTGAATAGATCGCACCTTTGCATCCCCAACAATCGTGAACAACATTTTACATGAACATATGCATCTTTACATCATAAGGTATGCTCATGCATCATCCTTAATTGGAAAACATTCATACAGGAAGACGGACATATAGTTTCCAAGAAGATGACTTCAACAAAGACTTCGTACACCTTTGCATCGATCCAGAAGACATGCGCTTGGGTGTCGCCTTCCCTAAAAGAAATAGAGAAAAGAAAGAAGATCGGTTGACCAGAGAAAATGTCAACATTTTTAATTTTCGAGCCACCACTCTGATGGATTTTTGGACGGATAAAGCCAAGGTATCACTTAATGTTTTTCTTAAAAACTAAACTTTCTAATGACATCCTTTCATAAGGATGTTTTTTCTTAAAATCAACTTCTTTAGGTGGATCCTTGCTTAAGGATGTCGTTTTTAAAATTGACTTCTTTACTCACTGATTTTGTATTATAATCATGAATTTAGAATATACATAGTATAGTTTTCAATGCTTTTGTAAAAACTTATTAAAATCTGAAATTTTTTTGTTCGAATATAAAATTATACCATATAATTTTTAACATTGTTTTTGAAATTTTCTTTACCCAAAAATTATTTTTATACTTGTATATATTTTTAACTATATTATATAGAATTTTATCAATACGTTGAACATTGTATTAATTTTTGGATTGAATGTGTTAGTTTATACATACATTGTTTTTGGTTTGATTTGATTTTAGATAATGGCACCAAAGAAACGTGCAAGAAAAGAAATAGCCTCTAGTTCCAATCCTCCTAGTCACAATCCCGATCATAATGGTAATCGACCCAATCTCACCCATATCTATCAAAATTGTTTTAATGAACCGCAATTTCCAAATGCTATGGATCGTTTTAAAAAATATCAAAGTTATAAAATTCGCTGAGAGCGTGTTACTTCGATCCCTTTTCTATCATCCAAAAGATTTCTATTTAAATATCTTAATTTAATGGAAGAATGGAAATTTATGCCATTTTTGAGTATACCCGGGAATTTATACCGAAACCTTGTTTTGATTTGTTATTCCAATGTCTGGTGTATTTTTAATGAAAATAGATCCTTGGTTATTGCAATTGAATCTTACGTAATGGGTAAGAAATTTCATATTGATTCAACTGTTTTAGCAAACTTTTTGGGTTTTGAGGATACGAGAATTGATGATGAGGATTCATTGGGACATGTCGTTGGAGGCTTTGTGACTGTGCTAGATGCCCATGACCGCATCCTACACCTCATGATCACTTGGTGGTTTCGTTTATCCGGTGGCAAGTTTTCTATGATCCGCCAAGTCGATGACTTTTGGCACCATTGTTTTTGTGAGGGTAGGCGACCAAACCTTGCTCAAATTATGTTTGTGGAAATCGTCTTCCTTGTGCAACATCGACATACCTCTATGGTTACATCTTTCACATATGGCACTGCCTTGAGCTACATATTTCACAAGATGGGAATTGATTGCTTCTATGACCTTGCGGAACCTCTCATCAATCCTATTGATGAGCGTTCTCTTCGTCGCGCAAAGTTCACATTCTACAATGGAGAATGGATTCGGAATGTCCATCTTCTGGAAGGTGTTCAACCCGATCATGGGGTGGATCCTCAAGAGGCTCCCATTCCACAAGCTCCGGCGGCCCAACCTAATCTTGATGCTCTCATTGCACACCTCAATGGGAAATTCACCAACTTGAGCACCAACATTGCTTCTTTGCACACAACCATGGATTCCGGGTTTGCCGCGATTGACACGCGCTTCACATCCTTGGAAGAAATATTGACGGCTATACAAAATCCCCAAAACTCAATTGATATCACTCTTACTGCGTTTCATGGGGAATGGTTTCAATTCCTTGTGACTCAAGCCAACAATGATGATGAGGATGAAGATGACGAAGATGAAGACGATGGAGACGATGGGATGGATACTTAGGCTTTTTGCATTTCATATCATATCATATCATATTAGGAGTAGTTTATGCACCTACTGTTTTATGTTTTTGGATTCCTATGCTTTGGTTTTTATTTGGTTTATGTTTTTAGGACTTGAGTTGGATTTATTTATGTTGCTTGAACTATGCTTTGAATTTTAATGCTTATGTTGTTTTTCCTTTACATGCTTTGAGTTTATTGCCTTACTCTTATATCTTATTGATTTTGATCTAACAAAAAGGGGGAGAAGAAATTTAGCTAAATTTTTTAAAAAAATTTCAAAGTTAAGATTAATGTAAGGGGGAGTGTTTTCAAAATTTTCAAAGTTACTTAAAATTTTTTACTTTGGTTTTGTTATATCAAAAATGGGGAGATTGTAAAACCTATATTTGATTTTGATATAACAAATTGTTTAAGGACCAAATTGTAAAAGAAAATAAAATTTTAAGTACTCAAAAGAAAATATAATGACAAGGAAAATCTCTTTTTAAGTCTAAACCTTAAACCCAAAGTTATTCTAAGCGTTTTCAAGCCAAAATACACAAATACGCCCAGGCGTATCTATACACCCCTTGGTGTTTCGATACGGATTTTAGCTACTGGAATTTGGTTTTGCAAGCCGTACCGATACTGCCTTACCCTTTTCGATACGGACTTCATCTGGGCAAGTGTTTTAAGCCAGGTGTTTCGATATGGTCTTGTCCATTTTGATACGATCTAAAATCTGGCTTTAAGATATTCTTAACCGTACCGATACGGTCCTATCTGTTTCGATACAGTTTGTCAAGATCTTCAAGATCTTTGCATTAAATTTTTTGACCGTTGCCTTGTCAATTATTGGAATCAACGAACTTTTAATTTTTAGTTACCCGTATCGATACGCCCCTAGGCCTGCCAATGCAATTTTTCAACTCATATTCTAGTAAGCAAATATCGTATTGCTACGGCCTTGCCGTTTCAATACGCCCCCAATTTTACCCTATGACCCTTTCTATGCCCCCTGCATATCGATACGCTACTGAACAACGACTATATTCTTGTTGTAATAGGTATCGATACGAGACTTCATGTACCAATATGAATGGTTGGAAGACATCATTTATTGCGGGAAATTAGCTCTTCAATGGCTATATTCAATACTCCAACCACCCAAATGGCTAGAAATCAATGAGAGGGTATAAATACAAGACCAAAGCTGCTACAACAACTATTGAACCTCCATTGAACAACATTCAAGCATTCAAGCTACATCCAACCATTTGAGCTTTTAGAGTCAAACCCTAGTAAACCCTTGTGTATTTCATTGTAATCCTTAGTTTCAAGTTTGGGGTTGCGAGAAATTGTATTTGGGAAAACAAATTCACCTTTGAGAGGTTATTTTTCTATTTGCAAAACTTTCTTTGTAAAAGAGTGGATCAATCAAAACTTTGGGTAGAAAACTTTAAAGTTGTTACCGCTGCCTCCTAAGTCTAGAAAAGGGGGAAGATTTCATAGTGAAATTGTTGAAATCCTTAGTAGGAAGCTAAGGTAGTGGACGTAGACCTTGTTAGAAGGTTGAACCACTATAGATCCTTGTGTCCCATTGTTCATAGTTTCTTAAATTGCTTCCAAAATTTTAAATTGCCAATTCACCCCCCTCTTGGACATTTTCTCAATTGATTGATCATCCTAACATATCTTCTAAGGATACCACTCTTTTATCACGCTCAACATGAGTACCAATGTAGTGCTTCAATCTTTGTCTATTGACCTTAAACTCACGTCCATCCATAGTGGATTTGATCACAACAACCCTATGAAAATAGAGTTTAACTACTTCGAATGGTATGGACCATATGGACTTCAGTTTGCCTAAAACAATCTAAGCCTAAAATTATAAAGAAGCACTAGTTGCCCTGGCAAGAATTTCCAGAACAAACGCTTTTTGTCATGCCATCGATTAGTCTTCTCTCTATAGAGTTTCGCATTGTCGTAAGCTAGTGCACAGAATTCTTCAATCTCGTTCAAGTCTATTAAGCACTTTTGTCCTACTTTCTCCCTGTCCATGTTCATGGTTTTGATTGCCCAATAGGCCTTAAGCTCGATCTCCGCCAGCAGGTGGCAAGTCTTGCCATAGACAAGTCTGTAAGGAGACATGCCTAGGGGCATCTTAAAGGCTATTCGGTAGCCCCAAAGTGTATCGTCAATTATCGTAGACCAATCCTTTCATGAAGGATTGACAACCTTCTCAAAGATAATTTTCAACTCACGATTAGAGATCTCTGCTTGCTTGTTAGTCTGTGGGTGATATACCATTGCAACTTTGTGAGTCATTCCAAAGTGCAGTAACATCTTGGCAATAAGCTTATTGTCAAAATGTTTTCCTTTATCACTGATAATTTCTATAGTATTCTGAACCATGTGAATATGTTTTTTGCAATAATTGTTGCATAGTCTTTGAATCATTTTTAGGAATTGCAACTGCCTCAACACAATTGGTCATGTAGTCCACAACAAGTAAAATGTACAAATTGATGAATAACGATGGTAAGGGCCCCATGAAATTGATACCCCACACATCGAACAATTTCACCTCGAATATGTTATGCAATGGCATCACATGCCACCTTGAGATATTTCCTATTCATTGGCATCGACCACACCTCTTGTAGAATTTTTGGGCATCTTTATAGAGAGTTTGCCAGTAAAAGCCTGACTGTAAGACTTTGGCCACTATGCCATTACCTCTAAAATGGCCTCTATAGGGTGATGAATGACATTGTATGAGCACATTTTGTTGTTTCTCCTTGGGAACACATCTTTGTATGATCTGATCTGCATATTGTTTAAGAAAAAGAGGCTTGTCCCAATAATAATGCTTAGCATCATATAGGAACCGCTTCTTTCCTAGATAAGTAAGGTCATAAGGTAAAATGCCACTCATAAGAAAATTTACTATATCAGCGTACGAGGGAGTTATCATGACAACTGGTAACTGCTCGTCTGGGAATACGTCATGGATCTTCAAGTAATCATCATCTTAATTGCCCCCTTCTAGCCTCGATAGATGATCGACAACCTGGTTTTCCATTCCTCTCATCTTCTTAATTTCAATGTCAAACTCTTGTAAATGTAATATCCAATGAATTAAACAAGGTTTGGCATCTTTCGTAGAAATTAAATAATTAATTGCCAAATAGTCAATGTGAACAATTACCTTAGTACCAATCAAGTAAGGAAAAAACTTGTCAAATGCGAACACTACTGCTAGCGATTCATTTTCAGTCATGGTTTAATTCAATTGAGCACCATTAAGTGTTTTTCTACCGTAGCATATCACATGGAAAATTTTACCTTTCCATTGGCCTAAGATAGCTCCTACTGTAAAGTCGCTTGCATCGCACATGAGCTCGAAAGTTAGGGACCAATCAGGGGGAAGGACAATAGGTGCCTAGGCAAGCTGCATCTTTAGGTCTTCAAATGCCGTGGCACAAGAATCATCAAAATTGAAGACATTGTCCTATTCAAGCAAATTACACAATGGTTTAGAAATCTTTGAAAAATTATGAATAAACCTTCTGTAAAAACCTGTATGTCTAAGAAACCTCTTGATCCCTTTGACTAAATTTGGTGGTGGCAATTTCTCGATCATGTCCACCTTGGCCTTGTCTACTTCGATTCCCTTGGATGAGATCTTGTGTCCTAGCACGACACCTTCATCTACTAGGAAATGACATTTCTCCTAGTTTAAATCTAGGTTAGATTCTTCACAACGTGCTAACACCTTGTCCATATTGCTGAGGCAATTATCAAAACTATCTCTGAATACCAAGAAGTCGTCCATGAAGATTTCGAGGAAATCTTCCACCATATTGGAGAAAATTGCCATTATACACCTCTGGAAGGTTGTTGAGGCATTGTACAATCCAAACGACATCCTCCTAAAACCATACGTACCAAAAGGGCATGTGATGGTGGTCTTTTCCTGGTCTTCTAGTGCTATGGCAAATTTGTTATAAACTGGGTATATATAAAAAAAACAATAAAATGATTTTCCTGTAAGACGATCAAGCATTTGGTCAATAAAGGGTAAAGGAAAATGATCTTTCCTAGTAGCCTTATTCAATTTTTGATAGTCCATCCAGACTCTCCAACCGGTGATAGTTCTAGTTGGAATGAATTCATTGTTTCTGTTACTTACCAAAGTCATGCCTTATTTTTTGTTACATATTGTACCAAACTTACCCATGAGTTGTTGGAAATTGTATATATGATACCGGCATCAAATCACTTTATGATTTCCTTCATCACGACTTTCTTCATGATAGGGTTAAGCCTCCTTTGAGCCTAAAGGGAATTGCTATGGCCTTCCTCTAATAGGATCTTGTGCATGCATACTGTCGGACTAATTCCCTTTAGATTTGCAATTGTCTAACCTATTGGCTTTTTATGCAGCGCCAACATGTCAATCAATTTCTTTTCCTGTTCAGGCTGCAACTTAGAAGAAATGATTACGGGCAAGGTGTTATCTTTTCCCAAATAAACATATTTCAATTGCTCATGCAATGGATTTAATTCTAAAATAGGAGATTGCTCAATGGAAGGTTTGTCAGGTCTACGTTCCTTATCGAGTAATCAAGAGATTAAAAACTTTTGCCTGGTTGACTTACAATCCAATTTCCTTTCTATTGCACCTCGTTTTCAAAATATGGCTCCTTAAGTTCTTCAGGCACAATAATGAAATTGTTGTGGCAATACTCCTCCACATCGAAGTTAAACCTAGTGGTGGCCTGAATAGTCTGGCATTCTTCTAGATCATCAACATATTTGAGGGTTTTGAAAACATTGAGTGTGACGTGTTGCTTATTAACCCGCATAGTGAGCTCTCCCCTCTCAACATCGATCAAGGTCGTCCTCGTTGCCAAGAACGGTCTTTCAAGGATAATGAGGAGGGAAATCATCTTCTTTACAATCCAAAACAATAGAATCAGTGGGAAAAATAAATTTATCAGCTCTTACCAAAATGTCTTTGATTTTTCCTTCAATTTGCACAAAAGATCTATCTATAAGTTGTAGCATGACTTTGGTGGGTCTCGCCTTCCCTATGCATAATCTTTGAAAAACATATTTTTGGCCTAAGTTTTATGCTTGCACCAAGGTCGCATATGCTTTCTTGACATAGTGATTACCAATGGTACAAGGTATTGTGAAATTGCATGGATCTTTTAGCTTGGGTGGCAATAGGTTATGCATCATTGCCATACATCCTTCCTTCAAGGCAACCGTCTCAAACTCGCTCAGCCTAGTTCTCTTAGAGACAATGTCTTTAAGGAACTTAGCATAATTAGGCATCTACTTTATTGCCTTAACCAATGGCAAGTTGATGTGAACTTGCTTCAGGATGTCAAGGAACTTCTTGAAAACTCATGTTTTAGCCTTTGTGGGAATAGTGGTGGCAATCTAATCTCTTTGCACTTGCTTGTCTCATCTGTCTTAGCATTGTTGGATGAACTTGTCACGGCATGTGGAACTTACCATGGCAACTACTGAAAGCTCATCTACAATTTTTGTGGCATCGTCCCGAGGTACATCTCTCTGAATAGAGGTCTACTCTGTTGGTTTACTACTCTTGTCGGGTTAGATAGGATCATCATCTACCTTTGGTCCACTTTGGGTGGTAATCGCCTTACACTGTTCATGGCATGATCCTCACACAACCTCAGTATTGTTGGGCAGAATGCCTTATGGCATTGAGCTCAAGATTTTGGCAAATTGCCCGTCCTGCTTCTCCAAAGATTTTAACATTGCTCATTGGCATTGTAGTGTCATCTTGGTCTTGTTAATGAAAGAGCCAGTCTTTTTCATGAAATTACTAGTCTCAGCCATATAAGAGTCAGTTTTAAGCATGAAAGCATTTATAGTGGTTTCCAAAGAACTAGCTGGTGACGACTATTATTGTTGTAACTATTGCTATGACACATTTTGCTAGAATCCTGACGCTTCTGCATTTTGGCTAGAGTTGTTTTGGTTACTCCATTAAAAATTGCGGTGTTGGATTGTATGTGCTGGAATAAAGGTTATTGTTCTTGTTGTAGTTTCCAACATAAAAACTAGAATCTGGGTTCTACGGACACTAAGAAAAATCATGATTATTATTAGAAGAATCACAATACGAATCTACTATATTGACTTACTATGTTACTGGATCGCTGCAAATTTTAAACCATGCTGGTTAATGCAGCCAATTGTGATGAGATAGCATCTGATGAATCAAGCTCAATTGCCATGGCATTCTGCCTCATCACTTCTTTCTTGGTGGTTGGGAACTAGTAATCATTGTTGGCAAGTCTGTCCAAAATCTCCAAGGCTTCCTTTGGTGATTTGTTTAAGAGTGTGCCATTTGTCGAGGCATCTAGCATCATCCTAGCCGGTTCGTTGACTCCATTGCAAAATATCACTACTTGTGTCCAATCTCTGAATCTGTGCATGGGACATTTGCGTAAAAGCTCTTTATATCGATCCCAAGCCTCGTAAAATTAAACCTGACAAGGAAACGCCGGCATAATCATGCTCCATATACGTGGGACATCTGTGCATGGGACATTTACTTGTGCCTAAGAAGTAATGTAATTATGCAATTTATTTGTCATATTTGTAAAATTAAACCTGACAAGGAAATGCTGGTATAGATCTATCCAAGATTCTAAAGATATGGATGGTAAATTGTTCAGCCATGATCTCGCCCTATCCCTTAGTGAATAGGGGAATAATTTTAGCCTCAGGACATCCACATGGACTCCCCATTCTTTGAATGAATTTCAAATTCTAGGAACAATTTAAGATGCTATCTGGCATCTTTAGTTGTTGAGTCGCTAAACTGGCCGATTGAATTGAGCATATTAAACATCATTAGCTTCAGTTCAAAGTGTGTGACTTGAATCTTAGGAGTAAAAATTCTTGGGTTGAGATCACCAAGGTCTAGAAATAATTGATCTCAGATGGGCTTGTTCCGTACACGAACATGTTTCTCTGCTAGAACTGCGCCGCTGCCTGCCGCGGCATTTTGTTTGCCATTGGTATTCAAGTTGCCGACTGGATCAACATGATCTTCCATTGATGCTCTTATCTATCTTATTCTTCTACAAAAAACTAGTTCAATCTCAGGTTCGAGTTGGTAGTTTTGTGTTGTCGGACTCGCTCTGGTCATACACAGACGCAAAACCACAAATGTTAGCCCCTTAAAACAAATAACAAAATAAATAAATGAAATGATAAAAGTGCAAGAAATTAAAAATAAATTCGCTATTGCCAATCCCCGGCAACGGTGCCAGAAACTTGTTGCATGATTTTAGTGCAACACAAATGGTGCAAGTGAACACATCGTAAGTAATAGTATAGATTAAGATTGTCTCCATAGGGATTGGTGAAACTTTGATTCTTAGCTTCTCTCACTGAAATGAAATAATATTGAAAGTTATAGATGGTGATAAATAACAAGTAAAAATAAACTAAGTAAACAGATTAAATAGAAAAAAGTAATTGTTATGAGAGAATGGCTCGGGTTATCGTGAGTAGTGGTGTGATTGCTGGATGAATTGCTGTGACTAGTAATTGCTGAGGCAAGTAAACATGTAACACCCCAAAAAAATTCCTAACTTTGAAAATCCTTAAATTTGAAATCCCTAATTCAGAACCTTAATAATTGGGGATTTATATTTAAAACCCTAATTAAGAATTGAGAATTTTGATTAAAATTCAGTTATGAAATCAATGACCTTATTGCTCAAATCAGAAGTTTTGAGATCTTTATCTAAAGTGGGTTAGTTTTAGGTCCATTGCTAAAACCCTCAAACATTTTGGCGACCTTTGTGCCATTTACCCTTTATGTTGAGGTATTTAAGCCACCTTAAGCCTTTTGGTTTGCCATAAATCATTTGCAGCAGCTGATAAGTGTTCAAAAGTACTATTTTTCTTACCCTTTTTACTCATATTATTGTTAGACTTAGGCTCATATTAGTTGCATAATTAGCTATTCATGCATTAATCCATGTTTCCTTCCATCGTTGAGCTTGATTACATAACTTGGTAGTTTTTGTGGAAAAGATGCTGCTTTGGTGTGCTTTGTGTGTGTATGTGCAGGATCACTTCCAAAGCAATGCCGAGCTAGTTGCCAGGGCAATGCATGAAGGAGACGCCGAGCTAGTTGCCAGGGCAATGCATGAAGGAGACGTCGAGCCAGTTGCCATGGCAATTGTTGACAAAGAGAAAATGCAATAGGGATGTCGAAATTAATGACTATACAAGCCCAAGATGACGTGGAGCAAAGCCCAAACCCAAAGGAATTTGATTTCCATGCAGAGATTAAAGAAGAATTAAATTCCAAGAAGATAGGAGAAGTTCTAGTAGGAATACAATTATAATAAAGAATTATATTCTTTAAAGATAATTTAATTCCAACTCAAACTCCTCCTCAAAGAAGGACTTTGGCCTAGCCCTATAAATAGCAAGGAGATTTCGACAAGATGCATAGAGAGAGCATTAGGGAAATTTTGACAAGTCCAAGGGAGAAAGCAAGGGATTTTCGACAAGCTTCATCTTTTCTTTCTTGTTCGATTGGGTTCATGCTAGGGATTTTTTATCTTGTGTTTCTTTGGAACCTAGCCATGAACTAAATCTACTTGGCTATGGTTATTGTGTTTTGTGGTTGTGAGAAACTATTGGTTTTTGTTTAGGTAATAAGAGTTTGCACTTTTCTATTTCATGGTTTATTCATTCTTGGTTCTTATTTTTGTTTGCGAGTGAATTGGGAGAGGATCTCGTGATTTCATCTATTTATCTAATATCGGGAGAGTTAGATTCAAGAAATGAATGAATATGATCTTTATTCAATCCAATGATGGTGAAGATTAATCCGGCTTAGGAATAAGTTAAGGATTTCAACGGCTAAGAGGAGCGCAAGATTGGTTGTTGTTCACCCTTGATTCACGCAGGGATGTATTATCAAGGCATGCACAAGTAGCTAGAGTTTCGACTTAGGGATAAGAATAAACCATTGAAGAACGCTCTGCCGAACCTTGAAGGTTGCTGCCCAGACGCCCAAGTAGTTGCCCAACTAGTTGCCCAGGCAACCATCGATTAGTTGCCAAGGCAACCCCGTTGTGCAAGTTGCCACGGCAACGGAGTTGCCCGTGCACTCTTTTACCAAAACGATCAAATCGGCTATCACACCTCAACTCACGATAACCTGGCCTATCTCTCTCTCATTTGAATTCATATTTTCTTTTACTTTATTGCTTTCTAGATTAGTCATTAGTTAAACTCCTATAATCCTTTACTTGTATTTTTACTTTTACAGTGCAAGAGACTAGATTCTTGAAGTAGCACCAATCCCTGTGGAGACGATATCTTTTATACTATAACTTGCGACGTGTATACTTGCACATTTATGCGTAGCACTTATTACGCGCAAAACAGTTTTTTGGCGCCGTTGCTTTGGGCTTGGCAATAGCGACTTTGTTTTTATTTTCTTGCACTTTTTTTTTTTTTTTCTTGTTTAAAATTCAAAGGGCTAACAAACTTTGGTTTTGCATTGGTATATGACCAGTATGAGACCGACTTCACGTAATATCCCTTTGATCCAGAAATCGAACGAACCGTACAAAGACTTAGACGAAGGATAAGAGAAGCAATGGCAAATCAAGACGGCAATATGAATCAAGATGTTCGAGCAGGAGGAGGAGTGATTCTTGCACGAAACAGAACTATTCGAGACTATCTTGAAGAAGATCTTGATGGACTTAACCCGGTTGTCGCACCTGAAATTGAAGCCGACCACTTTGAGTTGAAACCGTAATGTTTAATATGATCAACACAATAGGTCAATTTGGCGGCTCAAAGAATCAATATGCACGACAACATCTGAAATCTTTCCTCGAGATTTGCAACTCGTTCAGGATACACGGAGTCACCCCCGATGTCTTACGATTAAGATTATTCCCCTATTCACTGAGGGATAGGGCGAAAGCATGGTTGAATAGCATTCATGCCGGATCAATAGCATCTTGGACTGATCTTTGTCGTGATTTCCTTGCTAGATTTAATCCTACAAATTTGACTGATAAGCTTCGTAATGACATTACTTCTTTTCGGCAGGCAGATAATGAATCCATGTACGAGGCTTGGGAGCGATATAGAGAACTTCTACACAAATGCCCCCTACACGGATTCCCGGTGTGGACTCAAGTAACAATGTTTTACAACGCCGTGAATACACCAACAAGGATGATGCTAGATGCCTCGGCAAATGACATACTCCTAGATAAGTCGCTGGAAGAAGCAATGCAAATCTTAAACAGGCTGGCCAAGAATGATTATCAATTCCCATCCACTAGAAGAGGAGGAGTTAGACGCCAAGCCACAATACATGAACTAGGATCATCGGATTCAATTTCGGCACAATTGGCCACTTTAACCAAGATGGTCCAGAACATGCAAAAGCCAAACAACACACATGAAGTCAAGGTAATGGATTCTTTTTGTGAGTTATGTGGTGATAACCATAATTCTTCTGAATGTATGCAGAATCCGGAATCCAGCTTCTATGTGGGAAATTACAATCGGAACAATAATGTGATGTCCAATACATACAATCCAGCTTGGAAAAAGCACCCAGATTTTTCATGGAGTAATCCCAACAATGCTCTAAACCAGAACAATCAGAATGCACAAGCATCGGGATTCCAGCAGAATATGCCACGGCAACAGATGCCACAGCAACAAGCGACAACATCTAGTTCTTTGGAAAATTCTCTAAATGCTTTTATGATGAAAACTGAATCTTATATGGCTGAGAATAGTAATTTCATAAAAAGAACTGATGCTTTTATTAACAGGACCGAGATGAGATTGCAAAACCAAGAGGCGGCAATCAAATCATTGGAAAATCAAGTCGGACAGTTTGCTCAAAATTTGAATACTAGACCACAAGGAGGTTTACCTAGCGATACTGAAGTCGCAAGAGGAACTGACCATGAGCAATGTAAGGCAATCACCACCAGAAGTGGCCAACAAATTAGAGAGGCTCAAACCCGCTCATCAAAAAAAACTCCACAAAAAGATCAAGATGAACCCAACGGCAAAGCCTCAGATGCTGAACCAGGAATTGCCGCGGCAACCGGCAATAAGCATGCCTCGGCAACCCCAGTTGATAATGCCTCGGCAACTCCAGATGTCCCGGCAATGCCGTCAATCAGGTTTCAAACCAATGAAAGGATCGAAGATATCCGACTTCCACCACCATTCCCACAAAGGTTGAAGCGACAAAAGCAAGAATACTAATTCAAGAAGTTTCTTGATATCCTAAAGCAAGTCCACATCAACTTGCCACTGGTGGAAGCAATTGAACAAATGCTAAACTATGCCAAGTTTCTTAAAGACATTGTGTCCAAGAGAACAAGGCTAGGAGAGTTTGAAACAGTTGCCGCAACAAAGGGATGCATGGCAATGTTGCACAATCGTATGCCACCTAAGTTAAAGGATCCCGGAAGTTTCACACTGCCCTATTCCATTGGAAATCACTATGTCGGTAAAGCATTATGCGACCTTGGGGCTAGCATAAACTTGATGCCTAAATTGGTTTTCCAGAAACTAGGAATCAGGAAGGCAAGACCTACAACAGTTATGCTACAGCTAGCCGACAGATCCTATGTGCATCCAGAGGGAAAAATCGAGGACATACTGGTAAAAGTTGATAAATCTATTTTTCCCACTGACTTTATTGTTTTGGATTGTGAAGCGGATGAGCATGCACCTATCATTCTCGGGAGACCATTCCTAGCAACAGGGAGAACCTTGATCGACGTTGAAAAGGGAGAACTCACAATGAGGGTGAATGACCAGCAGGTCAAACTAAATGTGTTCCAAACACTAAGGCATGCCGATGATCCAGAAGAATGCCAACTACTTCATGCCACGACAGAGTTTAACTTCGATGAGGAATTTAGTTGCTTCGGCAACTACATTGCCGATCAAGAGGAACCTGAGGAGTATGAAGAACCGGTCGATGAGGAACAACAAGAAGAGGCAAATTGGCTAGTCAACCGACCAGGTACATACTTCGAAAAACCCTCTATTGAACAACCACCGATTCTTGAGTTGAAACAATTGCCAGAGCAACTAAAATATGCATACTTAGGAACCGATAATACATTGCATGTAATTATTTCTTCTAAGTTACAGCCTGAGCAGGAAAAGAAGCTGATCAAGATGTTGAAGCTACACAAAAGGCAATAGGGTGGACAATTGCCGACTTGAAGGGAATTAGCCCGGTAAAGATGCATGCACAAGATCTTGTTGGAAGATGATCACAAACCTTCAATTGAGGCCCGGAGGAGACTGAATCATGCCATGAAAGGGGTTGTAATGAAAGAAATCATCAAGTGGCTTGACGCCGGGCATTATATACCCTATCTCCGATAGTATGTGCGTGGGTAAGTCCGGTACAATGTGTACCGAAAAAGGGAGGTATAATAGTGGTAGCGGTGAAAATAATGAACTTATCCCAACCAGGTCAGACCGGTTGGAGGGTTTGTATGGACTATCGAAAGCTAACAAAGCCACTAGGAAAGATCACTTCCCATTACCCTTTATTGATCAAATGCTTGACCGTCTTGCAGGTAAACCCTTTTATTGTTTTCTTGATGGTTATTCAGGTTACAATCAGATTGCCATAGCACCAGAAGATCAAGAAAAGACAACCCTCACATGCCCATACGGTACTTATGCCTTCCCGAAGGATGCCGTTCGAATTGTGTAACGCCCCGGCAACCTTCCAAAGATGCATGATGGCACTCTTTTCAGACATGGTCGAAGACTTTCTTGAGATCTTCATGGATGATTTTTCAGTTTTTGGTAATGACTTCGACGGCTGTCTTGGCAATTTAGAGAGGGTGTTGGCAAGATGCGAAGAAACGGATTTAGTCCTAAATTGGGAGAAATGCCACTTTATGGTAGATGAAGGAATAGTGCTCGGCCACAAGATTTCATCCAAGGGGAATTGAAGTAGACAAAGCCAAGGTGGACGTGATCGAGAGATTACCCCCACCAAATTCGGTTAAAGGAATTCAAAGTTTTCTCGGACATGCAGGTTTTTACAGGAGGTTCATTCATAATTTTTCTAAAATCACTAAACCCTTGTGTAATCTGCTTGAACAGGATAAAGTCATTGATTTTGATGATTCTTGCACTCAAGCATTCGAAACCCTAAAGAAAAAGCTTGCCTCGACACCCATTGTCGTTCCACCAGACTGGACGCTACCTGTTGAGCTCATGTGTGATGCAAGTGATTTCGCAGTAGGAGCAGTCCTAGGCCAACGCACAGGTAAGACCTTCCATGTGATATACTACGCTAGTAAAACTCTTAATGATGCTCAAGTGAATTACACAACAACGGAGAAAGAGTTACTAGCTGTAGTTTTCGCATTTGACAAGTTCCGATCCTATTTAATTGGTACAAAGGTAATTGTTCATACGGACCATTCGGCAATCAAATACTTATTTGCTAAAAAGGATGCTAAACCTCGTTTGATTCGTTGGATATTACTTTTACAAGAATTTGATATTGAAATTAAGGATAGGAAAGGAATAGAAAATCAAGTGGCCGATCACTTATCACGTTTGGAACACAATAGGAAGGAGGATGCGGATCTAGAGATATGCGATGCATTCCCGGATGAACAAATTTTAGTTGCCTCAGCAACCCTAGACCCCTCGGCAACCCACGACGCCTCGGTAACCATGGATGCACACGCCTCGAGAACTCTCGATGCCGCAGCAGTCTTTGACGCGCACGCCTCGGCAATCTTGGGAGCAGTCGCCACGGCAGCACATGCCTCGGTAATACCCTGGTACGCAGATTTAGTTAACTTCCTTGTTTGTGGTATTTTTCCTTATGGCATTACTCACCAAGGGAAGAAGCGGTTCTGACATGATGCTAAGCATTACTTTTGGGACGAGCCTCTTTTGTTTAAACAATGTGCAGATCAGGTTAGACGTCGATGTGTCCCTGAAGAAGAGCAACAGAATGTACTCCGGCAATGCCATTCTTCACCCTATGGAGGACATTTTGGAGGAACTCGTATTGCGGCCAAAGTTTTGCCATCGGGTTTGTATTGGCCAACATTGTACAAAGATGCCCAAGACTTTTACAAGCAATGTGATCGTTGCCAGAGGACGGGCAATATCTCTAGACGACATGAGATGCCGCTCCAGAACATCATCGAGGTGGAACTGTTCGATGTATGGGGGATCGATTTTATGGGACCTTTCCCATCTTCATTCGGAAACCTCTACATTCTACTTGCCGTCAACTACGTGTCTAAATGGGTTGAGGCAGCTGCAGTTCCCAACAACGATTCCAAGACCGTGCAAAGATTCTTGCAGAAAAACATATTTACACGGTTTTGGATGCCGAGAGCAATTATCAGCGACGAAGGCAAGCATTTTGACAACAGACTAATTGCCAAGATGTTGCAACGCTTTGGCATATCACACAAGATCGCCACAGCATGTCACCCACAAACCAACGGGCAAGCAGAAATTTCCAACCCGGAGTTGAAGGGAATACTCGAGAAAGTTGTAAATCCCTCAAGGAAGGATTGGTCATTAAGACTAGATGACGCACTTTGGGCATATCGCACTGCATTCAAAACACCCTTAGGTATGTCCCCCTTCTGACTTGTCTATGGTAAAACATGTCATCTACCGGTGGAAATCGAGCACAAGGCGTACTGGGCAATCAAGACCATGAATATGGATTGGGAAAGTGCCGGACAAAAGCGTTTGATGGATCTCAATGAGATAGAAGAATTCCGTGCACTCGCCTATAACAATGCACGAATCTACAAGGAGAAAACAAAGCGATGGCACGATAAGAAACTATTGCCACGGTAATTCACGCCAGGGCAACTAGTTTTCCTATTCAATTCTCGGCTAAAACTTTTCCTGGGAAAGCTGAAATCAAGATGGTCGGGACCATTTGAAGTCTTCAAACCATTCTCCCATGGTGCCGTGATAATCAAGTCCATCTCTGACAACCATGAATTCAAAGTTAATGGACAAAGATTGAAGCACTACAATGGTACCCATGTGGAACGTAACAAGGAAGTGGTCAACTTAGGAGATGCATGAGCATGCTCTCCTTTCAGTATTTTCTTTTTCTTTTCTTTTTATTTTCATTTTTATTTTTAGGAGATATTTTAATTTTTCTTCATTATCTTTAGTTTCCAGGTTTTCTTTGTTTTCTTTTTCACAACAAGACTCACAACTACTGTGCTAAGGAAATTCACTGCCAAGATCCTTGCCCCGGCAACCAATGAAGAAGATGCCGTGGCAACCTACATCGTGCCTGCACAAGCTGATGCCACGGCAACCAACACTGAAGATGTCACGGCAACCAAAGCTAAAGACATCCCAGCAACAAGAAAACAACCATCGCGTTCAAGCATCAAGACACCGACTAGAAGGAAACTAATCATCTACGATGACGAACTCTCGGAGTAAGTCCTCGTATGTATTTTTTTATTTTATTATTTTTAATTTTTCGGTATTTTTATGCATGCATTGAGGACAATGCCTCACTCGAGTTTGGGGGGATTGTTATTAGTAGTTACCATGTTTAATTACATTCATCTTAAGTATTACATTTAGGATACCTAAATTGCTTGCCATGCCTTTAATTGAAACAAGAATTGCTTAGATTTGATGAATATTCGATGATGACTTTGCCAATGCACTTAATTGATAGAATTTTTATTCTAGGATAACCATGGAAAAACTTAGAATTTTACTATGATGCTAAATTTGATGAAACACTGTTGTGGTTTGATTGATTTACGGAATTCTAGTAAACTTAGGTTGATAATTAACAAATTGGGGGATTAGAATAAAAATTGGATGAGTGTTAGAGGTGCCCGAAATTGGCTCTAGCATGTGCTAAAATTGATCACTAGAGGTGCCCGAAACTGGCTCTAGGATGTGTTAAAAAAAAATTTAACTAGAGGTGCCCGAAACTGGCTCTAGTCGATTAAATTAACTTAAGAAAACTAAAAACAAAACACTAGAGGTGCCCAAAAACTGGCTCTAGTTAAAACATGATAAAAGGAACCCAATGAAGTAATTTGAAAACCCATTGTTTGCATAGAATCCGAAAAATCAACTTGCACACAACTTTGCACACACTCACAAGCATTATAGTTTGATTCCAAGTAACTCCTAAGTTTTCTGAAAAATAAAAAGCCAATCATACTTTGTGCCCCGGTTCAGAGAATTGAAATCAAGTTCAAAGCTAAGTTTGTGAAAATTTAAGTCTTGGCAGGTAATTATGAGTTTGCATTGCTTGAGGACAAGCAATAGTTCGAGTTTGGGGGTGTGATAAGTGTTCAAAAGTACTATTTTCTTACCCTTTTTACTCATATTATTGTTAGACTTAGGCTCATATTAGTTGCATAATTAGCTATTCATGCATTAATCCATGTTTCCTTCCATCGTTGAGCTTGATTACATAACTTGGTAGTTTTTGTGGAAAAGATGCTGCTTTGGTGTGCTTTGTGTGTGTATGTGCAGGATCACTTACCAAAGCAATGCCGAGCTAGTTGCCAGGGCAATGCATGAAGGAGACGCCGAGCCAGTTGCCAAGGCAATTGTCGACAAAGAGAAAATGCAATAGGGATGTCGAAATTAATGACTATACAAGCCCAAGATGACGTGGAGCAAAGCCCAAACCCAAAGGAATTTGATTTCCATGCAGAGATTAAAGAAGAATTAAATTCCAAGAAGATAGGAGAAGTTCTAGTAGGAATACAATTATAATAAAGAATTATATTCATTAAAGATAATTTAATTCCAACTCAAACTCCTCCTCAAAGAAGGACTTTGGCCTAGCCCTATAAATAGCAAGGAGATTTCGACAAGATGCATAGAGAGAGCATTAGGGAAATTTCGACAAGTCCAAGGGAGAAAGCAAGGGATTTTCGACAAGCTTCATCTTTTCTTTCTTGTTCGATTGGTTCATGCTAGGGATTGTTTATCTTGTGTTTCTTTGGAACCTAGCCATGAACTAAATCTACTTGGCTATGGTTATTGTGTTTTGTGGTTGTGAGAAACTATTGGTTTTTGTTTAGGTAATAAGAGTTTGCACTTTTCTATTTCAAGGTTTATTCATTCTTGGTTCTTATTTTTGTTTGTGAGTGAATTGGGAGAGGATCTCGTGATTTCATCTATTTATCTAATATCAGGAGAGTTAGATTCAAGAAACGAATGAATATGATCTTTATTCAATCCAATGATGGTGAAGATTAATCCGGCTTAGGAATAAGTTAAGGATTTCAACGGCTAAGAGGAGCACAAGATTGGTTGTTGTTCACCCTTGATTCACGCAGGGATGTATTATCAAGGCATGCACAAGTAGCTAGAGTTTCGACTTAGGGATAAGAAGAAACCATTGAAGAACGCTCTGCCGAACCTTGAAGGTTGCTGCCCAGACGCCCAAGTAGTTGCCCAACTAGTTGCCTAGGCAACCATCGATTAGTTGCCAAGGCAACCCCGTTGTGCAAGTTGCCACGGCAACGAAGTTTCCACGGCAACGAAGTTGCCCGTGCACTCTTTTACCAAAACGATCCCATCGGCTATCACACCTCAACTCACGATAACCTGGCCTATCTCTCTCTCATTTGAATTCATATTTTCTTTTACTTTATTGCTTTCTAGATTAGTAATTAGTTAAACTCCTATAATCCTTTACTTGTGTTTTTACTTTTACAGTGCAAGAGACTAGATTCTTGAAGTAGCACCAATCCCTGTGGAGACGATATCTTTTATACTATAACTTGCGACGTGTATACTTGCACATTTGCGTAGCACTTATTACGCGCAACAGCAGCCGTCAATATCTTTCTCTCGATATCTTATCCCCTTCACCATTTGTTTCTCCAATCAGACTCTGATAAGAGTCCTATCGACATTCATTTTGCTCACCGACCACACCATCGTGGTCACCACCATCTTACGAACAACCTCAACTATTTGTCTATCCTTACCGCTCATTATTATCGACGAAATCATCAAAAACTTTTTAGTTTCTACTCGTTCTTGCACTATCGTTCGACATCATTCTTTCCTCCGTGAATCCATGATTTTGGTTACAAAACAATGATTTTGAGTTGTGGTTTGATTCAGATTCTGTTCGTGTTGTAGCTGTGAATGACCATTGTGGTCACCATTTTGTGTCTCCGATGAGTTTTACCGACAAGTCCGCGCCATCGCCGTTCGTGCACCCTAGCCGCCTTCGTTTTGGTTCTGTAAACCCTATACCATTTTACAGATTAGTACAAGGATGTTGGGCTTGGTGTGTGTGTGTGAGTATTGTGTATGGTTTGGGTGAGCCCAATATTGAAGCCCAGATGTAAGTGACATAAGTGTGAAGCCTGATCTGTAAGTGAGAGCCCAAACTGTGTGAGCCAGACTGAATCAAACCCATCAGTTGAACCACATCTAACCTAACCACCCTAGTAAACCAAACCCGATCTGAATTTAGGAACCCGAACTAGACCGAGTTGCTTGAACCATATTTGACCTTGAACCAGATCTGACCCATTGATCGAACCTGGCCTGTTGATCGTTTGACCGACCCAAGTTGACCTTGAAATTGTTGACTTTGACTGTTGACCAGTCAAGTCACCTGACTTTGACTTTCAATTAGAGTTAACTTTGACCAGGTTTGACTTTGACCGTTGACTAAAATTTAACTTTTCAGATAACCTTCATCTTGACCTTTTTCGACGTCCCAAGTCCGAATCTGCTGCATGTTTTGTCAAATTCAAACTTGAAACCTCTGTTTTACTATTAAAAATTTATTGTACTTAGTAATTTCAAATGAATTGAATATCAGATTTACTTGAGTTATTCTCGTGTTCAAGTATCGACTCTGAGGCTGATGAGCTACCTCATCCTATTCAGACTGACTGTGCATGTCTTTTGAGGTTTGCATGTGAGTGTTCTTCTTTAGATTATTAGTTTTGCTTTTTTTGAGGTGGCTTAGTGATAGTGTCAGATGCTAATAAAGAGTTTTACCTCGTAGGTTGTAATACACCGAAAACCAGTCTAGTCGGAATAGGGTTTTGGCGATCAAAAATTCTATACTGAAAAGGTCCAAATATTGCATGTACTTAAATTTTGTAGTCAATTATATTGTATTGGACTCTAATTGAGTCAATTCATAGAACTTGAACCTAATTGAATTCTTTGAAAAGAATTTAGTGACTAAATTGTGAAAATTGAAAGTTTAGGAGGCAAAAGTGTAAACTTTGGAAAGTTGAGGGACCACCCTCATAATTATACCATTTTTAGGATGATTCACCTCCTTGTTTGGGCCAAGTTCATGTGAAGTCCATGGGAATTATAATGGGAATTGATGGTTTTGGTGGCTAATTATGATAGCCTTAAAATAAGTAAAGTAGAAAAGATGGGAAATATTATTTCAAGGTTTCCCTTTATTGAGGGTAACCTCCATCGGGTTAATTTAGTAAGGGGATAGTGTTTTGAGAACTTAAAACTATTCCTCTTGCATATAGAACCCACTAAAGCCCCACTTTCCCTATTGCTATCTTTTCTTCATCTTTTTCTCAAGATTAACCAAGCACCACCATTGTCATCCCCTACCTCTAACTCAAGCAAGCGCCTCCCTTGGTTATTCAAGTTTTCTTTGATTTCTCTACACCATTAGATAGTCCTTGATTTGGTAAGGTAAAGCCCCAAAACAATTTAGAAAATCCATGGATATTTAGAGTTTAATTCCAGGATTAAAGTCTTGAAGACCATAGTTGAACCCATGCTTTTAGAGCATGAATCCATGGAAGTTTTATTGGCTAAAAGCTATATTAAGCTTGAATATTGATTTTGAGTTTATAGTTTTGATTCTAACATCTCCCTATTGTTTTACCAATCTCAAGTGTTGGAGAAAAAATTGACCATCGTCTCTTTCAAAAGGTAAGAGTAAGGGAATCGTTATCCGAGAGCCTTGAAAGCTTCAGAAATTAAGGTGAGTGTAGTTGGAGTCCAGGAATAGGCTAGGTGCCTTTCTTGATCTATTTAATATTGATTATTTCATTGCTAACCTTTGTATTGAGCATATTGCATAAAACATTATTGGATTCCATATTGGTAAGTTGGTAAGTACCGTATAAATCATTATCCATAGCACTGTTATTGTTGTCATCGAAATCATTGAAATATTGTCATATATAAATATGATCATTGGATATTGCATATTGCTATTCAAACATTGTCTTGAATCATTGTCATCAAAACATTTCCATTGAAATATTGTTATTGGATCATTGCTATTGGATTATTGATATTGAATCATTGTTATTGAATTGTTGGAATTGATCCATTGTTATTAAATATTGCTACCGAATCATTGCTATTGAAATATTGTTATAGGACTATCATTATTGAACCTTGGATTTGAGTGGACTTTGGATACAATTGACATGCCATAGAATTCGAGCTTATTAGTATTGGTGGCTATGACCTTTATTGTAGTGAGGCGGAGGTATGTTGTGTTTTGTCCATAAAGGTGAGGCGGAAGGACAAGACAACTATCATTTTGGTGAGGCGTAAGAATTTGCATATCCACACTACCTACATTGATCAAGGAAAACTATTGCTATTGTTTATTGATATCGCCTAAATATTGCCATTACATCATTTATTGTTATTATATTGAACATAAACTTGGAGGTATTGTCTTTTTGTTGCTATTGATGTTGTTAGAGCATAATTTAGATGTGTTCATGGCATTTCATACCATTTGTAACACCCCCTACCCGGTCTAGGAAATAAATCGGCTTAGGATGTGTTACCAAGCAAACATACATACTTTATTGACAAACTTAATGTAAACAGCTAATCATGCCCTCAAACGACCTGGTAATTTAAAACTTTTAAATGTTTCAAAGATCTAACTTAATCTTCCAATCATATACAAACATGTATTTACATACCATAGACTATACACATCAATCACTAGATCTTAGTATGCCTCTATCTTCTATGTTCTTCAAATCACAAAGTTATTACATTGTTTCTACCAACACATAAGATTCCTTTTCATACATACACATTATTAATCTTAACTAAATTCTAAGGTTACATACATCTAATCACTTTAAGACATATTGATCTATGATTAAGATCGTTCAAGTTAACATTAAACCATTGGTTAATAATCTTTAATCCTCCATGTATTACCATTTAATATCAAGATTTACTAACCAAGATTACCAACTATGCAACTCATATCAATACCAAACATATATCCTTAGCAACAAGCATTCAAAACTTAAACCAATTCTAGCCAAACACATATAACCTTTGCATAGCAAGACCGACTACAAAATTGATTAACATCTAGCCATTTACTTATTCTAACCATTAAACTAGCCATTCGAACTACACAATTTTTTTGGGGTTTAACACACAATAATATATATTTCAGATTGCAACATACATGCCATCAAGGTGATCTATCAACTTAAGACTCTTACTGATATTTAAACAACCATACAATCTTACTAACTATTAAATCATATAAAGCAAGCCACAGCCAAGAAATAATTTAAAGGCCCATTACAAAACTTTGAATACTGATCATACATATATATATGTAAAACCAAAATGAATGATCTATATGCACTATGCATACATTTCGACTATGTGCCACCAACTAGGAGTTCTTAAAGAGATACAAAACATACTTCTTGTTACTTGTGATCTTGTCCAAGCTCAAAGTTAACCAAACGCAATGTTACCCTGACAAGTGATGAAAGAATAAGGTAAGCAAACGCTTAGTGCGATAGCACTAATAACCGTAAGCAATGTATTAAACATTTTGTGATCAACTCCTATTCTTTCACCCAATATTTTCTAATTATGCAAATTTCTAACTTGATCATGAAACAAGCTATCTTGATTTAAAGCATTCAAACTAGTATACCCCTTTATCCAAAGTTTATAAAAGTCCAAGTAAATGCCGACTTAATCAAATAACAAAGAAATGTTGGCACAAAGAATAACATATAACATTTTATTGACTTGTTTTACTAATCTCACCAATTATCTAACTTAGCATCTTATAATCATGTTTTGCTTGGTACATAGGATATCACACATAACATATCAAAGACATATATTACTTGTCATGTAAGATATTGAACATAGCTTATCATAGACATGTGTTACTAGTTATATAAGATATCAAACATAGTTTATCAAAATCATATTTAGGAGATACTTGTATATGTCCAAAACACTCCAATACATACTTGTATATATGCAATGCAGTTCCAAATTCATGTACATACATACATACGCTTAAAAGAATCCACTAAATGTTTATACTTAATCAAAATAGTCCACTATTCTTGTATATACAATTAGACATTCAAAACAGTCCAAGATATGTTCATTTCTATCATAACAGTCCACTAACATGTATACACAAACATACATTGCAAACCAGTCCAAGATATGTTCATTTCTATCAAAACAGTCCACTAAACATGTATACACAAGCATACATTGCAAAACAGTCCACTAAACATGTATATACAAATATACATTGCAAAACAGTCCAAGACATGTTCATTTCTATCAAAACAGTCCACTAAACATGTATATACAAATATACATTGCAAAATATGTTCATTTCTATCAAAACAGTCCACTAAACATGTATATACAAATATACATTGCGAAACAGTCCAAGGCATGGTACTATTTTATCCAAATTTGTTTTTAAAACATGTATATACTTATATGCCAAGCCATTTATTTATTTTATAAGTTTTCATGAATTCTTTAATCATAACCACAAGGTTTCGAATCATGACACTAATTCTTAATCCAATTATGCACAACTTCAGTTAAACGTTAATTACTTAATATGCAAGTTTTCATGTTGATTCAATAGATTAACCCGTGGATTCATAATTTTTCTTAAATAAGGCATCACTTAACTATGGTTACTTATCACATAAGTTATTATGATTCTAAATTACTTGGCTCATAAGACATCAAACATATCATAGTCATAGCACATCATAGGCATGATTTTACTTATCAAATAAGTTATTAGCTTAGCAAGTCATAAATTTAAGTTGCTTATTATAAAAGCTATCAAACTTAGCATGTCATCGACTTATGTTTATATGTTACATAAAATATCAAACATAGTATCTCAAGAGCATGTATACTTATCACCCAAATTATCAAGCATAGTTTCTCACAACACAGTTACTTGTCATATAGTTATTAAACGTAGTATCATATAACATAAATACTTTTCACATGATTCATCAAACATAGTTCATTTGTTTAACTTGCAAATTTTGTTATTTTTTCTTTTTATATCCTTGAGAATCAAGTAACAGCCTAGGTACTTGAATCCCCAACCAACTTTCGCCAATAGAAAGGTACTCATAGTACCAGTCAATCCCTCCTACTGTCGCCAAGTGACCACAACACTTCTCTTCTATTGTCGCCAAATTAGGACCGTAGTCCACCCAAAGCACGAGCTCAATGGACTCTATGGCATGCCACTATACCTATGAATGACTCAAAACCAAGGCTTTTCAATTAAATATTATCATAAAGAATCAGAATTGAGCTTAGCTCCATAATCAGATAATCAATTAACATATCGTATTCGTATCATAAATGGGCATAGTCCCACATTCTTACAATCACATGAACAAAGTTTAAAAGTTATCACATCATACCAGAATCTTGTTGAAGTATAAGTTCACATTCTTACAATCAAATGATCAAGACTTGATTCATAGTATATCTACAAGTTAATTACATGTAACTTTGAACATAGTATGCACTCTTTAGGCTTCTTGAACATATTCAATCACATATAGCTTTTGAAACTAGCATGCATTTCATAACATCTCAAACGTATTCAAGTACATACAACTTTCATAGCATCTCAAACATATTCATGTATAGCTTTTATAGCATCTCAAAAATATTCAATCACACATAGCTTGTAATTTTTTTTGTACTTACCTTGGCATCCAAGCTTATTTGTATGGGCAAACCTTAGTCTAATGAGTAAGCAAAATTAAACAAAGCAAGTAGAAATGCTCGGGATAGATTTAATCTATCCTGAGACTTTAAACTACACTCACTATTTGTTTCGAGTTAGATTTGCTCACGAATCATGACCCCCCTTTGTTTATCTACTGTTTGATCTATTTTAGCCTTTACACCTTCCATCCTTCTTGGTCTAATATGACAAAGACTTTAACCATGTATTAGAACATTTCTTAACAATCATCTACTTGTAAAACTATTCATATACTCATGCATACACTTAATTTCACACCAAGCAGTTCATTAAGATTCACATATGTACAAAATAGTCTAATTTTTATACACACATATACATACTCAAAACAGGCCTCAATGCGTAGTTATAAAATCATGTAATCACAAAACAACCCCTGACATTTACAAGCATTCAAAAATAGTCCCTAGTTTATATTTTATCCAATAGTTTATTAAATCACAGAACAACCCCTGTTTGTTTGTAAAATAGTCCCTCAACATACATATTGTCATATATATGCTCTCAAATAGTCCATTTACTTCCATATCATGCTTAAATGCTTCAAAACAGTCCTTATGCTTATAAAATAGTCCCTATACACATTCATAAACAATTTCCCTATTTTAACTACCCAAAACAGTCCATATATTTCATTTTACATTCAAGATAGCCCCATATTTTATATATACGCACATATATATCTCAACCAGTCCAACATGTTTTCCATGTACTCAAAACAACCCCTTACACATATAGGTATACGTTCTTGCAAGTTCTAAACAGTCTAGCATATGTACATACCTACAAAGCGGGACATTTTCTCTTATGCATGCATTTATACATTCGAAACAATCCTTCCTATGCTTAAGTATTCACAAAGCAGCCCATTCATTTACTAGAATTAACAACATATGATTCAATTACATTCTCTAACCAAACACTCTAATTCGATTCAATGAAATGAAAAAGAATGAGAGTGTATCACCTTCTTCCTTAGCTATCATATATTGGATCAGTTCTTTCATAACCATGGCATGAATCTTACTCTCTCTCTCTCTAGGTTCAAAGCTCTCGGGTTTAAAGAGGAAGGATGAAGATGATGAGCAAATTTTTAATTTTTGTTCATCGTACACCCCAAATGCTATGATTCATCCCCTTCCCTTCACACTTTCCTTGTCCTAGGTTGGATAAGTGTTTAAGTCCACTAACTATGAAATTTTTATCATTCAATCATCTAATTCTACAATAGATTCGGTTTGATCCTTCTTATTTTGGCCTTTCAATTTCTCTTTAGTTCAAAATGGTCCTTAACTCATTCAGACATTAACACTAAGGCTATCTTTTAATCTAATATAAACTCGATGGGATGCACCATGTCTCTATTGCAAGGTAATGAATATCACTGGTGGGTGACTACCATTGTGGGCGTTTCGGAGGTGGATGTCACTTGGGAGTTCTTTCGAAGAGCTTTCAAGAGGAAGTACCTTGGTACCCAGTATTTGGATATGAAGAAGCGTGAGCTCGTGGCTCTGACTTAGGGTGGCATGTCTGTTGTTGAATACGAGGTACAACTTGTCCGCCTGAGCCAGTATACTTCAAAGTTGGTTCTTGGTGACCAACAGAGATGTGACAAGTTCTGTTATGGTCTTGTTAAGGACATTAAGACATATCTCCTGGTTGTAGATTACATGAATTTTGATGTGTTGGTCAACTGGGCCAAGGATATCGAGCAGTCCTTGGGTGCACCAGTTCAGGCTGCGAGTGCAAATTTGGGTAAGTGAGTGGCTGACTCTAGCTATTCTGGGAGCCAGAATAGGAAGTTCAGAGACAAGAGACATAGGTCAGATCACAGGCGTGGTGGCAGAGTTGACCAAGATGCTCAGGGAGCTCGTGTTGTAGCAAGTGTGGGCGATGTAGTAGGCACCATATGGGTATGTGCTAGGCTAATGCTAAAGGTTGTTGGATTTGTGGATCGTCAGATCACCTAAAGCGTGATTGACTTCAAGCTATGAGGGATGCACTAGCACAGGTGGCTGCACCTGCTAGGGGTCGAGGCCGATGTAGAGGTAGTTTTCTGAGGTAAGATGATGGCTAGAGGGGTATGGCTCATGCCGCAGCGGTGAGACCGGAGGGTTGTGGACCGGCTTGGGTCTTTGCTCATCGTGAGGGTAATAATGACACGGATGTGATTGTAGGTACCTTTAGTTTGCAATCCTTATCATTGTTATCTTTGATTGATTCGGGGTCTACTCATTCATATATCTTGAGTGAACATGCATCATTGTTGAATGTTCTTATTGAGATGCTTGAGGTTGGTATGTTAGTAACTAGTTCTTTTGGTGAGACGGTTACTACCAGAGAGTTGTATAGGCGGTGTCCTTTGGTTGTGCAAGGTCATGAGTTCACCGTAGATCTGATAGAGTTGCCATTCTATGGTTTTGATATCATTTTGGGCATGGATTGGTTGAGTGAGCACAATGCGGTTATGGATTGTGAATCCAAAAGGATTTCTTTGAGGTTAGCTGACAATTATGAAGTTGAGGTGGTTGGCGAGAATGTAAAGTTCTTGTCCAATGTTGTTTCGGCTACCCAGGCGAAAAAGATGATGCAAGGAGGTTGCCAAGCTTATTTGGCTATTGTGATAAATCCTGAAGCCAAGGGTGTTCGAGTGCAGGACATTCGGGTTGTTTGTGATTTTTCAGAGGTTTTTCCTGAAGAGTTGCATGTTTTTCGCCTGATAGAGAGGTAGAATTCGATATCAAATTGTTTATAAGTACAACGCCGGTGTCCATTGCTCCCTATAGGATGGCACCGAAGGAATTGAAAGAGTTAAAGTCGCAACTTCAGGAGTTGTTGGATCATGGGTTCATCCGACCGAGTGTTTCTCCTTGGGGTGCTCCTATTCTCTTTGTGAAAAAGAAGGATGGTACGATGCGCATGTGCATTGATTCCCAGAAGTTGAATAAGTTAATGGTGAAGAACAAGTATTCGTTGTTGCGGATTGACGACTTGTTCTACCAGTTTTGTGGAGTAGCGGTGTTTTTCAAAATAGATTTGAGATCAGGGTATTACCAACTGAAGGTTAAGGATGAGGATGTGCATAAAACCACGTTCCGTACGAGGTATGGGTATTATGAGTTTCTGGTCATACCTTTTGGTTTGACAAATGCCCCGTCTGCTTTCATGGATATCAAGAATATGGTGTTCTATGAATATCTTGACCAGTTTGTTGTGGTTTTCATAGACGATATTCTCGTGTACTTGCGTACCGAGGAGGAATATGATCGACATTTGTAGATTATGTTGCAAGCGCTGAAGGATAATTAGTTGTATGCTAAGCTGATCAAGTGCGAGTTTATGCTTAGAGAAGCAATGTTCTTTGGATATGTAGTTTCCATGGAGGGTATCCGTGTTGATCCACAGAAAATTGAGGCTATCCTTAATTGGAAGCAACCTAAGTCTGCATCAAAGGTGCGTAGTTTTCTTTGGTTGGCTGGGAATTATCATTGTTTGGTTGAGGGGTTTTCGAGTATTGCAGCACCTTTGACAAAGCTGTTTCAAAAGAATGTTCCTTATGTGTGGACGGAGAAGCAGCATCATAGTTTTGAGAAGTTGAAGGAGGTTTTGACACATGGTCCTGTGTTGATTCAACCGGAATTAGGGAAGGAGATCGTGGTTTATAGCAAGCGTCATATGTTGGATTGGGTTGTGTGCTAATGCAAGATGGTAGTGTTGTGGCCTATACGTCGAGGCAGTTGAAAGTTCATGAGTGCAACTATCCGACTCATGATCTAGAGCTTGCGGCTGTGGTTTTTGCTTTGAAAATCCAGAGACATTATCTCTATGGTGAGAAATGTGTTGTTTTCACGGACCATAAGAGTTTAAAGCAATTGATGTCTCAAAAAGATTTGAATCTTAGGCAACGTAGATGGTTAGAGTTGCTTAAGGATTACGACTTGACAATTGAGTATCATACTGGTAAAGCCAATGTGGTTGCAGATGCATTGAGTCGTAAGGTTGCAGTTGAGCTTAGAGCTATGTTTGCAAGGTTTAGTGTGACACGGGAAGGTGGTTTGTTGGCCGAGTTGCAAGTTAAGCCTACAATGTCACAGATGATCAAATCTAAACAATTGTATGATGATTATTTGGTTGAGCATGTTAAGGACATATCGGATGGTAATCTGATGGATTTTCATTTTGATGATGATGGAGCCTTGTGTTTCAAGGGTTGAATAGTGGTGGCGGATGATCCAGAGTTGAGGCACACTATTTTGACGGAGGCACATTCGAGTCCTTTTGCTATGCATCCCGGAAGTGTTAAGATGTATCATGGGTTGAAGGAGGCATACTACTGGGTTGGGTTGAAAAATGATGTGGCTGAATTTGTTTCCAAGTGTATGGTGTGTTAGCAGGTCAAGGCTAAACATCAGTTTTCATCCGGGTTGTTGCAACAGCTGAAAATTCCAGAGTGGAAATGGAAGAGAATCACCATGGATTTTGTGACGAGGCTACCGTTGACACCAGCTAAAAATGATTCCATTTGGGTGATTGTTGATCGGTTTACGAAGTGTGCGCATTTCTTGCCAGTGCACACGACAGATACTTTGGACAAACTGGCAAATCTGTACATTGTTGAGATTGTGCGCTTGCACGGGGTACCTACGTCCATTGTTTCTAACAAAGATCCGAGGTTTACGGTAAGGTTCTAGAGGAGTTTGCACCAGGCTTTGGGTTCGAGGTTGAGTTTCAGCACCGCGTATCACCCTCAGACGGATGGACAGTCTGAGCCATTTATCCAAGTTTTGGAGGATATGCTGAGGTGTTGTATTATATAATTTCAAGGAACCTGGGAGAAGTATTTGCCTTTAGTTGAGTTTGCATATAACAATAGCTACCAAGCGACTATACAGATGGCACCATATGAGGCATTGTATGTCCGGAGGTGTCGTACGCCTTTATGTTGGGCTGAGGTAGGATAAAAGCATGTTACCTTACTGAACCTGTTGAAGGATACAGATGAAAAGGTAAAGCTCGTGTGTAATCGTTTGAATGTGGCTGCAGATCGACAGAAATCTGACGTAGATTTGAAGCGTAGGGAAATTGAGCATGCGGTGGGCGATCGTGTATTCTTGAAAGTGTCACCATGGAAAAAGGTGATGAGATTCAGACTTAAGGGTAAGCTTAGTCCAAGGTTTATTGGATCGTACGAGATTTTTGAGCGTGTAGGTCCTGTGGCTTACCAGTTGAGGTTGCCTCCCGAGCTGGAGAAAATACATGATGTGTTCCGTGTATCTATGTTATAGAGGTGTCAGTCGGATCCTTCACATGTTATGCCGGTGGAGCATATAGAGTTGAGGCCGGATTTATCCTACGATGAGGAACCGGTGGAAATCCTTGATTCTAGCAGTAAAGTTCTTCGCGGCATGGCGATTGAGCTTGTGAAGGTCTTGTGGCGACACCGAGGTGTTGAGGAAGCCACTTGGGAAAGCAAGGCGGATATGATGGAGCACTTTCTGCATTTGTTTCCTCCGAGTAATTTTGAGGACGAAATTTCTTAAGTGGGAGAGAGTTGTAACACCCCGGTTTTGGGCTTAGATGTTTTAAGGCTAGTTCGAAGGTCCGGTGGACTAGTATTAGAGTTTCGGGTCAGTTTCTAGATTTAATTGCTTTAAATATTTTTGATGGTGATAAAATTTTGGAAAAATATTCTAAAATCATTATTAAATATTAAGGATATTGGTGAAATCAATTTTGGAAAATTAGATTTCGAAATTAGACATTTTGGGCTGGTGACCAACATGCAAGTTTTGAAAACTATTTTTAAAGGTGACTAGAATGAAAAGGGTCAAATTCACAGAATCTTTAAGGAGCTATGTAACACCCTCAACGTATATTCGATATTCGAACACACATTAAATATGTTACTAACTAATTTACACTGATTTTCAGAGTTGTAAATTTTTTATAGTATTCTTGGTTATCTAGTCCAGTGGTTGGCCCTTTCTCGGTTTCGACTAAATTACAAATATGTCTAGAGTCACCTAGTTTCGACCCTGAATTGGTTTATAAAATACTTTAAGCAGTTATTTAAAAGAAAATATAATTCAGGGTGAAACTATGTGTGCTGCCTAGAGCCTTTCTTGATTTTTAAAATCACTACGTGATAAACAACCAACTAAGTTTAAAATTGTTTGAAGCATCTTTTCTAATATTCTTAATTCCTCAAACTAAGTCATGTTTCCAGATCATACAAAATGTCCACTTATTTAATATCTATACATGCCCCACTAGACTAGGATGTGGTGATACTTACTGATAATGTAGGCTAACTTGATCCAACGATGTGCAGCTCCTTCTCTACTATCTAGTTCGAGTTACCTATGTGTGATAAAAAACACACGCTAAGTATAACTTAGCGAGGCATAATCATAACAATGTAAATAGTGATTATTAATCTGTAATGCAGGAATAATAATGTAAGAAATGTTGTACTGCAATAATTAAGTACTGTAAAGTCATGTACTGTATTGTAAAATCTTATGGCCCAAAGTAAATATCAAGTCACATAACAGTGCAATACAATTCCTAAAAAATGGCAAGCGATTTCCAATTGCAGTTGATAATATTTTATCATGCATAGAACTACCTTACATGTATTGTTCATTAAACCAATATAAAATTCAAACAATAGGATTCAATCTGTCTTACCAGTCTTGTGTACGATAAGCTTTTTAGCTTATCTACCTGCATAAATGCATTTCAAGTTTTATAGCCCAAAGTAAAAAATCATGTGATGCTATGGTACGCGAGTCATCATGACACCGTAGCGTATGCATCGTCGAAACGACTGAGATGAGTACGTGCTCGAGGACGCCCTTTACTCCTCATACTCCCACACTTTGTGCTATGTAACACCGTAGTGTTTGAACCGACTCCGTAGATTTTATCTCGACCCTGAAGAGTCTATCTCGACCCCGAATAGTCTATCTCGCACAGTAGTGCTATGACGCAGTTGCTAAGACCATATGGATATCCAACTATACCAAAGATTCTCATGCAATTTAATGTGAACCTATGGTATACGAGACATCATAACGACACCGTAGTGTCTACAACGCCGTAGTGTTTGATGGTGAGTACGTACTCGAGGACGCTCTTTGCTCCTCATTATAGCATCTTTTTGTGCTAGTTGACACCGTAGTGTCTAATCATCACCGAAGTGACTACAACGTCGTAGCGTCTGATATCAAAACCGAAGTGTCTGGATCACACCGTAGTGCAGGATTGCAGCTGCTATAACTCTATGGATATCCAATTATACCAAAGACTCTCACACTAGTATTTGGGCATAACAATATAATATTTTCATATTTAATACTCAATCCTTCAATATTGTTATCCATAATTCGTTAATGGATAGTTCATATCCAAATATCTAAAATTTGATTTACCTTGAGTAAATCATTATACTACAATCATTGTATCAATATGCCAGTTAATATTTCGTGCTATTTGCATAAATAAACGATCATATATTTTTATTTATACCAATGCTAGTTCATCGCAAGTTGTCCTATTCATCAACATGTCATAAATACATATAATGCTATCACTCATATCACATATATAATAAATAAGTAAAAATGCACTCACCTGGGCCATGTATGATATTAGCCTCACTAAGCTATTTCGATACTTTTTCCTTGCTTTCTTCTAATTTGATACCCTTAGCCTCATCAATAGCTGTACAGTACCATTTGAACATATATATAACATTATTCATGTTAGATTTTTAATCTAACATTGCTTAACTATAAAATACTAGTATAATTATTCGAATATAAAATTTTTCCAAAAATTCTCTTTTTCTCCCTTAGTAGCTAAAAAGTCTATTTTGGTCCCTATTAACCATTTTGCAACTTTGCAATTTATTCAGGCCCGAATCACAATTACTTCATAACTCTAACATTTTCCACTAACTTTTACTCAATGTCCTTCAATCCACTAACTTTTGTTAAAGTGACATTTTAGTCACTAATTTCACACAAAAGTTTGCAAACTCATACTAATTAATCAGTCCAACATTTTTACAATGTTTCTCGAAATTTTCCTTTTATTTTAGCCCTTGACCGAATTGGTCACTAAACCTTCCCAATGTTGTTTTTCATTTAAACAACATTCTAATATGCTCAAAATAATTTTTTCCAACATGCATTCTTCATTTCCAAAAATTAACACTTAAAATCCCAATTTATTCCTACATGTCAAATTGGGTGTCTAAGCTTTTCAAGGACTTTATTTTGGTCCTAATGCCATAATCAAGCTTCTAAATTCATAATCTCTTCAAATACATCACTAGGATAATTTTCACAATATTTCTCCAAATTTCCCCATGTATTCTGAAATGGTCACTTAAAGGACTAGTTGAGGATTTTTCATTCTAACATCAAAATCAAGCTTCTAAATCATCAATCTTTCATTTTCATCATCAATTTCAAAACCCTAAATAAAATATCAAATTCTAGGGTTGCTGTTTTTAATCCTTAAACATGAAATTAATCACAATCTAAGCTTGATTTCATCTCTACAACACTAGATTTGCATAAATCAAGCTTCAATCTAAACATGGAACATGAAACCCTATTTTCTCTCTCAGTTTACTTTGGTAAACCTAATGTAGCTCGCTCGGTTTGGTCTTGCGACTAGGCCGGGTCAAGAGGGTTACATCTAAAGTGTTGTAGTTAGGATTTTCTGGCCTAAATTGTTCAAAGACGCTCATTATTTTGCCAAGGCATGCGACCGATGACAACATACTAGAAACATTTCTAGTAGACATCAATTGCCACTACAGAACATCATGCCCGTGGAGCTATTTGATGTATGAGGGCTAGACTTTATGGGTCATTTCCCCCCATCATTCGATAATATTGACATTCTTGAGGTAGTAGATTATGTCTCGAAGTGGGTTGAAGCTGTTGCTCTACCAACAAATGATGCCAAGGCAGTTGCCAAGTTTCTAGATAAGCATATCTTTACAAGATTCGGTGCCCCCAAAGCCATCATAGATGATAAAGGTACCCATTTTAAATGCCATTTAATCACTAAGGCCCTGTGCAGGTACATAATCCAACAAAGAATTGCCACTGCCTACCATCCTAAAAGAAATGGCCAAGTGAAAATTTCAAAAAATGAAATCAAGAACATCTTGCAAAAGATAGTGAACCAAATAAGGGATGACTGGTCTTTGAGGCTAGATGATTCCTTGTAGGCATACAGAACAACCTTCAAAACTTCATTAGGAACTTCCCCATACAAGCTTGTATTTGGGATGTTATGCCATTTTCCAGTAGTGTTAGAACATCAAGCTTATTAGGAAACCAAGCAGTTAAACATGGAATATAGGGCTGCAAGTAAGAAAAGTTTGTTAGATTTGAATGAATTAGAGGAGTTTAGAACACAAGCCTATGAAAATGGCAAGATTTATAAATAAAAAAAATAAAGAGGTGGCATGGCAATAGAATTTTGCCAAGACATTTAAAGAAGGTCAAAGAGTGTTGTTGTTCAATTCAAGGCTTAAGTTATTTCCAGATAAACTCAAGTCTAGATGGTCAGGGCCATTTGAAGTCATTAAGCCCTATTCTCATGGTGCGGTTGATATCAAAGACTTGAAAACAAGGAAACGTTCAAGGTAAATGGCCAGAAATTAAAGCACTATTGGGAAGGTAGTCAAGCTAATGCCAAGGAGATCATTCTCCTAGCAGAGATTGAGTAATTTGCCATCATTGTTTGATCATTGTAAATAGTTAGGTTAGTTACTTTTCTTTTTGTTATTTTAGTTTATTTCTATTTTTATTTTCTTTTTCTGCTCTGAAATGTTTTTATTTGTGAGTGTTAGTACAGGAAATTGTGCTAGAGTAGTATGCTAGGATAGTATGCCAAGACAGGCCGAAATTTGAACATCCATTGTCACAGGAGTAGATAACACGTGGACCCTATATAATTCAAGCCCAAAGGACAAAGATTATTGGCTGACGCGGGAAACCTTAACCACCTAGGTTAAAGTTAAAACTTGAACTTTTACCCTAACTTTTTACCCTTTTTCTTTTTCCCACACCGTCACTTCCATTAAACCTAAAACCCATCATTTTCCCACTTCCCTAAACATGCATAACTTCCACACCATCATTACCTCCACTAACCTCTCCATTAAACCAACTCAACCAATTCCTTCTCCTTATTAAACCCCCAATTTTCCCTTAGCTCAACCTTTACTCTCCCTCGCATGGCAAGAAAGGAAGAACAAAAATTCTTTTTCTCTTCATCTTTTTTCTGATTTCCCTAACTTCTTTTCATGGCATCCTCTTTAGCCATATTCTAGATTTTCTTCAACGAAGAGGTCAAGAAAATACATGAGGAGAACTTTGTTTCTCATACATTCTATTACGAGAAGGGTTTTGAATTCAAGAACGAAGCTAACTTAGGGTTCTCACCAGAAGTGGTTGCCATTTTCAAGACGCACAAATGGGTGACCTTTTGCCACATACCAGGAGAGATTGATTCCAGTGTCATCCGCAAGTTCTACGCCTATCTCACCACAAAATATTCACCTTTTCTATTTATGTGAGGTACGTGTGTACGATTTGATGAGGGATATGTTAATGGATTGTTTAAGTTGGATGGTGCAGGAGAAGAACATTCAGCGTTTGCTGAATCCTTGGATAATGCCAAGAAAAAACTGATTTTAAAAGACTTGTGTGAACTTGGCACAAAATGGATTGCTTTATCCAAAGGCCATAGGACTGTGAAATGGTTGGCACTAAAGCCACAGTCGAGGGGTTGGAACCACTTTCAGAAAGCCAACTTTATGCCCACAATGTACAATGAGACTATTTCTAAAGAGACAATGGTGTTGCTGCATTCAGTAATGGTGGGGAGAAAAATCAGTGTAGGACGTCTGATCATTGAAGAAACCTACTAGTGTGCCAACAAGGGAAGTGGTAGTTTAGATTTTCCTTCTTTAATTTCAAAGATTTGCAGGTTGCATAAGGTGCCAAAGCTTGACTCTAATAACACCTCAGAAAAGCAAGGAAGTTATTACTCCTACACCGTAGAGCCAATTAATTGCCAAAGAGGCAAAAGAAAAGGGCAAGGTAAAGACTACTGAGTTGGTGTCTGCTGCCAGAATGCCTAAGGCAGAACCTGTCACACTGATGCCAGCAACATTGCCAGATGATGCTTTGGCATTACTTTTCCAGATTTTCCAGAACAAGAACTTATTCTTCAGAAACTTGAGAAAAGTTGAGGAGTATAATTTAATGCTCTGGAAATATGTTAGAGCCAGGGTTCGTGCCCTTAAGATAACCTTTGAGGGCATTGCCGCCAATCCTTTGTCACCGTTTCATAGTTCTCAGCCGATTTTGCTGCACTAGAAGGAATACTGTCTAGCCCAGAGTCTGTTCACACTCTGACGCAACAATATGATGCTGTCATCCCTGTTTTGCCTATCTAGGTTAAATTTGCCAAGACTGAGACTTCCAGGAGTTTGAAGAGGAAGTCCCTGCCCAGACCACAATGTCATTGGTTTCACCTGCTTTATCCACTACTCTCGTAGCCCCTGCTACATCTGAGCCAGTAAGGATAATTAACGAGTTTCTTCATGATGTGAAAGCTTCTACTATCGCATCAAAACCACATCTTATGTGAAAGTAGCACCATGCTCCAAATCGTGGGAGCTTTATCAAGAGGAAAATGCGGGTATCACACATTTGGTTTTGGGGTGTGTGTTGCCTCGAATTTTTTTCCATGTCATGCATTTATTTTTATGATTCTGCTTGCATTCTTTTGCCATGTAGATTATGTTAACACATGCATACCAAATCGTTAAGAAAATTCTAAGGCCTGATTGATATGATAAACACATCTGCTAGCTTAGTTAAAGTTTGTACTAGTATACTTTGTCCGATGATGAGATTCAAATCTTTAGTTAGCATGATCTAGTAGATTAGTAATGCCAGGTTGCTTGGCGATTGATCTCTAGTTTAGGAAATTGTAGTTTCATTTAACACGTAGTATGCATCTAGTTCACAAAACAAACTTAAGATTCTTGAAGCTGAACTCAGAAAAAAAAAAGAAAAAAATGATGCCAGGGTAAAAAGAAAGAATAAGGCAAAAATGTTTTGCCAAAGGCAAGAAAATATATAAAACTCTCCTCAGCTTTAGAGATAATACGTAGCTTGGGGCTTCTTGGTTTGATCCCTCTTAGTTTTCAAGACAACAAAACTTTAGGGTATGAGTGTAATGGGTAAGCTAGTGACGTAGTCTGGATTAACGTGAGAGTTCATGGTATGCTTCCTCTTACTTCTCACCCCAAACAACATTGTGAAGCGAACCCAATTTTAATGCCAGCAAAAAGAAACCCTTGGTAAATAAAGAAAATAATAAAAAAAGTTTTGAGTTTGGATAGTAAAGTTTTGCTAAGGGAGTAAAAGATACTTGATGCATATTGCCTGCACTTCACACACACTTCATGACCTTAGACTACAGTTATATTGTTGCACTTGAATTTGCTTACTTGTTGGTATTACTACACTCGGATATCTGAAGACAAAACTAGGGTCAAATTCTACTTGCTAGCATGTGTTGTTAATCAGGAAAATTTTGCCAAGGTACTTTGCTTTATTTTATGTTTTCTTAGTTTGTAATTGCATTACTTGATGAAAAGCAATGAGCTAGGTTTGGGGGAGTGTTAACTCCTCAAAAGTACTACTTTTCATATACATATTATTGTGCTTTTGCTTGACTTTGAGTATATATTCATGCATTTAGTTAGTAGAATCATGTATTTGCATTAAGGAGTTAAGGAATGTTTCATTTGTAAGAGTAAAGGTGTATTTCTTTGTTGTGGTATGCAATGCAGGTTAGGAGCAGGAGTAGGATATGAGTAGTTAGCAGATTAGAGTAAAAGACCAGAAGAGAAATGCCGAGCACTATTGGAAAAAGTAGGATGAGGATTGCCAAGCTTGGTTGGCAAAAGAAGGGTGGCCAATGTCTGGTCAATTAGCCATTAAAGAGCCTAGTCAGCCCCAATTTTAAAACAAGAAGATAAGCAGATAAGAAGATAACACACTTTATCCTAAGTGTGTAACCACTTTCAAATTTAAACCTTATTTAGGGTTTGCACAAAGTGTCTATAAAAGCAAGTCGATCATTGGGCCAAGGAGGCTACACTGTGGTGAAGAACGAGGTAGAGGGCAGATCGTGGTTCGACCAGGCTAAGAACGAGAGCTTTGGATCCATTCAAGGGCTACATCGACAAATCTCTTTCTTTGTCCATTTTTCTTTATTTTTATTCTGATTTTATGATGGTGTTTGTTAAAAATGATATGGATTTGATGGTTCCCCCAACCATGAACTAATTTTCTTAAGTTGGTTGGGGATGTTGTTGTGATGAATGCCCGGCTATTTTTTAACTTTTAATAATTGAATGCTTTGGCATTTTTGTCTATGTTTCTAGTGCTTATTTTTCTTCAATTGTTTGCTATACAATAGTTGGCATTGTATGCATATTATCCCTTAATATCTTAATAGGTTTGAGAGATAATGATTAATTGGCAGGAACTAAGGTGAAAAAATTTGACAGAAGATATTCAAGTAGATGAACTTATACCTGAAGTGATTTTACCCATTAGGAGTAAAGATTGAATCTTAACCAAGTTAATTGTTTAAAAACTCGCGATAGACATATAGGTGTTAAAGATAATTAAATTAGGGTATTGCCATCGACAGAGGCAATACTACCTAAAATCTGCTGGTAATAAAACCAAGGATGAAAGTTATTATTTGCTTACATAGCTAGTGTGAAATCCAAGCATTCCTTGCCAACGCCAACCATCCATTTGAAAACACTTATTTGCCAAACTGCCTAAATTTTCATTGCATTTTTCCTTAGTTATTTTTCTGAATCCAAAATCTGAACTCCAAATCAAACTTATTTTCTCTTTCACAAGTAAGATCGTGGTATTCAATTCTTGGACAAGACCCGTGGATACGATACTCAGTTTACTATTGTATTACTTGCTGATCGTGTATACTTGCAAGCAAAAAGACCTATACTTGGCATTATTTACTGGCATATTTACACTCATTCATCGATTATTTGCCAAGCGTTAGTTAGAAAACACCAGTATCGCTACAACTAGTTATATTTTAGGTCCTTCTATGGTTACATCCACTCTCTTGTATGCAACCGAAACTTTCTGAAAAATATTCTTGACAGCAGTCATCTCGGTATCAAAATCCATATCATCTTCATCTTCAGCAAAGTCCTCGATAATTACTTCATCATCTTCGGTAGTAGAGGGTATCCCATCAATATCCATAGGGATATTCAAGTCAAACAAACAATCCCTAATGACCTTACTCGATGTCTCCTCGAATAGTGGGTCACTAGCTTCGTTGACATTGTCAGGGGAATTCATTGATTTTGCTTGTACATCTTTGGTAGCAGCATCAGTGGGAAAATTATAATCTCAGATGATGAGAGGAAAAATAGGAAATTCTGATGGATTAACTTGATTAAATTGGCTCAGGGAAACAAGTGTAGAATTGTCCCACGTCTTCACATAGGCATAGAATAAATCCTGTGCCAAATCCATGGTTTGTATAGTGGTCGCAAAAACTCCTAGTTTACTCATCACTACATCGAGTTTGTCCTCTATCTTCAAAACTTTTTGCCAAACTTCATCACTTGATAGGACAGTTTCTAGGGCAGCGTCCACTTTAGCTTTACCCTTATCCTCAGTGCCTAGGCGTGGTGTAGGAACTTCAAATGCACGAATCTTCCTGTCGACAACAATCTTGTTGATAGGGCCCTTGTTGGCAGTCCTCTCCTTATTTTTATTGGGTTTTAGCCCCTTTGATGCACAAAGCTACATTATCAAAGAAGAACAAGCTAATATGTCAATATTTTTCTCGACAAACCCCTCATCTCCTTGTGGTTTAATGCCCGCACATCAATTTTCCTTCTCTTGATAATAGAATTTATTAGGTATATTCTATCGAGGAACACAGTTATGCTGAAGATGAAAGGCAGCAACCTAGAATTGATAAATTGAAACCGCACTTTGGCAGGTAAAGTCAAGAACTTCCTAAGTATGGGGAAGTTCCCAGCATTGGTCCCCGACCATAATATACCTAATATACATAAGTCTTCAACTAAAAGAGCGACTTTCTCATCAATCATTTCAGAAAGAGAATGTTCATCCACACTCACAGTAATGTTATATAACTTGTTAATAAAAGAGGCACTCCAAGGAATAGAGAATTCTCTAACAAAAACAAGTTTCAGGGAGGGTTCATATAGATTTACATATAATTCTCTTACCATGGCAGCACTGTAGCTTGTAGGATGAACATATAACCCACCTCATTGTGGAGTGTGATGGTGTTGTGGATGGATTTTCTAGGTTCTTCTTCAGCGGAGGGTTCGATTCCTTGCTCTGGATGGATGGTTCACTTTTGGATATGTTCTGTGAAGCGTTCTCATGCAATTCTTGTTTGGGAAACCTCACACTCTGGAGTTTCATCCAGAGCAATGGGTTCTTCAAATTGAGGGTTTGACTTAGAGCTTTGAATTTCCTGGACAGGGGTCTCTTTTGCTATCTTTCAATTTGCTCTTATCTTTGCCATGGATGATTATAAGAAAGAAGATGAAAAAGAAAAAACTTGTAGAGAAAAAATGTGAACCTTAAAGCTTCAAAATATGCAGAGGAAGTAGGAAAATAAGTGATAAACAAATGAAAAAGCAAGCTGCTTAATAAAGATAAAAAGAATAGGGAAAATGAAACGTCATGGTGGCTACCGTATGATGTGATGAGATTCGACGGCTTGATCTTGGCGCAAAAACCATGCCCGTTCATCGTCTCTCCTGCTCATATGATGATTGGATGTGGTTATTGGGGATAAATTGGTGTAATAGAATTACCCAGCTTGCCTCCAAAACTTTACATGCATATCTTGTGAGTCCTTCCACCGTACAAGTTTGTTAGAGAAGAGACAAAATGAAGAGATTTTTTTATTCTACAAAAAAGAAATAAAGGAGATAAAAAAGGAAAATAAAATCTAAACGTAAGAAAGCAATTAAAGAGATTTCAAAAAAAAAAATCGTCCAACTTAATGGTCTCAATATTTCCAAGTTCAAAGTCATCACAATAGAGTTTTAGTCTTTGACCATTGACTTTGAATGGGGTTCCCCCTTTTCTATCTTGGACTGTGACATCACCGTGTGGAAATGCTTCCATAACTTCAAAAGGTCCAGACCAACGTGATCTCAAATTCTATGGGTGTAGTTTCAATCTAGAGTTGAATAGCAAAACCAACTGTCCAGCTTTAAATTGTCGATGCCAAATAAACTTATCATTGCAGTGTTTGCTCTTGTCCTAGTAAATAGAAGCATTTTCATAGGCATTGCTTCAAATTTCCTCTAATCCGATGAAATCTAGCAAACACTTCTTTCATGTTGCCTCATAATCAAGGTTGACTTGCTTAAGAGCCCACAAGGCCTTGTGCTCAAGCTCTACTGGCAGATGACAAGATTTTCCAAACACCAATTGATATGGTGACATTCCCAACGGAGTCTTGTATGCAGTACGTATAGCCCATAATGCATCATCTAGACGAGAGGACCAATCTTTTCTAGTGTTGTTCACCATTTTTTCAAGAACATTTTTATTGCATGATTAGACACCTCTGTGTATCCACTGGATTAAGGATGACATGTTGTGGCTAGTCTATGATTTACTCTATAGCATTTCAACGCATCAGCCACTTGGCTGCAGTGGAAATGTTTACCCTGATCGCTGATCAATGCTTTTGGTGTTCCAAAGCAAGTGAGTATTTTCTACCTTGCTCCAATAGTAGACATAAAGGTTTGGTAATCTTTGAGAAATCTCGAATAAATCTTTTATAGAACCCAAAGTGGTCTAATAAAATGCGGATACCTTTCACATTTGTTGGTGGCGGTAGTTCTTAAATAACATCTACTTTGGCCATATTAACCTCAATTCCATCCTTCGAAATTATGTGGCCTATTACAATTCCTTCCGCGACAATGAACCGACATTTCTCCTAGTTCATAACCAAATTGATTTCCTCACATCACTATTATACCTTCTCCATATTGTCAACGCAGTGGTCAAAATTATTCTCGTATGCTGAAAAATTGTCCATGAATATTTTGAGGGAATTATCAATCATATCTGAGAATATTGCCATCATGCACCTTTGAAATGTGGCTAGTGCATTTCAAAGACCAAAAGGCATGCGACGAAAAGCAAATGTCCCAAATGGGCATGTAAAAATAGTTTTCTCATGGTCCTCAGGTGCATTAGCAATCTTATTGTAGCCAGAATATCCATCTAAAAAGCAACAATACTCTTTTCCCGCAAGTCTATCTAACATCTGATCAATGAAAGTAAGAGGAAAATGATCCTTCTTTGTGGTTGCATTAAGACTCTTGTAGTCCATACAAATATGTGAACCAGTAGAGGTACGAGTTGGAATCAGCTCATTTGCATCATTACGAACCATAGTGATGCCACTTTTCTTAGGAACACATTGGACTGGACTCACCCATGCACTATCAGAAATTGCATAGATAATATTTGTATCCAACCATTTAAGGATTTCCTTCTTAACCACTTTGTTCATCTTCTCATTCAATCGTCTTTGCGATTCAATGGACTATTTGTTCTTATCATAAAGCTTAATTTTGTGCATGCAAAAGGATCGACTAGTGCCCTTGACATCAGCGTGTAATATCCCAAATTTTTGGCTAGTGACCAAAATGTAAATTTTGAAAGTTTTGGGTTAAGTATAAACTTTGGAAAAGTTTGGGGACTAAAGTGTAAATTTCCCCAATAAGTAATTTTATTCAGTATAAGATTGAATCAGATCGAAATAGGTACCTTGATATCAGTTTTAAGAATTAAGATGCAGTAAAAGGTACTAAATTTGGATCGAATAAAATTGTTAAGCGTGCTTAGGCCAAGGAAATATTAGGATGGGTGACCTCCACGAAGGTCCCATAAAAGTGTTTATGATTGAATTTTTGGACTCAGTAAGAATAGAGAAAATTCGTATGGATTATCGATAAAGGAATTCTAAGAGAAATTTTATTCTATGAAGATTTTAGATAATTATCGGAATAATAGACCGAGTTAGGAAAATTCAGTCTAAGTCCTTGGAAAAGGAAGTTTTTATGGGATAATAGAGTTTATTTCCCGAATATAGAATTTTCTAAATAGATTCAATAGCTAAGAAAAGGTAAAATCGCAGTAAAAGTATTTTATGAATATCGGGAAGTAGGATCAAACTGGAATTTCAGAGGCTGATCCAAAAGACATGGAATAGTCATAAAATACTATTTTATGAATATTTTATTATAGTTGGTTGGATTCCAACTATATTTAGATGAATTTTTACAAAAATGACAAACTAGTAAATAAAAACTAGTTTGAGGGCAAATTGGTCATTTGTCCCCAATGACATTTTTGAAATATTTAAAAAGTTATAAGGGAAATTTTGGAAATAATAAATTGAAGATTAAATCTTGGCCCTTGATTGATGATAAAATCAATCTCAACCATTGGATAAAAAGGGCAAAATTGTAATTTTACTATTAAATGAATTTAATATTCATTTAATAGTTATATGTGTAAAATAGTAGTGAAAAGATGAACAAAAATCCAGCCAAAAATGTGAGAGCTAGGGAAAGAAAGATAAAATTTTTCCAAGCTCGATTCAAGCCCCGAAACTCGGTTTTCAGGTAATCTCTTCAACTACAAGGTTGTTTTACTCTTCAAGCTCTATCTTTTGATGTCAATAATTCATGGAATTCATGCTGGATTGATGATAATTTACATGAGAAAAAATTAGGGTTTATGGATCAATTGGGGCTTTTGAGATTTTATGATTCCATGATTGAGTTCAAGTTGAAATCAAGTTAGTATGATGTTAAAATCATGATATTGAGTTGGGATTTAAGTTCTACATGTTTTGATTATTATGAAGATGATTAGGGTTTAAGGATTCAAGCTTAATTTAGGGTTTGTGATGTTGAACTCATGATTTAGTAAGCTTGATTTGTTATTTGGAAGCAAAACCCTAAGTTAATTTTATAAGGACCAAATCGGCAATCTTAAAAGTTAGAGGACCAAATGTGAATTTGTATGGATTTGGTGTGTATTTATGTTATTAAGGATGTTGGAGATGTGAAATTGATGTTAGAATGCTAAACCGATGTTAAATTAAATTAGTGATCATTTTGACAATTTGTTAAAGTTAAGTGACCAATTCGGAAATGAGGTTTTGGATAAGGACTGAATCTGAATTTTAGTTGTAATGATGGAATTAAGGTGGTAATGGAATTAAGTGACCAATATGATGGCATTCTTCATACTTTCTTCCCATATCAGTACTAAACATCCCACATCATCAACCCTCATTGTAAGATCTCCTTTTGATACATTGATTACTGCCTTCCCAGTAGCTAAGAATGGGCGACCAAGAATTATAGGAACATCTTTGTTAGCCTCATAATCCAATATAATGAAATTAGCTGGGAAAACAAACTTATCCACACGGACCAACACATCTTTGATTTTACTATTTAGATGAGTCAATGATCTATCAGCCAATTTTAATGTGACTACAGTGGGGTTCATATCTCTAATGCTCAACTTTTGAAAAGTCGATAACCATATTAAATTGATACTAGCCCCCAAATCACAAAGAGCTTTACTAAAGTAATGATTACCAATTAAGCAAGGTATGATGAAGCTGCATGGATCCTTTATCTTTCTCGGTAAAGGGGTAGATATCAATGCACTGCACTCCTCAGTGAGTGCAATTGTTTCCAATATTACATTGAGCTTCTTATTCTTGGACAATATATCCTTCACGAACTTTGCATAACTCCAAATCTGTATAAGAGTATCAATCAAATGAATTTGAACTATAAGCATTTGTAAAGTGTCATGAAAGAATTGAAATTGAATGTCTAACTTAGTATTTTTAAATCATTGAAGAAAAGGTGGAGATAGATTATCTGGCTATTGTGCCAACTCGGGACATTGTGGCGACAATTTTGGTTGTAAATTAGATAGAACTAGAGTAATAGTAGGAGGGATATTGCTTGACTTGTCCTTGCTTTCTCTATCCTTTACTGTATGATTAGGTACAGAGGAATCTCCTCGTTCGTGAGTTGACATGAGAATTTGTTGCGTCGATTCAGTAATTTGTTTATAGCTGCGAAGAGTTACAGCTTTGCAATGCTCCTTACCCTTTTTCACTAGACTCTTACTGTTACTAGGTAGTGTGTCCGACTGTCTAAAATTCATGTTAGTGGCTAACTATCCCAACTATATTATAGAGAGTTATAGTATAGTGGCATGCCATTAGAGGTCTAGCAGTCTGGGACTGCGTGTAGCTACACACACTTTAGTACAAGACAAGTGATCATGCATCATCTCTTCAAGAAGGGAAAATGGATCAGAGATACTTGTCGGGGCATAGTGACTTATCTGAGATAGAGCCTGAGATGGTGCACCATATTGTGATTGCATACCAAATTATGATTGTTGAGATTGTGATGCAATATGTCATGGTTGCATCTGATTTTGTTGTGGCTGTAATAGAGAATGTAGCGTGAACTATTGCTGCAAGTACTTGAAATTTTCTTGACGCACACTAGAATTTCCTTCAAAGGAGTTGTTCCCAGAGCAAAATACTCATTGATTCTGTGTAGGACTAGAGTTACTCCAAGACTTTCGATTAGATGTGTTGTAGGACGTGCCCATATTGTTGCCTCGCATGTTGCTGACATAACTAGCATTTTTTGCATGTTGTGGGCAATCCTCAAAGCTATGGTTCTCACCACAAATGTCATAGGAAAATATATGGGTGGTTATTTGTTGAGCTAACTGGATAGGAGCAACTTCACTTGTCCGCTCCATATTCTAGATTTTGTTTTCCAAAGTAGAAATTTGAGCCTTTAGAGAAGATAGATCATCAAGCTCAAACACTTCTGGTGCAACTTTGTATGATGCAAACCTTGAGATAGGATATTGTGAAACATTTTGAGTAAATTTCTCCAATACTCCAATAGCGGCATTGTATGTGCAATCAAATAATGGACCATTAGACGATCTATCGACAAGATGTCTTGTGGCTGCATTCAACCCATTATAAAAGATTTGATATGAGTTTCCTGTTGAATGACATGATTGGGACATCGTCGCAATAAAGACTTATGTCTCTCCCATGTATGAAGAGTCTCATCATCTGACTAATAGTAGGCTGTAATGTAAATCCTCATGTGCGAACTCAATGTCGATGGATTAGAGCGCAAAACAAATTGTGTTACAAGATCATTTCATGATGTAATAGTTCCAACAAATAATCCTCTAAACCATGTGCGAGCTCTAGCCTACAATAAATAGGAAAACAATTGCATCCGTAAGGCATCAGCAGGAATGCCTTGCTGGCTAAATGAAGCACAAATTAGAAAAAAATATTAAAGATGCTCTCGAGCGTCTTCATGAGGTAACCCTGCATACTGCCCATTGGATTTGAGCATTTGGAACATAACCAACTTCAACTCAAAGTTCCTAGCCTTAATATGAGGTCTAACAATCCTTGGATGCAAATTATCCAACTAGGGAATAATAACCTCGCAGATTGTTATGTTCTGGGCTGGTGAGTTCAGTGGTGGGTTTTCTTGAGCTTAAGGAATTCCCTCATTGTTTTTTGGATGTCTGGCCATTCCATTATTTTCACAAATCCTTTTTCTCAAAGTTCTCTCAACTTCTGGATCTGGTATGTAGAGTGGTGTAGTAGCACTTCTAGTCATACAACACCAAAACAAGCTAATAAAAAGAAAAGGAAAAACAAAAATAAAACTATTAGAAACAACTACAAACTTAAACAAAGAAAACAGAACTACAAGCAGAAACATAAGGGCATAATAATGCCATTCCCAGCAACGATGCCAAAACTTGATCAATGTGAAGATGTCACACTATTTAGTGCAATCTACACTATTGATGCAAGAATAGAAACGAGGAAATCTTGTTTGAATATCGATCCCATGAGGATGATGTATTACGCTTATACTTATGTGACTATAATACAATACTAAGATAGTAGTTGTTGTGGGCACAACGGTGGTTGCAAAAGCATAATAAAAAGGAGAGTAAATGATTAAGTGTGGTAGCAATAGAAAAATAATAAAAGATAGAGAATAATAGGAATAAATCCTGGATCTCCTTGGCTCAGCTCGACAGAAAGATCAAATGCACTTCGAGGTAAGAATTGGTTTAATTAGTGATGTAGTGGTCAGCTTGAGTATTAGCTGCCATTTAACCTTCAATCATCCACTCAGGGATAATGATCGGCTTCAACTTTAGTTGTAAGTCAAGTCTAGATCCCCTTGAACGAATGGATCAACTTATGTTGCATCCAAACAACTTTCGCTGCAAGGACTTATTAATCTGACTCGTCCCTGCATCCATCGATGTCAGTGGCTTGTTTAAACACTCTCCTGCAAAACATAAATCAAATCCAACGATTAAAGTTTAAGAAAAAAATCAATATTGAAATGTATTAAACTAAGAAAATAGTTTAAACCAGTTCAACAAGCTCCAAAAAATTAAACCATAGTAAATACGAGCGTAAATACAAGTAGATCTCCAAAAAATCAAAATAAAGAGAAGTTTAAGAAGATAACATGATATTTTGTAACCCCCTTGACCTGGTCTATTCGCAAGACTGAACCGAGTGAGCTACATTAGGGTTTGCCAAGACAAACCTGAAAGATTTACATTGAACACGGTTTTTTTTCTTTTATCTTACCCAAATACATATTTAAGTCTTATGGTGATCATGCTGGTTATGGTGAAAGATACAATTCAATCAGGCAACGATTTGACATCCAATTGTACGATTTCACAATTTAGGGACTGAAATGTAATTTCGAACAATTAATAGGACATTCATGAAATTAAAGTTACCAATCCTTAATTAGTCATATTTTATACATTCAGATTAAATCCCAACTTAAAATAACCATCCTAACTCATTCAATTGCATAATTATGAAACAGAGAATAAATTGCAAAGAATACAAACTTCAGAAGGCATCTTAACTGAAATAACGTATGGTATACCGATACGGGCTCTTGCCGTATCACAACGGGGTTGAAATAAAAAGGCGTACCGATACAGTCCTCGAGCGTATCTGTAAAGGTATGTGTTTTCGAAAATATTGGATTCCAGTAGCTAAAGGGCGTACCGATATAGTTGCCCATGTACTGACACTACGCTTATTTTCCAGCTACGTGTACCGATATGGTTACCAAGCGTATTGGTACGCTTAGGCAATTTTGCCCATATTGAGCTGATACAGGTCCTCGTGAACCAATCCCTGAGGACCCTTACTGATACGGATAGACCCTGTAATAACCTCTTGGTCCAACATATGACACTTTGGCTCAATCTAACATACTCCAATCAACATATAAACATCATGTAACCTCACAAACATCAATTATTCAACCATAACAATATGGTAGAAGATCATACACAACATGGCATACACGAAACAAAACCCTATGGGCATGATTTATACACAAGCGTGCATAATGTTTCCCAACCCTTCAAAACTAAACATTAAGCATCATACAAGTCCAAAACATCAAACCAAACTTATACAAATAGGGAGAACCCAAAATAAACCTCCCAAATACAACTTGGTCACATTTCCTCTTATTACTACTTGGTAAATATAAAATCATACTTTGAAAATGTCTCAACCCTTGGATCTCCTCTTGCGTAGTTGCTATCCGGAAAGGCCTATTTCTCTGCATCGATAAGAAAGAAGATTGTAAGCTATAATATTAGTGAGGGAATCTCAAAAACACTCACCAGTGTAATGAAAATCATTTTAATTCAAACCAAAATATAAGTCTCATGGCAGAATCATCTCATGCTTCTATAATCTTTTCAAAAATGCAGATTTAAATCATTTGCAACACGTGTATCATGGATTCTATTCCAAACCTCAATTTAAGCTTCGTATGCCAAAGTCTCTACCACAAGCTTAAAGAGCATCTCATGCATAAATTACATTAAACAAACATAATCCATTTCTCATGATACATTATCTCATATATTGGCTTTCAAGTGACTAAAAACTAGTACCATTCCATTTTATAAAACACATCGGATACACGGATTTCCCATGTGGTTCCTAAGACCACTTCACACACATCCTCGAATCGGAGGAACGGAACAATTACCCACCTCAACGGCTATGATGTATAAATCCACCAGCGGGAGAAAATGGATCAATTACCCACCTCGACCGTTGTAGTTCTCATGGTGGAGCAACGGAACAATTTCCCACCCCGACACACATGAGGCGACTTATTATAGTGCACTTTAAACCCTATATATTCAATAAAACAACATTACTTCACTGTTTTACATATGCATCAAATCAATCCAATTTCAAATACATTAAACCATGTATTTTAGTAAATATGAAATACTTTGATAAACCATATACCATTCTCAATAATCATCACATATGATCATTTGCAGCATCTTTCATTTCTAAAACATGCATAATAGAGTGAGTAATCAAAACCATAAACATGTGCAAGAGATTTTCTTTTGCAAAACCGAAATCGAGAGAGAGCTCAACCAATACTTACTTCTGAGCTTAGATAAGAGTTTCAAACTTTATCTAAACTCCCAACAACCATCTTCAAACCTTTTAAAAGCAATAAAACATGTTTCCACTCACCGACAACTAAACAATCCACTTGCTGATACGCGATCAAGCTTTTGAAGCTTCCACGCGCTCTCCAAAAGCTAAAGGATTAAACTCCCCGGCTTTGCCTAATAAAAAACAAAAGATTTAAACAGATCCCTGCATCTCTAATTTCCAGCAACCAAAAACAGAACTTCGCCTCACAAGAAACCACCAAACACCCTTTTAAAACAACCAAAATCATCATCAAACCTCATCCAAACAAAGCCCACCAAAACCTAATGATTCTAGCCTCTTAACAACATCAAATAACATCCAAAAACATCTCAATTACGTCTTATACCTTCAGCACCTCTACAACACCATGATTACACCAAAATCTAACTATTTACAACCTATAAAACTAGCAATTCACATAGCTTCAGGATTAATTTAATTATTCGCTTTTTTCAACATTAAAACACATCTTAATGGAGATGTAAACTAATCCAATTCAATACAAAATAGATTAAAATTAGCGTTTATCCAATTTTCACATAAAACTTTGTTTAATTACCAAATCCATGTTTAAATCGTAATTTCGTAACATAAATCAGTTGTAAAGGATCAATAACTTCAGAATTTCAATAAAGAACCTTTAATTAGAGGAGAGAAATGAGAATCACTTCTAATTGTTGATTTCTCCCTTAATTGGCAAAGATTGGTTGAAATCCAAGTAGATTTTGTTGCAAGAACCAAAGGAAATAAAATAGAATTGATTCCTAGAAATTTTGGAAAGATTTTGATAGATTGGCTGCTGAGAAAGTTGAGAGAAAAGTGATATCAAAGTTAGTTACGTAAGAAAATGATTTTGAAAAACTAAATCCTTTTATTAAATTTATTTTCTTTTAATATTAAAAACCAAATAAAACACTTTAAAAATAGCCTAAATTAAGGGGGAAATTTGATGGAAAATTTTGGTCAAATAGATCCTTAAAGATTCTAAGTTTTGACCCTTTTACTTTTTAGTCACCAAAAATAGTTTTGAAAACTTTTCATTTTAGTCACTAGACCAAAATGTCCCAAAATCAGATTTAATTACTTCAATTTGAATTTACCAAAATACTTAAAATATTAATTAAGTATTTTCTAGATTTTTTTTCATATTTTATTTTAGCCAAAAATAATTTATTAGAATTTAATTCCTGAAACTAACTTGAATTGCCTAAACCGATTCTTTTGAATCATCTACCCAATCCGATTAACACCTTGGCTCAATTTCAGGGCGTTATAACTCTCCCCCTCTTAAGAAATTTTGTCCTCAAAATTTACCTGGCAGAAAAAGATGAGGGAGCTGCTTCAACATGTCCTCCTTGCTTTCCCAAGTGGCTTCCTCAACACCACGATGTCGCCACAACACCTTCACCAATTATATAGTCTTTCCACGAATGACCTTGCTACTTTAATCCAGAATTCTCACCGACTCCTCATCATAGGACAAATTTGAATTCAACTCAATCTCCTAAACAAGTATCACATGCGAAGGATCGGATCTATACCTTCGAAGCATCGATACATGAAAAACAACATGTGTCTTTTCCAATTCCGCAGGCAACCTCAACTTATATACAACTGGACCAACACGCTCCAACAACTCATAAGGCCCAATAAACCTATGACTTAACTTGCTCTTCCATCCAAAACTCATCACCTTCTTCCAAGGCGAAACCTTCAGGAACACACGATCACCAACCATATATTCAATCTCCCTTTCACTTTAAGTAAGCATATGACTTTTGCCGATCCAAAGTCGCCTTCAATCGATCACTTATAAGCTTCACTTTCTCATTGGTATCCTTCAACACATCTGGCAAAGAAACATACTTTTCCCCTGCCTCTGGCCAACAAGTGTGCGACACCTTCTACCATACAAAGCCTCGTACGGTGCCATTTGGATACTAACCTGATAACTATTGTTATAGGCAAACTCTACCAATGATAACTGCTTCTCCCAAGACCCTTGGAAATCAATGAAGCTGCATCATAGCATATCCTCCAACACTTGGATAATGCATTCAGACTGACCATCCGTTTGAGGATGATATTAAGTACTGAAGTTCAACCGTGTACCCAAAGCCCTATGCAAACACTCTTAAAGCCTCGCTGTAAAACGCGGATCTCTATCTGATGCAATAGACTTTGGCACTCCGTACAACCTCACAATCTTAGTAATATACAACTTTGCTACCTTGTCCAAAGTATACATCCTAAGCACAGCCAGAAAAATGTGCACACTTAATAAACATGTCCACAATCACCTACACAGAATTCTTCTTTTATGGAGTCAAAGGGAAACCGGACACAAAATCCATGGTAATTCTCTCCTATTCCATTCTAGAATTCTCAATGGTTGCAGCAACCCCGATGGAAATTGATGTTAAGCCTTAACACGTTGACAAACCATACAACAAGCAACAAAATCCGCGACATCCTTTTTCAAACCAACCCAAAAATACTCCTTCTTTAAGTCCTAATACATCTTCGTACTCCCTGGATTCATAGTGAAAAGACTCAAATGTGCCTCAGTGAAGATAGTGAGCCTCAACTCTTCATCTTTTGGCACCACCACCCGATCCTTATAACAGAAAACACCTCCCTCACAAAAACAAAAATTCGTTTGATTTTCATCATAATATCATTAACATCCTGTACCAAGAAGTCATTATACGATTACTTCTCCATGATCAATTGCAACAATGATGGCGTTACTTACAACTCAGCCAGCAAACCACCATCATGTGTTACACTCAACCGAGCAAACATTGCCCTCAACTCAACTGCAAGCTTTGCACTTAAGGCATTGGCCACATCATTAGCTTTTCCCAGATGACACTCGATTGTCAAATTATAATCCTTAAGCAACTCCAACCATCTTCGTTGCCTAAGATTCAACTATTTCTACGACATCAAATATTTCAAACTCTTATGATCCGTATGCACAGTACACTTCTCACCATAAAGATAATGTCGCTAAATCTTTAACGCAACACCACTGCTGCAATTTCAATATCATGCGTAAGATAGTTGAGCTCGTGCACCTTCAACTATTTAGATGCATAAGATACAACCCTTCCTTCTTGAATCAACACACATCCCAAACCCACGTAGGATGCATCGCTATACACAACAAACTCCTTCCTTGACTCAGGTTGAATCAATATTGGAGCTTGGGTCAAATCTTCCTTCAATTTATCAAAAGCTTGTTGTCTACTCTCTGTCCACTCAAAACTCACATCCTTTTGCAACAACTTCGTCAAAAGAGCAGCAATCCTCGAGAAACTATCCACAAAGCATCGGTAATATCCTACCAACCCCAAAAAACTGTGAACCTCTTACACCAACTTTGGTTGCTTCAAATTCACAACAACTTTGATTTTCTACAGATCCACAAGAAAACAAAATGACCAAGGAAACCACTTGCTTGATCTAAAACTCACATTTACTCAGCTTTGTATTAAGCTTATTATCCAACAGAACTTGCAACACAATCTGTAGATGTCGATCGTGATCTTCCTCGGTACGAGAGTACACAAGAATGTCATCGATGAACACTACCACTAATTAATCCAAGAATTCATGGAACACTTGATTCATCATATCCATGAATACTGCTAGTGCATTTGTCAAACCAAACGACACCATTAAGAGCTCATAATGCCCATAACGCATGTGAAAAGTTGTCTTCGGCACGTCTTTATGCTTCACTTTCAACTGATAATACCAGAACTTAGATCAATCTTAGAATGCACTGTAGTACCCTGAAATTGATCAAACAAGTCATCAATCCTCGGCAAAGGATATTAATTCTTAATTGTCAACTTGTTCAATTTTCTGATAATCAATGCACATTCTCATCATGCCATCTTTTTTTCACAAACAACACCGGTGCTACCCACGGTGACACACGTGGCCCAATAAAACCACGATCCAACAACTCATATAACTACGTCTTAAATTCCTTCAACTCTTTAAGTGCCATACGATACGGTTTAATAGACACTAAAGCCGTATCTGCGTACATCTCAATACAAAATTCCACCTCCCTATTCGGCGGTAAACCAGCTAACTTTTTCGAAAATACTCTTGAAAAATTGCAAACTATGCGAATATCCTAGGCACGCACTTTCTTCATATTAGGGTTCATAACATAAGCTAGGTATGCTTGACTCCCAGATTCTAACATCTTTTGCGCTTCCAAAGCCGAAACAAAGCCGAAACAACATTAGACAAGAATTTGACATCTCGCGCACAACCACCACTTTGTAATCCTCTGCATGTTTCAACGAGACTCGCTTGGTCTCAAAATCAGCTACAGCCCTATGTTCAGACAACCAATCCATCCCCAATATCACCTCGAAACCATGAAACAACAACTCTAACAAATCAGCTTCAAACATATGACCTTAAACCATCAAGGGACATCTCCTAAACAACCACCCGACAACTACCGTCTCACCAAAAGAACTTGTTACCCTCATACCAACATCTAACACCTCTACAGGTATATCAAGCAAAGAAGTATGTTCGTACAGAATGTGCGAATGTGTCGAACCATAATCAATCAAAGAAAGCATTGGTATAGACTGTAAAGTAAATGTACCTGTAATCACATCGGTATCACTCCTTCCTACACGGTGCACAAAAACCCTTGTCGATCCTTCACCCTCAGGCTGAACTGCTACAGTATGAGCAACCATTCTCTGACCATCCTCTCTACACTGGAAATGTCCACGGCTGCACCCATGGCCTCTTTATGGCACAACAGTAAGTGCAAGAGCCTGACCTTCCTTGGCTAACTCCGGACAATCTCGCCTGATATGATCCCGTGATCCACAGCTCGAACAAGTGCTAAGAGCACCTCAGCACTCCCTCGAATGCCGCCTACCATATCGCCTACACTCAGGTACTCTAGCATAGGTATTCTACCCTTGGTGTCCATGCCCAACACCATTCCCTTAGCATTTCTAATCTGGACAGTACCTCCCATCTCTATGCCCCTTATATTGATCTCTACCAATATCTGATTCAACACTCATTTTTTTCAACAAAAGAACTCTTAGAACAAGTAGATAACCCCAAATTCTATTTTATGTCCTTAGCTCGAGAAACCAGGACATCAAACTCTATATAGTTCATAGCTAGCATGTATGTCTTTACCTCTTTGAACAAACCATAACAGAACCGGTCGCATAGTTGTCACTTATCAAGAACCAATTCAGGAGCATATTAGCTCAACCGGATAAACTAGATCTCATACTCGAAAACAGACATGTTCCCCTATTCCAATGTTATAAATTCTATCTTCTTCTCATCTTGATATCGGGAATCTAGATACTTCTTCTGGAAGACAGCAATAAAGAATTCCTATGTCACATCAGCAGGTGCCAATCCTGCGATAGCAGTTGTTCACCAATTGTAAGCATCACCCTGAAGCAGCGACACTATATAGCCTAGCTTGCGAATATCTGTACACTCCATCTAGCCAAGGATCCTCTCTATGCTAGAAAACCACTCCTTGGCTACTTCAAGAGCCAAACCTCTTAACTTAGTACCACCCAAGCTATGCAGACACTCCAAAGGTAATCTGGTATTAACAACCGCAGACGCCGGTACAGGTACTTGCACTCCAGCTATGGTCGCTTGGAAAGCTCCCGTCATCTCTTGGATTAACGGTGTCATATCACCGAAAATAGGTCTTTGTGTTGCCTAAGGCATACCACCCTCAACTCCAACACCAGCAGGGGAAATCAATCGAGGAGGAGGCAGCTCATTATCTTGTCTATCTACTACACTCCCCATATGAGCTATAGTCTCTCATCGCGGTCCCATACGCAACAATATGAGTCTAAAACATGATAATACAATAAAACAAAATTATTAGGCCAGCTTGCAACAAGAATCCAAGTCACTCTTGTTTAAAAACAAAATCTTTTAACTCTAGTAGTAATAAGGCAATGTGTCCCCAAGTTTAAACCCCAAACATATCATATTACAATCATAATCATTCAAAATCAAACACCATGCATATCAATCAGCATGTTCATGTAATATCAATCAACCCAACAACCATAACCTACCTTCCAACAATCAAAACCTAGCTCTGATACCAACAAATGTAACCCTTGACCCGGTCTAGTCACAAGACCGAACTGAGCGAGCTACATTAGAGTTTACCAAGACAAACATAGAAGATTTACATTAAACACAGTCTTTTTTCTTTTATCTTACCTAAATGCATATTTAAGTCATAAGGTGATCATGCTGGTTATGGTGAAAGATACAACTCAATTGGGTGTCGATTTGACATCCAATTGTATGAATTTGCAATTCAAGGACTAAAATGTAATTTCCAACAATTAAGAGGACATTCATGAAATTAAACTTACCAATCCTTAATTAGTAATATTTCATACATTCAGGTTAAATCTTAAATTAAAACAATCATCCTAACTCATTCAATTGCATAATTATGAATTAGGGACTAAATTGCAAAGAATACAAACTTTGGAAGGCATCTTAACTGAAATAATGTTTGGCGTGCTGGTACTGTAACCCCTTTGACCCGGTCTAGCTGAAAGACCAAACTGAGCGAGCTATATTAGGGTTTATCGTAATAAACCCCGAAGAGATTACAATATAAATAGAACATTTTTTATTTTATCTTATCTAAATGCATTATTAGATCGTAAGGTGTTCATACGAGTCATGGTTAAAATTACAACTCAATCGAGCGTCATTTGGACATCCAATTGCTCGTATACGCTCTACAAGGACTAAAACATAATACACCTCAGCTTGCGTACATTCGTACACTATATCTGGCCAATGATTCTCTTGGTACTAGCAAACCATTCTTCTACTACTTCAGGAATCAAACCTCTGAACTCAACACCACCAAGGCTACACAAACGCTCCAAAAGTAACCCGGTATTAACAGTTGCAGGCATCGATTCAGGTACATGCACTCTAGCTATGGCCGTCTAGAAAGCTCCCGTCATCGCTTGGACTAACGGTGTCATATCACCTAAGGCGACCTCCCTCTACTCCAACACCAACATGAGGATTCGGTGGAGGAGAAGGCAACTCATCATCATGCGTATCCACCACACTACCCATGTGAGCTCTAGTCTCTCGTCTCGGTTCCATATGTGAAAATATAAGTCTAAACATGATACTGCAACAAAACAAAACAATTAGGCCAATTCGCAGCAAGAATCCAAGTCACTCTTGTTTAAACCAAAATCATTTAACTCAAGTAGTAATAAGGCAATGTGTCCCAAGTTTAAACACCCTAAACGTACCATATATCGAATACAATTTCATAAATTCAATCACTGTATATGTTAAACAACATATTCATACAACACCAAACAAACAACCATAACCCACCTCATAACAGTCATAACCTGGCTCTGATACCACCAAATATAACCCCCTTAACCCGGTCTAGCTGAAAGACTAAACCGAGCGAGCTACATTAGGGTTTATCGAAATAAACCCCAAAGTGATTACGACATAAACAAACCAATTTTTCTTTTATCTTATCTAAATGCATTATTAGATCCTAAGGTATTCATACAAGTCATGGTTAAAATTACAACTCAATCGGGCGTCATTTCGACATCCAATTGCTCGTATACACTCTGTAGGGACTAAAACATAATTTCCATTATTTATAAGGGCTTTCATGAAATTAAAATTACCAAACCTCAATTAGTCATATTACATGACATCATGTTAAATCTCAGTTCAAAACGACCATTCAATATTACTTAATTGCACAATTAAGAAACATGGACCAAAAAGCAAAGATTTCAAACCTCAGATAGCATCACAATAGAATAAACGGTCAGCGTACCAGTACGGGTTTCTTGCATATCGAAACGGCACAAAAGGACAAAGGAGTACTGGTATGGTCTTCAAGCATATCAATACGGGCTTGTGTAATTTGAAAATTCTAATTCTAGTAGTCAAAGACCGTATCGGTATGACAACCCGTATACCGAAACCTCCCTTTAATTTTCACTATGTGTATCGATACGGTTACCACGTGTATCGGTACGCCAAGGCAGTTTTGAATAATTTGAGCAAAGACAGATCCCCGTGTACTGAAACTAGAGGAGCTGTATTGGTACGGTGAGACCTGTAATGACTTGTAGGTCCAACATATGACAATTTAGCTCAAACTAATACCCACCATTCATCCTCTAAACATCATGTAGCATCGCAAACATTCAATCTTCGAACATAGCAACATAGAATGAGACTAAACTAAGCATGGCAAAATCACACAATCACCTATGAGCATGATTTCTACCCAAGCATGCTTATTGTCTCCCAACCCCTCATAACCAAGTACCAAACATCAAACAAATCCAAAACATTAATCCAAACTTTTACAACAAGGAGTAACACAAGGCACATATCCCAAAATAACCCGGTAACATTACATTCTTATTACTACATAGCGTACATAAAATCATACTTTGCAATGTATCGAGTCTTGGATCCTCGCTTGCTCATATGCTGTCCGAGAAAGCTATTTCTCTACATTGATGAGGAAAAGAGAGCGTAAGCTATAAGCTTAGTGAGGGAATCGCAAAAACACTCATCAATGCATTTAAAACCATTTGATTCAAACCACATGTAATTATCTCAAGGCAAAACATCTCATGCTTTTCACAACATCTCAAATATGCACATTTAAATCATTTTCAACACATGTATTATGGATTCAATCTCTACCTCAATTTAAGCTTCACACCACAACACCTTTATAACAATCTTAAAGAGTAACACATGTATAAATCTCATTATACAAACATAATCCATTTCATATGATACATTATCTCATATATTGGCTTTCAAGTGACTCAAAACAAGCAACCTTTCATATCATAAAACACATCGGATAGAGGGTTTTTCGAGCTTACCTTCCTTACCTGAGTAATCCAGTGGTTCAAAGTATGTACCTGGTCGATTGACTAGCCAATTTGCCTCTTCTTGTTGTTCCTCATCGACCGGATCTTCATACTCCTCGGGTTCCTCTTGATCGGCAATGTAGTTGCCAAGGCAACTAAATTCCTCGTCGAAGTTAAACTCTGCCGTGGCATGAAGAAGTTGGCATTCTTCTGGATTATCGGCATGCCTTAGTGTTTGGAACACATTTAGTTTAACTTGCTGGTCATTCACCCTCATTGTGAGTTCTCCCTTTTCAACATCGATCAAGGTTCTCCCTGTTGCTAGGAATGGTCTTTCGAGAATGATAGGTGCATGCTCATCTGCTTCACAATCCAAAACAATAAAGTCAGTGGGAAAAATAAATTTATCAACTTTTATCAATATGTCCTCGATTTTTCCCTCTGGATGCACATAGGATCTGTCGGCTAGCTGTAGCATAACTGTTGTAGGTCTTGCCTTCCCGATTCCTAGTTTCTGGAAAACTAATTTAGGCATCAAGTTTATGCTAGCCCCAAGGTCGCATAATACTTTCCCGACATAGTGATTTCCAATAGAACAGGGTATTGTGAAACTTTCGGGATCCTTTAACTTGGGTGGCATACGATTGTGCAACATTGCCATGCATCCCTCTGTTGCGGCAACTGTTTCAAACTCTCATAGCCTTGTTCTTTTGGACGCAATGTCTTTAAGAAACTTGGCATAGTTCGTCATTTGTTCAATTGCTTCCACCAATGGCAAGTTGATGTGGACTTGCTTTAGGATATCAAGAAACTTCTTGAATTGATATTCTTGCTTTTGTCGCTTCAACCTTTGTGGGAATGGTGGTGGAAGTCGGATATCTTCGATCCTTTCATTGGTTTGGAACCTGATTGAATGCATTGCCGGGACAACTGGAGTTGCCGAGGCATTATCAACTGGGTTGCTGAGGCATGCTTATCACAAGTTGCCGAAGCATCCTTATCGTCGGTTGTCGAGGCATGCTTATTTCCGGTTGCCGTGGCAATTCCTGGTTCAACATCTGAGGCTTTGCCGCTAGGTTCGTCTTGATCTTTTTATGGAGTTTTGTTTGTTGAGCGGGGTTGAGCCTCTCTAAGTTGTTGGCCACTTCTAGTGGTGATTGCCTTCGACTGCTCATGGCCAGTTCCTCTTGCGACTTCAGTATCGCTAGGTAAACCTCCTTGCGGTCTAGTATTCAGATTTTGAGCAAACTGTCCGACTTGATTTTCCAATGATTGGATTGCCGCCTCTTGGTTTTGCAATCTCATCTCGGTCCTGTTAATAAAAGCATCAGTTCTTTTTATGAAGTTACTATTCTCAGCCATATAAGATTCAGTTTTCATCATAAAAGCATTTAGATAATTTTCCAAAGAACTAGATGTTGTCGCTTGTTGCTGCGGCAGCTGTTGTCGTGGCATATTCTGCTGGAATCCCGATGCTTGTGCATTCTGATTGTTCTGGTTTAGAGCATTGTTGGGATTACTCCATGAAAAATTCGGGTGCTTCTTCCAAGCTGGATTGTATGTATTGGACATCACATTGTTGTTCCGATTGTAATTCCCTAGATAGAAGCTGGATTCTGGATTCTGCATACATTCAGAAGAATTATGGTTATCACCACATAACTCACAAAAAGAATCCATTACCTTGACTTCATGTGTGTTTTTTGGTTTTTCCATGTTCTGGACCATCTTGGTTAAAGTGGCCAATTGTGCCGAAATTGAATCTGATGATCCTAGCTCATGTATTGTGACTTGGCGTCTAACTCCTCCTCTTCTAGTAGATGGGAATTGATAATCATTCTTGGCCAGCCTGTTTAAAATTTGCATTGCATCTTCCGGCAACTTATCTAGGAGTATGCCGTTTGACGAGGCATCTAGCATCATCCTTGTTGGTGTATTCACGGTGTTGTAAAACATTGTTACTTGAGTCCACACCGGGAATCCGTGTAGGGGGCATTTGTGTAGAAGTTTTCTATATCGCTCCCATGCCTCGTACATGGATTCATCATCTGCCTGTCGAAAAGAAGTAATGTCGTTACGAAGCTTATCAGTCAAATTTGTAGGATTAAACCGAGCAAGGAAATCACGATAAAGATCGGTCCAAGATGCTATTGTTCCGGCAAGAATGCTATTCAACCATGTTTTCGCCCTATCCCTCAGTGAATAGGGGAATAATCTTAATCGTAAGACATCGGGGGTGACTCCGTGTATTTTGAATGAGTTGCAAATCTCGAGGAAAGATTTCAGATGTTTCCGTACATCATCAGTTGCTGAGCTGCCAAATTGACCAATTGTGTTGATCATATTAAACATTACCGGTTTTAACTCAAAGTGGTCGGCTTCAATTTCAGGTGTGACAACTCCTGGATTAAGTCCATCAAGATCTTCTTCAAGATAGTCTCGAATAGTTCTGTTTCGTGCAAGAATCACTCCTCCTCCTGCTGGAACATCTTGATTCATATTGCCGTCTTGATTAGCCATTGCTTCTCCTATCCTTCGTCTAAGACTTTGTAAGTTTCATTCGATTTCTAGATCAAAGGGATATTATGGTGTAGTCGGTCTCACCCTGGTCATATACCAATGCAAAACCAAAGTTTGTTAGCCCTTTGAATCTTAAACAAGAAAAGTAAAAAAAAGTGCAAGAAAATAAAAACAAAGTCGCTATTGCCAATCCCCGGCAACGGCGCCAAAAACTTGTTGCGCGTAATAAGTGCTACGCAATTGTGCAAGTATACACGTTGCAACTTATAGTATAAAAGATATCGTCTCCACAGAGATTGGTGCCACTTCAAGGATCTAGTCTCTTGCACTGTAAAAAGTAAAAACAAAAATAAAGGATTATAGGAGTTTAACTAATAACTAAACTAGAAAGCAATAAAGTAAAAGAAAAGATGAGATCAAATGAGAGAGAGATAGGCCAGGTTATCGTGAGTTGAGGTGTGATAGCCGATTGGATCGTCTTGGTAAAAGAGTGCACGGGCAACTCAGTTGCCGTGGCAACTTGCACAACGGGGTTGGCTTGGCAACTAATGGATGGTTGCCTGGGCGACTAGTTGGGCAACTACTTGGGCGTTTGGGCAGCAACCTTCAAGGTTCGGCAGAGCGTTCTTCAATGGTTTCTTCTTATCCCTAAGTCGAAACTCTAGCTATTTGTGCATGCCTTGATAATACATCCCTGCGTGAATCAAGGGTGAACAACAACCAATCTTGCGCTCCTCTTAGCCGTTGAAATCCTTAACTTATTCCTAAGCCGGATTAATCTTCACCATCAATAGATTGAATAAAGATCATATTCATTCATTTCTTGAATCTAACACTCCCGATATTAGATAAATAGATGAAGTTACGAGATCCTCTCCCAATTCACTCGCAAACAAGAATAAGAACCAAGAATGAATAAACCTTGAATAGAAAAGTGCAAACTCTTATTACCTAAACAAAAACCAATAGTTTCTCACAACCACAAAACACAATAACCATAGCCAAATAGATTTAGTTCATGGCTAGGTTCCAAAGAAACACAAGATAAATAATCCCTAGCATGAACCCAATCGAACAACAAAGAAAAAGATGAAGAAAGAGGCTTGTCGAAATCCTCCTTGCCCTAGATGCTTGTCGAAAATTCTCTCCTCTTGCCCTATGGAGTTGTCAAAATTCCCCTCCTTTTCTCTATTTCGAGTTGTCGAAATTCCCCTCCATTTCTCTCTTTGGAGTTGTCAAAATTCCCCTCTCTTGCTCTCCTTTGGAAGTTGACGATATGGTGCTCTATTTATAGGGTTAGATCAAAGTCCTTCTTTGAGGAGGAAGTTAAGTTGGAATTAAATTATCTTTAAAGAATATAATTCTTTATTATAATTATATTCCTACTAGAACTTCTCCTATCTTCTTGGAATTTAATTCTTCTTTAATCTCTTCATGGAAATCAAATTCCTTTGGGATTGGGCCTTGCTCCACGTCATCTTGGTCTTGTCTAGTCATCAATTTCGACTACCATATCACCTTTGCTCTTGTCGACAATTGCCCTGACAACTGGCTCGGCATCTCCTTCATGCATTGCCCTGGCAACTAGCTCGGCATCTCCTTCATGTATTGCCCTGGCAACTAGCTCTAGCCTTGCTTTGGCAAGTGATCCTGCACATACACACAAAACACACCAAAGCAGCATCTTTTCCCACAAAAACTACCAAGTTAAGTAATCAAGCTCAACGATGAAAGGAAACATGGATTAATGCATGAATGGCTAATTGTGCAACTAATATGAACCTAAGTCTAACAATAATATGAGTAAAAAGGGTAAGAAAAATAGTACTTTTGAACACTTATCACCCATCATCATTAAAATGAAAATCCGTAGGACTTTCATCCATGATATCCTTCACATGTGGTACCAAACTCTCATCATGCGGTTGTTTGTTTTTAATCAACTATGACAAGGACGGTTTCCCTTGCAACTCAGCCAATAACCCATCGTCACGTATCACACTCAACCTAGCAAACATAGCCCTCAACTCAACAACAGCTTTTCTACTCAAAGCTTCGGCCACAACGTTAGCTTTACCCGAATGATACTTTATGGTCAGATCAAAATCTTTAAGCTACTCCAACCATCTTCGTTACCTAAGATTTAACTCTTTCTGTGACATCAGATACTTCAAACTGTCTAGATGCATAGGCAACTACCTTACCTTCTTGCATTAACACACAACCGAGCCCAACATAGGACGCATCACTATAGACACCGAACTCTTTCCCTGATTCTAGTTGAATCAAAATTAAAGCTCGTGTCAACGCTTCCTTCAACCTTCCAAAGCCAGCTGCCTATCCTATGTCCACTCAAAATGAACATTCTTTTGTAACAACCTGGTCAAAAGAGCGGCTATACTAGAGAACCATCAACAAACCTACGATAATAACCGGCCAACCCTAGGAAACTTTGAACCTCTGACACAGATTTACGCACTTTCCAACTCATCATGGCCTCAATTTTGTACAGATGAACAAGTATCCCCTCGGCCGACACCACATACCCAAGAAAAAAAACCTTCATAAGCCATAAATAACACTTGCTTAACTTGGCATAAAGCTGATTGGCCACCAACGTCAGAAGTACAATCTGCAAATGTCTATCGTGATCTTCCTCAGTACGAGAGTACACAAGAATATCATCGATAAACACAACCACAAACTGATCTAAAAACTCATGGAACACCTGATTCATCATGTCCATAAAAGCAGCCAGTGCATTGGTCAAACCAAACGGCATCACCAAAAACTCATAATGCCCGTACCTCGTACGAAAAGCTGTCTTGGGCACATCTACATCTTTCACCTTCAATTGATAGTACCCAGACCTCAAATCTATCTTAGAGAACATAGAAGCACCCCTAAACTAATCAAACATATCATCAATTCGCAGTAAAAGATACTTATTCTTTATCGTCATCTTGTTTAGTTACAAATAATCTATACACATCTGCAACGTACCATCCTTCTTTTTCACAAACAACACCAGTGCACCCTACAGTGAAATACTTGGTCTATTAAACCCTTAATCAAGCAATTCTTGCAGTTGTGTTTTCAACTCCTTCAACTCATTTGGGGCCATAAGATACGGAGCAATTCACACTGGTGCCGTATCCGCATAAATTTCAATGCCAAACTCCACCTCTCAATCTGGCGGTAACCTCGACAACTCTTCCAAAAAAACACCTGGAAACTTGCATACTGTACGGATATCCTACACCCTCAACTCCCTCGAACCAGGATTCATAACATAGGCTAAGAAAGCTTGACATCCAGAATCCATCATTCTTCTCTCTTCTAAAGCTGAAACAGCATTAGGAAAGAACTTAGCATTATCACATACAACCACCACCTCAAAATCATCAGACAACTTCAAGGATATCCATTTTGTCTCAAAATCTACCACAACCTATGCGCGGTCAACCAATCCATCCCCAGAATAACATCAAAACCATGGAATGGAAACTCCATCAAATCTACAACAAACATATGACCTTGAACCATCAGCGGGCACCTACGATACAACTTCCTAACCACAACTGTATCTCCAAGAGAACTGGTCACTCTAACACCCACATTAAGAATTTTAACAGGTATATCAAGCAACTGTGCATACCCACTCAAGATATATGAATGGCTAGAACCAGAATCGACCAATGAATACAATGACAAAGACTGTAAAGTGAATGTACCTGCAAGCACATCAGAGTCATTGCAACCCTATCGGTGCGCATACACTCTAGTTGGTCGACCTCCCTCAGGCTGGTTAGTAATCGTATGAGCCACAGTCCTTTGTCCATCATCCTTGCACTAAAACTGGCCATGACCATGACCACGACCATGGGGTAACACCCCAATTTTGGGCTTAGCAATTTTGAGGTTTATTAGGTGGTCTAGAGGACCGGGTTAGAGATTTGAGTTGGATTCAGGACCGTATATTTTTCAGTAAGATAAAAATATGAAAAAATAGTTAAAAATCATCTTTTAATATATATTGATTTTTTGGTGGAATCAATTTTAGAAAGGGAATTTGGAAATATGACATTTTGGGTTAGTGACCAAAATTCGATTTTTTGAAAACTGTTTTAAAGTGACTAGAATCAAAAGGATCAAATCCGTAGAATCCTTAAGGAGCTAATCTACCAAGTGTTTTCTAGTGGTTTCTCTCTTCAATTAAATCATTTTAAACGTGTGTTTTAAAAGGTTGTTAATAAGGATTAAATATCTAAAGTTAGTTATTAGCTTTTAAAGAAATTCACATAACTTTTCCTAAACCTTTCCTCTCAACTTATTTTCTTCCAAACACTCAGAATTTCATCAAAATCCAGAGGTAAGGAACTCTTTTCACTCATATTATTGCTTTTAATTTAATTTTTTAACTTTTTTTTTGCAAAATCTCAGTGGAATCTTATATTTTCTTAGCTTTAAACAATCCAATTGAAGGAAATCACATAATAGGGGTAAGGTCCGTGATCTCCTCTATTAAATGGTTCTTTAATGATATTCTCAAGTATTTGATCCTTGACTTTATAAGTTAGAATGTGATTTTAATGTTTTATCAATGTTTAATTGAGATATTTTGGAAATATTGATGAAACATGGTGAGTTTTGAAGTGGATCTGATTTCCAGTATTTGAGATTTATTTAATACATGTTTTGGATGTGTTTTGATGTTGATAAGTTGTTTTTATCAATAGAATCTCGAAACTCTTGAATCTCTAATTGTTTAGGTTGCTATGTAACACCCTTTCCCATATTCATGGTTGAATAAGAGCTAAGGATGTCACATGATACTTGTAAAATAATTCTTTAATATTAAGAAAGTTTTATCTTTGACTGTAAAAATAGTTAATCGCGTAAAATTTAAACTTAATAACTTCACATTTAATTTTGAACCAAGATTCAGGCAGCAACTTAACAGGTTGATCCATTAGCATATAATTAATAAAACTGCCTGTAAACTGCCTAATTTAAAAATCATTTAGATTCTGAATAAAATGCGATTCATATTAGAGCAGGCTTCACATTTTACTATACATGTCAACTAGTAAATATCAACAACATAAAACTTATATTACTAATACTAATGTAACTGTTTTCGATAGATGATGTTCGCTAATGCTCCTTACTCCCAAAGCTTCTCTTTTCCTGCGCGTGAAACAATCACACGCTAAGTACAACTTAGTGAGGCATTATAAATAATCATAAAATAAGTATCAAAATAAATAAAAACATGGTTAAGCAAAGTCTTATCAAATCTTTCATATACTTACAAATAATCACATATAAAAAATGGTGAATTTCATATACATTTAATTTATAATTAGCCCAAGAATTTGTATAAAGAGAAACTAAAGTATGCAAGGTCGGTACTCCTTGAGTACTAGTCACCAAAGTGACGATAACATATAAACACGTAAAGTGCCAGAAACATATAGATACATAAGTGCATAAAAATATAGATACGAAGATCGATGTATAGCTATACTGCAGTCCTTGACTGCTAGACCTCTAATGGCATGCCACTATACTGTAACTCTCTATCATAAACTTGGGCAAATAATTTCATATAATTGACTTGTAAATTATGATTTGATAAATGATTCATATATCACCATTATTCAATAATAACTTATCAAAATAAAATATAATAGGGCAATTCATACCCTAACATATACTAACCTTTTTTCCTTTGCTTGTGAATCATCATATAACTTATAGAAAAACCATGTTATCATTTTAATAAAATCAAATAAATAGAATTTATAAAAGTTTACTAAAATACATTTCAAAACATATAAATGCACTCACCTAGGCCATTTATTATCTTGCCTCACTAAGCTTACTCATTAATCTTTTCATTTCCTTGAATAGTTGTACCTTTCTCAGTATTTCTTGCAACTGTAGAAATCAATCGAAAATACTTATTACTATACACTTACTTAATTCGATTCTAAAATTGCCAAATAAAATACTAATGTTTGCCATATATCTCATTTTGGGTTCTTAGTGACCATTTTGAACATTTGGCAACTATTCAAGCCTTAATTTTCAATTCTTCCATTTTAATCCTTTACTTTCTCATTCTTGCCAAAATGGTGTTTTTTCATCAATTCAAGCAAATTTGATCATAATTTCAACAATTTACATTCCAGTCTCCCTCCAAAAACAAAATTTCCAAAACCATACCCTTATTTCTTTAAATAGCTAAATAGGTCCCTAAAATTTTTCAAATATTCAATTTGGTCCCAAAATGCTAAAATAAGCTTCTAATATCAAAATCCCACTATTTCCATCACCAAAATAATTTTTGACAAATTAATCATTAATTTCTTTAAATTGCCGAAAAGATCCTTAACTTTTCAAAATTTTAAATTTGGTCCTAAATTATCAATTCAAGCTTGAAACACCAGTTTCTATTCATTTCCATCATCAATTAAATTTTGACAATTTAGTCCCAAATTTTCTTCAAAATTTTAAATTAATCCCTAAAGGGAATTTGACCTTCCAACATCAAAATTGAACTTCCACCATCAATATAATGCTTCAAACATCATAATCTAACCATTTTCATCCTTAATTCTCAAAACCCTAACAAATCCCTAAATTCAAAATTAGGGCTTATAACTACCAACATGAAATTAACTTGATTTCAAGATTGTTTTCATCACAACTAAGCTTAATTCATCATCTACTACTTGAATTCCATAAATTTTCCATTAAACCCTAATTTCTCTCTCTTCAAACCTTAATCCAAAACTTCATAATTCCATGCAATTTTACTATCAAAATGTAGAGAATGAAGAGTAGATCACTTTACCTCAAAGAACCTTGCTTGAATTCTTGATCAAAAGCCTTGAAAATGGCTAGGAAATTTTTTTCCTATTTTTCCCTTCTTTTTCTTTTTTTTCGAATGGCATGAAGAAGATGAACGAAGAAGATGAACAAATTGTTCATGTAAAGATAAAAATGAATTTTTATTCATTTTTCACCTTTTCCAAAATTGCCCCCTTAACTAAATAAAAATTACAACTAGTTCAAAATTATACCATCCCATTACATTTGAACTAGTTTAATTCCATTCCCAGCCGACCATAAATATCTTAAATCATAAAATATGATTTTATGATTTTTGTTTGATCCAATTATCTGATTTTCACCTTCTACGATTTTTCTTCTATCGAACTATCAACTCTAATTCGGGAATCACATATTTCTCTAATTCCATAAATAAATTCTTATTTTCATATAAAATCCTCCATTTAATAAATTCAAACTTAGATATTTGACTAGATCCAAAAATACCGATAATTACCTGAAATCTTTATCGGGTAGCATCTTTCTTGAAAATCCTTCATTAAGCATTTATACGAATCTTTCTAACATCTTCTGAGTCCTTTTTACTAATCAAAATACTATTATGTGACACTTCTCAAAAGGTCACCCAAAACTTTTCTCTAATCTGAGCACGCTTAACAATTTTATTCGATTAAAATTTTATATTTTCTACTGTATCCTAACCTCCAAAACTATTACCAAAATCCTTATTTTGATCGAATTTATCCTCATACTGAATAAAAATCATCTTTGGGAAAATTTACACTTGGGTCCCTGAACTTTTACAACTTTTCATTTTGGTCACTAACTCTTATCTTTTGTCATTTAGCCACTAAGTTAGCCTTATGCCAAAAACTTGGTACTAAATGACCCTTATATAACTTAGTAAAATTTTCGGGCTAATACAATTCCACCCCCTTAAAATAAAATTTGTCCTCAAATTTTAGAACGTAACTTATTTGAATACTTACGAATATATATATTTTTTATCTTCTTCTAAGCTTTCTCCAGTGGCCTTCTCAATCTTGTGGTTCTTCCATAGAATTTTGACCAAAGGAATTTTCTTGTTCCTTAACTATTTAACTTCATATGCTAAAATTTTCACTGGTTCTTCTTCATACATCAGATATGGTTGTAGTTCAATTTCCTCAAAAGTGATGACATGTGAAGGATTTAACCGATACCTTCATAACATAACTATATGGAATATATCAAATAATCTTGCTCATCTCCGGTGGTAAAGCTAACTAGTAAACCACTAGTCCTATTCTTTTTTTAACCTTGCTACATCTTGTTTTCATCTGGATGCATAGTCGCACGGATCCATCCTTCTTTTCATAAATGATACCGGTGCGCCCTAAAGGTGACACACCTGGTTTTATAAAACCATGATCCAACATTTCTTGCAATTGCACCTTCCTTTACCAAAGCTCAATCGGAACCATCGATATAGATATAATGCCTGGTAATACCTCTATTATAAATTCTACCTCTCAATCTGGAGGAATCTTAGCAACTTACCAAACTTGCTACAAATTCTACTCTTATATTGATCACCAATATATATTTTGCCTTGAATGCTTCTTGGAAGAATACCCATGTCACTTGAATTGAAAGTATCATCTATCTGATACTTGTCCACCTATCTGAACATGTCCTCTTAACAGGGATACAATTCCTTCTAACTTTTCCACATCGGAAAGATTTAGCTCTTCCTTGTTAATTTTAACATTATTAAACCATAAGTCAGCAGCCATCGGACCACCTTTACTATGAAATTCAGGATTTCCCAAATGTTGTATAAGCGCTCCCTATTGTGCCAATGTTCTTTCTTGTTCTAATTAATCCAAAAGGTTATGGTTAACCTTATTATTACCACTATGGTTCTTTCCAGAACCTCTCATTTACTAATTCATCTCAATCTTTTTAACTCAAATATTAATTCTAACTTATCTCCTTTCATATTAGTAAGGAGCGACATCAATCAAATCATATAAACATCATATCAGTAATATTGATATCCTAGTGGCATGTATAATCTTTTTGACATAAAATCACTTCTGTTTACACCTAGAACCAACTAAATCTGTAGCTCTGATACCATTAAATGTAACACCCCTTTCCCGTATTCGTTGCTGAATAAGAGTTAAGGATGTCACATGATACTTGTAAAATAATTCTTTAATATTAAGAAAATTATATCTTTGACTGTAAAAAAATAGTTAATCGCGTAAAATTTAAACTTAATAATTTCGCATTTAATTTTGAACCAAGATTCAGGCAGCAACTTAACAGTTTGATCCAATATCATATAATTAATAAAACTGCCTAATTTAAAAAAATATTTAGATTCTGAATAAAATACAATTCATATCAGAGCAGGCTTCACATTTTACTATACATGCCAACTAGTAAATATCAACAACATAAAATTTATATTACTGATACTGATGTAACTGTTTTCGATAGATGATGTTCGCTAATGCTCCTTACTCCCAAAGCTTCTCTTTTCCTACGCGTGAAAAAATCACACGCTAAGTACAACTTAGAGAGGCATTATAAATAATCATAAAATAAGTATCGAAATAAATGAAAACATGGTTAAGCAAAGTCATATCAAATCTTTCATATACTTATAAACAATCACATATAAAAAATGGTGAATTTCATATACATTTACTTTATAATTAGCCCAATAATTTGTATAAAGAGAAACTAAAGTATGCAAGGTCGGTACTCCTTGAGTACTAGTAACCAAAGTGACGATAACATATAGACACATAATGTGCCAGAAACATATAGACACATAAGTGCATAAAACATATAGATCCGAAGATCGGTGTATAGCTATACTGCAGTCCTTGACTGCTAGACCTCTAATGGCATGCCACTATACTGTAACTCTCTATCATAAACTTGGGCAAATAATTTCATATAATTGAATTTTAAATTATCATTTGATAAATGATTCATATATCACCATTATTCAATAATAACTTATCAAAATAAAACGTAATAGGGCAATTCATACCCTAACATATACTAACATTTTTCCTTTGCTTGTGAATCATCATATAACTTATAGAAAAACCATGTTATCATTTTAATAAAATCAAATAAATAGAATTTATAAAAGTTTACTAAAATACATTTCAAAATGTATAAATGCACTCACCTAGGCCATTTATTATCTTGCCTCACTAAGCTTACTCATTAATCTTTTCATTTCCTTGAATACTTGTACCTTTCCCGACATTTCTTGCCACTGTAGAAATCAATCGAATATACTTATTACTATACACTTACTTAATTAGATTCTAAAATTGCCAAATAAAATATTAATGTTTGCCATATATCTCATTTTAGGTTCTTAGTGACCATTTTGAACATTTGACAACTATTCATGCCTTAATTTTCAATTCTTCCATTTTAATCCTTTACTTTCTCATTCTTGCCAAAATGGTCTTTTTTCATCAATTCAAGCTAATTTGATCATAATTTCAACAATTTACATTCCAGTCTCCCTTCAAAAACAAAATTTACAAAATCATACCCTTATTTCTTCAAATACCTGAATAGGTCCCTAAACTTTTTCAAATATTCAATTTGGTCCCAAAATGCTAAAATAAGCTTATAATATCAAAATTCCACTATTTTCATCACCAAAATAGTTTTTGACAAATTAATCCTTAATTTCTTTAAATTGCCGAAAAGATCCTTAACTTTTCAAAATTTACAATTTGGTCCTATATTGTCAATTCAAGCTTGAAACACCATTTTCTATTCATTTCCATCATCAATTAAATTTTGACAATTTAGTCCCAAATTTTCTTCAAAGTTTCAAATTAATCCCTAAAGGGAATTTGACCTTCCAACATCAAAATTGAACTTCCATCATCAATATAATACTTCAAACATCATAATCTAACCGTTTTCATCCTTAATTCTCAAAACCCTAACAAATCCCTAAATTAAAAATTAGGGTTTATAACTTCCAACATGAAATTAACTTGATTTCAAGATTGTTTTCATCACAACTAAGCTTAATTCATTATCTACTACTTGAATTCCATAAATTTTCCATTAAACCCTAATTTCTCTCTCTTCAAATCCTAATACAAAACTTCATAATTCTGTAATCACTCATTTTTTACCTGTAAATACATATTAGTGTTGCATGTATGTTTATTATATTATATGTTTATTATTTGAATGAGTGTTACTAATATATATAAGGTGTGGTGTGCATGTATATTATAAGCTATGTATGTATACGTATTAATGATGAATGTGTGTCGCGTATGTATCTAGAGTATGAGCGTATTTGATTAATATATATAGATGTTATGTTAATTATGGGTAGGATTATATATATGTATGCCAATATGTTATATTCGTATAAGTATATGTTTGTATCATGTATATGTATTGTTGTTATAATTATATTATTATTAATATTATTGGGCTGATAAATAAAAAATTAATTATATTAAACCCAAATAAAATTTACAGTCCAAGTCCAATTACAAGGCCCGGTTGGCCCAAATCTAAATCTTATCTAATTACAATGTGCAGGTAACTGTGGGCCATTGGATCAAGATTTGATCCAACGGCCACGATACAACTAAAAGGTCAAAAAGATCTGCCAGGCGCGTGTTCCACACGTATGGACCGTTCGAGTGCCACGCGCGCGTGTGGTCTACGCGCGGTCGCTTTAACATCCCACGCGCGCGTAAGATCCACGCGTTCTGACTCCTCGACTGCGGAGCTCCACGTGGCGAGATCTGAAGCCGTCTCATCAAATCGAGGCTCCATCCAGGCCGATCGTTCTTCAAGCCATCTCGACCGTTAGATCAGATCTGATCTAACGGCCGAGAACGCGTCTGGCCGCTGGCAGAATATCCATACCGCCACCGCGCCGATATTCAGTCCCCGTGTTCAGAACATGCCCAAGATAACAAGCAAAAATTGTCAGTTCAGTTCAGATCTAAAAAAAACAAGATGCAACTTGCAACAAAGAAGACAATGATATATATGATATAGAAATCTTGTAGCAAAAAAAAGAGAGGGGAAAAAACAGAGAGAGTAGTAACAAAAAAAGAGAGAACAGAGATCTTGTAAAACCAAAAATTTGTAACCAGTCAAGATAATAAAAAAAAAGGTCCATTGGTAAACACTTGTCTCTTTTTCTTACTTGTTTTCTTTACATGCATATACGAAGAAAAAAAAACAAAAACAAAAAGAAGAGAAGTCTTACGTCGCCGTTCGTGGGTCTCCCTTCCTCAGTGACAAGCCTTTCGGCTTCCCCAAGCCAGAGATGGTGAACTGAAGGAAGGGGAAGGCCCCTGGTAGTTTTGTTTTGGTCTAAAAAAATATATTTTTTGGTTCGTATTTCCTAGATCTAGGGCGAATAGAGGTATATCCTCTGAATCCAACCTAGGATTCGTATTGAGGACGAAAGGGGGGTTGTTTTGGTGTGTTTTGGAGTCACGCCGACGCCGGTTAGCGGCGGCCGGCGGCGGAGAATACGGCGGCCGGTCGCCGGATTCTGGGTTTCAGAAGAACAAGGGAGAGAAAATGAAGAACGTGGTTCTTACCAAAACTAGAAAAATTAACGAATGACCAAAATTTTGTTTTCAGCCTAAAAGGGGGGCTTTTATAGTTATTATTATTTTGCTAAATGGGTAAATTACGCACTTAATCATCCCGCGTTTTCAATATTTTCGTTTTTGTCTCGCCGCATGGTATAATTACAATCCCAGTCCCCCTGATATTTCCAAAGTTTACAATCTAGTCCTTAAATTACACCGAATCAGTTTTTGAATGGTAAAATTACGCCCTTAACCATCCCGCGTTTTTGAATTTTTCATTTTGAGTCTGCCCCTTGGTCTAATTACAATTCTGGTCCTTTTAGGTTTTGTTTGTTTCGCAATTTCGTCCCTAAATTACATATTATTGTTCTTTAATTTCTGCCACTGACTTTTGTTTTTCTTTCATTTCAGTCATGTATTCTTTGTAAATATTCATGTTCGTATTATAACCGTATATATTGATATCCTATTATTTTATTTTATGTCCCTCACATATGACTCGTATTTTATGTTTATAGGTATATATGTGTTAAGCTTATGATAGTCATGTTTTTTATCCGGTTATTCGCATTAAAGCATGTTATGTTCTATTTGACTCGTAAAACAGCATGTTATTGTATTTTTGTACGTATTGTATGTTTTCTTGGCTTTTAGGTTACGTGTTAGTGTGTCTTCTTTTACGTATAATATATTGTTCATATATGTTGAAATATGTTTTATTAATAGCATGTATGTCTTTTTTTAATATTTGTTCGTCTATATACTTAATTATTCCTACCTTGTTATTCTATTTTGTTAAAGTTGTTATTATCTATTACTTAGAATAATATGTATATATGCATGATTTAGTCTAGAATATCATCTATGTTAGATTAATATTCTGTTATGTCAATATTTATTACATTTAAATATTTTGCCATGTTTTATATTTTTGCCACTAAGATTGCATATGATTTATAACTTGTTAATGCGGTGTCCTTTTATCCGAGCGTAAACGGGGCCAGTATCAAGCGTAGTGATAGTGGTTGGGCGTTTATTCTCGGATAACGGGACCCTTAAAATTAATTCGCAATTATGACCGAAGTTTAAAATAATCGTCACTTTAATCCGGAAAATCCAATATTAATAAAGCGGTAATTATTAAAGTACCAATTTTGGGCGGTGTGGGGGTGCTAATCCTTCCCCATCCGTAACCGACTCCCGAACCCTGTCTTTTTGAATCTCTGGTTTTATGGTGTCCGGCCTACCTAAGTGGCCGGTGGCGACTCCATTTTTTATGAGGTTTTTTTAAACCCCACGGAATAAATATTTTACATCCAAAAGAATCACAAACACCTTTCAAACACCCTTCGACCACGCCACGTTTTTTTTTATTTAGCGATTTTAAAAAGAAGGACATCGCTACAGATGGCGACTCCGCTGGGGACAATTTTTTGTTTTTTAAACAAATGAGAGTCAAGCTTTTAAAATAATTACCGCTTTACTAATATTGGAAATTCCGGATTAAAATGACTATTAAATTAACATTCGGTCATAATTGCGTGTTTATTTTAATGCATTTAAAATATGGCATATAAACCCATTTTTCTAAGTGGGGGGAAAACGCTAATGCTTTCGTGGAGATATCGTTCTCCCGTATGGGCCTAGCAAGTACCTTCGGGGCTCGAGTACCTTATGCTTTCGTAAGGATATCGTTCCTTCGTATGGGCATAAGCGAATGGGTCCCCCTGAATTGAACCCGGTAGAAAGGAGCCTATAATGGGTGATGATCGGGGGCCTTGCTACTCTTAGTAGAGGACAGCGAGGACAATTCGGGTACCTCCTAGAACCAAAACTGCATGTAGAGAACACATAGGAACCCACCCTGTTAGAACCATGCGGATAACCTAGATGTCTTAGATGGAATGTAAATAGGATTGTCTTGTTTGCTTATCGCATTTAATTTGCCCTGTTATTATGTACTTATCATTTTTGTCCGGTACTGACTTGTTTTCTTTTTGCTTTGTTTTTGCATATCATTGCATTCGCATTAGTGTGGGGCATTGATTCCCGAGTGATTTCTCCCATAATAGAAGATTATTCATGATGGACCAAAGGTTCTTTGACCTGAAGGAAGGGGGTCCAATTCCAGAGTTCCATCCCGAGACTAGACCGGGGACAGCCGAAGAAGAACCATTCAAGGACACCAGAACAGATTCAGTAAGCAGTGTCAATCCTGGTGACAAACAAGATGAAATACAAGAACTAAAGAAGCAGATGTCCGAGATGATGGACCGGATGAATGCCATGATGAAAGGCAAGCCGCATGTCGAACTCAGAAAAGATTCAGTCGGGGAGCAGAATGTGGAATAGAATGGTCAGAATGTCAAAACAGACAACATCGTTAAATATGACAAATCAAATCCCTTTGTGATCAATCTCAAGAAGCAGACAAGTAGCACATCTGGGGAAAATACCCAGGGAACAGAGGCAAAACCAGGGGAAGTTCGAGAATCTAATGACATCAGAAGACATTATCCAATACCCATGAGATACACCGAGTTACTTCCGTTGCTTGTCGAAAGGAACCTTATCATACCAATGAAGTCTGTACCAAGAAAACCTCCTTATCCGAAAGATTACAACAGTCGTGTCCGGTGCAGCTACCACATAGGCGATTCGAGTCATCACACTGAAAATTGTAGGGCCCTGAAGGACAGAGTTCAAGATCTTATCAGAATGGGAATTTTGGGTTTCGAAGACGGACAACCCCGATTCTTCAGCCAGCTAGTCGTGGCCCGAGGGGCAAAGTCAAAGGAAGGTCAATACCGAACCCAAGGTTCGGATAACACAGGAGTGGGTCACTTAAGTGGGATAAAGTTAGGAACCAAGAATAAAAGTGTCTTGGAAGATGAATTCGCACACAATCGCGACCAGCTCGAGCATGAGAGGCACAATCTAGGTATGAAATCAAAGAATGTACAAGACGAGTACCAGAAGCTGCACTTTGAATTCAAGAGTTTCGGTCTGGGTGACACCGCGGAATAGTGGGTCAATGGTATGATTCAGCTGAGGAACGGTTCAGAACGCTGGAAGCAGAAATGCAAGAATAGTAAGAATAAAGTCAGATCATTATCAAAGAAGCTGGAAGAAGCTGAAGGCCAACGCGATTTTCTCCAAAATGAGTTGGATAGCAGTCTGGTCATGGAAGATATCCTGAAATCAAGTCTACACCAGGAAAGGAATGAATCACAAGCCTTCCAAATGGAAAACGCAGCACTCAAAGAACAGATAGTGAGGCTCGAGACTGCTTTACGTACCAGTGAGATCCGTGCTGGGGCAATGACCGTTAAGCTACAAAAGGCCGAGCAAACAATACAGGAGAAAGACTGGGACATGAAGATGGTTACGACTCAAGCCCGACAAGCAGCTCAACAGATAGCAGATTTAGCCGATGCAGCAGCACCAATAAGCCAGAATATGGATCCGGCATTGGACCGCGAAGGAAAACTGATGGGACTATTGAATGAGGTCAAGACATTAGGTGCCCTGGCTCACCGCTATCTGTAAAACCCTAATACCGGATGTAATGAAACCTTTTGGTCTGAATGAAAGATGTTCTATAAGGACAAATCCCTTGCGGAATCAATGCTTTATTGCATTCATGCATTGCATTTCCATCACATTTTTGCATTGTTTTATCATCACATGGCACTTCATCATTTAATACATGGGGTTCGATGGCAGAATTAATCGGAAAATGAAACGAATTGAAGAGTCGAGGCTTGACCAGTTAGAAGAAAAAATCGAGAAAGAGCTTAAGAAGAAAGAGAAGATAAATGTCTTCAATACGAGGGAACTCTGCCTAGTCCCTGATTTGGTCATTCCTCCAGATTTCAAGGTTCCCGCATTTGCGCAGTATGACGGAACCAACTGCCCGAAGATTCACTTAACCATGTTTTGTAGAAAAATGGAAGGATACATGAAGAACGAAGAATTGTTGATCCACCATTTCCATGATAGCCTAACGGGACCAGTAGCAGTGTGGTATAACCGTTTGAACAGAAACCAAGTTAGGTCATGGGGTGACCTCGCTAATGCCTTCTTGGATCAATACAAATATGCTTTAGATTTAGCACCCTGTCGACAGTTTCTTCAGAATGAGAAAATGAGACCAAGTGAAAGCTTCAGGGAATATGCATTAAGGTGGCGATGTCTGGCGACCCAAGTCCAGCCCCCTATAGCGGAAGAAGAGTTGACTCCCCTATTTCATACAACGCTTCCCTCTCTCTTCTTCGTTGTGATGTTGGAGAAATCAAGAAACGGATTCAAAGATTTCATGACGATTGGAGAGAGGATAGAATACGCAGTCAAAGAAGGAAAATTGGGGTCTAAGTCTAAGGACCGAATCGAAGATAAGATAGATAAGGATGGAGACGTAAATGAGTGTCATCTCCAGGGTTCGCGTGGCCATAAAAGAAGGAGACAGACTGACAAATCGGGGTCATCAAGGAAAATTCCTCGGACGAGCGCAAATCTGGAAGTGTTTGGAATATCTATTGCAGACATTTGGCCTCATCTGGTAGAGGGTCACTATCTTGTTCTTAGGCCGATGAAGAGTGCACCTGATCTGTATGCCCATAGTTTTGACTAGAGTAGCACATGCGAATTCCATATGGGGGCACCGGGGCATCCCACCAGAAAATGTAGACCTTTACTGGATGAAATCAAGAAGCTGGTCAATGATGGAACCCTGACGCAAGAGCTGATCAAGCAGTGGAAGACCAAGGATGAGAAGCAAATCTACATAGTGCTGAAGAAGCCATAGATGTCTCTACATTAAATACCTTCCTGAAGTAATACAAGGGATCAACTCTATATGACCCCCATGGGGCAAAGATCTTTTGTGATGGGGCATGTTTGTTGATTTTTATTTTCAATAAAGAACACATTTCGCTTAACATATAATGTTTTTGAAAGCATATAGATATTTTCTCGTCGTTGTAGGACGCTGGATATCAATTGCAAGATGTGACATTAGTTAGCTGTCGTGACAACGATGATGTGTGATCTTCCCCACCGGACTCTGGTCAGCAAAGCGAGATTATTACTCTTTCGATGATATTCAAGGACGAAAAAGCTCTAAATGTCAACCATGTAGAGTTGCTTGAAATTGAAACTCTAGGCATAATCTTCTAGGTAGTAAAGAAGAAACAAAACAAAAAAGGAAGAGAAAAAGAGAAAAAAGAAAAAAGAAATGAAAATGAGAAAATAATAATAAAAAGTACTCCTATGTTCGAAACCTGGTAATAGGCTTGTTCGGATAAGAGTATGGAAATTTTGGGGCACTCCGCTGAAGCGATAGGGTGGAGATATATCATCCAATTCAAGAAACCTTAGCTTCATGAGTGATGGTAATATTTTCAAATCGTGACTATGCCGAGTAACTTGGGGCAGTGTTGTTTGCTCCATCGTTGTCCTCAAGACAAAGGACTGTGACGAATTGATTTCCTCAAATAATGATAAAAGCAAAAAAAAAGAAAAAAAATGATGAAAAGATGAAAAAAGAAGAAAAAAAACAAACAAACAAAAAATGAAAAAAATGATAGGCGATATCATGGGAGAAATTAAGACTCGCACCACCTAGAACTCTATTCCTAGAGTAATATTTCTGCGCTCAAGTGGTTATACAAGCCTACCCTTTTGGGGGCGGAGTAGATAATGAGAATTGAGAAAGAGTAGTATTCTGCAGCAACGCGGTAATCATGAGGATGAACCGAGTCACCAGGGAAGATTTCACATCTTTAAATTACCAAGTGGTTGAATCTAAGTCACTCTTGCACATGATATCCAGAGCTCATATGCTGTGTTTTCAAAATCTTGTATGTTAATCTAAATGGTACCCTTCGGTGGAACACTAATCAGCAAATTGACAAGTTAAAGCAACAAAAATTTCCATGTATTACTTCAGGGGTAAGATCCAGAACACAAGGAGGCGGATACTATTGAAGCCCCTAACCAGAAATGACCTCACAATGCACAGAATGAAGATGATAACAAAGGTATAGCCTTGTGTCAGATAGCTCAAGAACAAGAAGCGAATTCCAGCCATGATGCCTTGTTTGGTTCAAGAAAATGAAGGACGAAACAGGACAAGAATGAGCTTACAAAGTGAGGGAACGGTAAAAAAGTAAACATTGAGTCTCCAAAGAATTAAAGCACAGAGATCGATGAGTGGTGTCCGTCAAGAGGCAACAAGAAGATTGAGGTTAAGAAGCATTTCGCTCACCACGATGACGAAATTAACAAATATTCAGAATATTGGGTCAAAAGAACTGGAAGATAGCCGAGCACGATCGAATGGGGCAATACAGAACAGAAAGAATAGTAAGAATCTCTGCACACGCATGATATAATGTTTGTCAGTGAAGCAGACAGAAACCCCGAAGAAGAAAGGCGGGAGATCGTGCAAACGAACAAAAGTAGATGCCCATTGAGCAAAATTTGACAGAAATGAAGATCAAAATTGAGCATACCGCAAAAGGAAAGGAAATAGAGAAATCAGAAGAATGACTTTTCAGGACATAAGATTAACAAAGAAAAGAGAAAAAGAGGAGAAAGAAATCATAACATTACATGCATCATATAGATAGGGGCATGTCAATTTTGCTTGTTCCTAAACAGGTATTTGAAGAATTATCGAAGAATTTACCAAAGTCCATAAAACAACAGCCATATCGGCGTCAAATCCAGATATTAAATCCTTTGGGTCATCGGTAAGTCCTTCGGGCACGATGTTAAGTCCTTCGGGCCATCAGTAAGTCTTTCGAGCATGATGTTAAATCCTTCGGGTCATCAGTAAGTCTTTCGGGCATGATGTGACAGCATATCAGCGTGAGTCCCCATAAAACAACAGCCATATCGGCGTCAGATCCAGATATTAAATCCTTCGGGTCATCGGTAAGTCCTTCGGGCACGATGTTAAGTCCTACGGGCCACCAGTAAGTCTTTTGAGCGTGGTGTTAAATCCTTCGGGTCATCAGTAAGTCCTTCAGGCATGATGTGGCAGCATATCAGCGTGAGTCCCCATAAAACAACAGCCATGTCGGCGTCAGATCCAGATATTAAATCCTTCGGGTTATCGGTAAGTCCTTCGCACGATGTTAAGTCCTTCGGGCCATCGGTAAGTCTTTCGAGCGTGGTGTTAAATCCTTCCGGTCATCATGAAGTCCTTCGGGCATGATGTGGCAAAGATATCGGCGTGAGTCCCCATAAAACAACACCATGTCGGCGTCGATCCAGATATATTAAATCCTTCGGGTCATCGGTAAGTCCTTCGGGCACGATGTTAAGTCCTTCGGGCCATCGGTAAGTCTTTCGAGCGTGGTGTTAAATCCTTCGGTCATCGGTAAGTCCTTCGGGCATGATGTGGCAAAGATATCGGCGTGAGTCCCCATAAAACAACAACCATGTCGGCGTCGATCCGAATATTAAATCCTTCGGGTTATCGGTAAGTCCTTCGGGCACGATGTTAAGTCCTTCGGCCATCGGTAAGTCTTTCGAGCGTGGTGTTAAATCCTTCGGTCATCGGTAAGTCCTTCGGGCATGATGTGGCAAATATCGGCGTGAGTCCCCATAAAACAACAAACCATGTCGGCGTCCGATCCGAATATTAAATCCTTCGGGTCATCGGTAAGTCCTTCGGGCACGATGTTAAGTCCTTCGGGCCATCGGTAAGTTTTTCGAGCGTGGTGTTAAATCCTTCGGTCATCGGTAAGTCCTTCGAGCATGATGTGGCGGCATATCGGCGTGAGTCCCCATAAAACAACAGCCATGTCGGCGTCGATCCAGATATTAAATCCTTCGGTCATCGGTAAGTCCTTCCGGGCACGATGTTAAGTCCTTCGGGCCATCGGTAAGTCTTTCGAGCGTGGTGTTAAATCCTTGGTCATCGGTAAGTCCTTCGGGCATGATGTGGCAAAGATATCGGCATGAGTCCTCATAAAATAACAGCCCATGTCGGCGTCGAGATCCGAATATTAAATCCTTCGGGTCATCGGTAAGTCCTTCGGGCACGATGTTAAATCCTTCGGGTTATCGATAAGTCTTTCGAGCGTGGTGTTAAATCCTTCGGGTCATCGATAAGTCCTTCGGGCGTGGCGTGGCAAATATCGGCGTGAGTCCCCCATAAAACAATAGCCATGTCGGCGCCGATCCGAATATTAAATCCTTCAGTCATCGGTAAGTCCTTCGGGCACGATGTTAAGTCCTTCGGGCCATCAATAAGTCTTTCGAGCGTGGTGTTAAATCCTTCGGGTCATCAGTAAGTCCTTCGGGCATGATGCGGCAGTCTTAGTAGCGTAGGTCCAAAAATGGCAACAGTCTCGTAAGAAAAAAAAAGGAACCTGCATTTTCAAGCCCCAGTGAAAGGTTCCATAGAGAGAGAACCCTAAATCTAAAATCTCAAAAAGATCTCCCAGTCGGAAAAATCCATCAGCGGCGCAAAAGGTTTTATATAGGAGAAACCAGCGTTGAAGGCGAAGAGTTCTATATAGGAAGAACTACAAGCTTTACAGTCTCGAAGTGAAGGGTTCTATATAGGAAGAGCCTGTAGCTCCAAGATCGGAAGGTGACGAATCTCTATATAGGAAGAACTTTCGAGCCTGAAGATTCAGCCAAGGAAGAGCGGAGATATCCAAAAGAACACGTTTTTCCAAAGCTACAAACAGGGAAGTCTGATAAAAATGAGTGCTTATTAATCTTTGCTTTGTTTCCCATTCCATGAGAACAAGCAAACAGGGGCAACTATAATCACTCATTTTTTACCTGTAAATACATATTAGTGTTGCATGTATGTTTATTATATTATATGTTTATTGTTTGCATGAGTGTTACTAATATATATAAGGTGTGGTGTGCATGTATATTATAAGCTATGTATGTATACATATTAATGATGAATGTGTGTCGCGTATGTATCTAGAGTATGAGCGTATTTGATTAATATATATAGATGTTATGTTAATTATGGGTAGGATTATATATATGTATGCCGATATGTTATATTCGTATAAGTATATGTTTGTATCATGTATATGTATTGCTGTTATAATTATATTATTATTAATATTATTGGGCTGATAAAATAAAAAATTAATTATATTAAACCCAAATAAAATTTACAGTCCAAGTCCAAGTCCAATTACAAGGCCCGGTTGGCCCAAATCTAAATCTTATCTAATTACAATGTGCAGGTAACTGTGGGCCGTTGGATCAAGATCTGATCCAACGGCCACGATACAACTAAAAGGTCAAAAAGATCTGCCAGGCGCGTGTTCCACACCTATGGACCGTTCGAGTGCCACGCGCGGTCGCTTTAACATCCCACGCGCACGTAAGATCCACGCGTTCTGACTCCTCGACTGCGGAGCTCCACGTGGCGAGATCTGAAGCCGTCTCATCAAATCGAGGCTCCATCCAGGCCGATCGTTCTTCAAGCCATCTCGACCGTTAGATCAGATCTGATCTAACAGTCGAGAACGCGTCTGGCCGCTGGCAGAATATCCATACCGCCACCGCGCCGATATTCAGTCCCCGTGTTCAGAACATGCCCAAGATAACAAGCAAAAATTGTCAGTTCAGTTCAGATCTAAAAAAAGCAAGATGCAACTTGCAACAAAGAAGACAATGATATATATGATATAGAAATCTTGTAGCAAAAAAAAGAGAGGGGAAAAAACAGAGAGAGTAGTAACAAAAAAAGAGAGAACAGAGATCTTGTAAAACCAAAAATTTGTAACCAGTCAAGATAATAAAAAAAAAGGTCCATTGGTAAACACTTGTCTCTTTTTCTTACTTGTTTTCTTTACATGCATATACGAAAAAAAAACAGAAACAAAAAGAAGAGAAGTCTTACCGTCGCCGTTCGTGGGTCTCCCTTCCTCAGTGACAAGCCTTTCGGATTCCCCAAGCCAGAGATGGTGAACTGAAGGAAGGGGAAGGCCCCTGGTAGTTTTGATTTGGTCTAAAACAATATTTTTTTGGTTCGTATTTCCTAGATCTAGGGCGAATAGAGGTATATCCTCTGAATCCAACCTAGGATTCGTATTGAGGACGAAAGGGGGGTTGTTTTGGTGTGTTTTGGAGTCACGCCGGCGCCGGTTAGCAGCGGCCGGCGGAGGAGAATACGGCGGCCGGCCGCCGGATTCTGGGTTTCAGAAGAACAAGGGAGAGAAAATGAAGAACGTGGTTCTTACCAAAACTAGAAAAATTAACGAATGACCAAAATTTTGTTTTCGGCCTAAAAGGGGGGCTTTTATAGTTATTATTATTTTGCTAAATGGGTAAATTACGCACTTAATCATCCCGCGTTTTCAATATTTTCGTTTTTGTCTCGCCGCATGGTATAATTACAATCCCAGTCCCCCTGATATTTCCAAAGTTTACAATCTAGTCCTTAAATTACACCGAATCAGTTTTTGAATGGTAAAATTACGCCCTTAACCATCCCGCGTTTTTTAATTTTTCATTTTGAGTCTGCCCCTTGGTCTAATTACAATTCTGGTCCTTTTAGGTTTTGTTTATTTCGCAATTTCGTCCCTAAATTACATATTATTGTTCTTTAATTTCTGCCACTGACTTTTGTTTTTCTTTCATTTCAGTCCTGTATTCTTTGTAAATATTCATGTTCGTATTATAACCGTATATATTGATATCCTATTATTTTATTTTATGTCCCTCACATATGACTCGTATTTTATGTTTATAGGTATATATGTGTTAAGCTTATGATAGTCATGTTTTTTATCCTATTATTCGCATTAAAGCATGTTATGTTCTATTTGACTCAGTAAAAAAGCATGTTATTGTATTTTTGTACGTATTGTATGTTTTCTTGGCTTTTAGGTTACGTGTTAGTGTGTCTTCTTTTACGTATAATATATTGTTCATATATGTTGAAATATGTTTTATTAATAGCATGTATGTCTTTTTTTAATATTTGTTCGTCTATATACTTAATTATTCCTACCTTGTTATTCTGTTTTGTTAAAGTTGTTATTATCTATTACTTAGAATAATATGTATATATGCATGTTTTAGTCTAGAATATCATCTATGTTAGATTAATATTCTGTTATGTCAATATTTATTACATTTAAATATTTTCCTTGTTTTATATTTTTGCCACTAAGATTGCATATGATTTATAACTTGTTAATGCGGTGTCCTTTTATCCGAGCGTAAACGGGGCCAGTATCAAGCGTAGTGATAGTGGTTGGGCGTTTATTCTCGGATAACGGGACCCTTAAAATTAATTCGCAATTATGACCGAAGTTTAAAATAATCGTCACTTTAATCCGGAAAATCCAATATTAATAAAGCGGTAATTATTAAAGTACCAATTTTGGGCGGTGTGGGGGTGCTAATCCTTCCCCATCCGTAACCGACTCCCGAACCCTGTCTTTTTGAATCTCTGGTTTTATGGTGTCCGGCCTACCTAAGTGGCCGGTGGCGACTCCATTTTTTACGAGGTTTTTTTAAACCCCACGGAATAAATATTTTACATCCAAAAGAATCACAAACACCTTTCAAACACCCTTCGACCACGCCACGTTTTTTTTATTTAGCGATTTTAAAAAGAAGGACATCGCTACAAATTCCATGCAATTTTACTATCAAAATGTAGAGAATGAAGAGTAGACCACTTTACCTCAAAGAACCTTGCTTGAATTCTTGATCAAAAGCCTTGAAAATGGCTAGGAAATTTTTTCCCCTATTTTCCCTTCTTTATCCTTATTTTCGAATAGCATGAAGAAGATGAACAAATTGTTCATGTAAAGATAAAAATGAATTTTTTATTCATTTTCCACCTTTTCCAAAATTACCCCATTAACTAAATAAAAATTAAAACTAGTTCAAAATTATGCCATCCCATTACATTTGAACTAGTTTAATTCCATTCCAACCGGCCATAACTATCTTAAATCATAAAATATCATTTTATGATTTTTGTTCGATCCAATTATCCGATTTTCACCTTCTACGATTTTTCTTCTATTGAACTATCAACTCTAATTTGGGAATCACATATTTCTCTAATTCCATGAATAAATTCATATTTTCATATAAAATCCTCCATTTAATAAAGTCAAACTTAGAAATTTGACTTGATCCAAAAATACCGATAATTACCCAAAATCTTTATCGAGTATCATCTTTCTTGAAAATCCTTCATTAAGCATTTATACGAATCTTTCGCACTTATTCTGAGTCCTTTTTACTAATCAAAATACTGTTATGTGACACTTCCCAAAAGGTCACCCAAAACTTTTCTCTAATCTGAGCACGCTTAACAATTTTATTCGATCAAAATTTTATATTTTCTATTGAATCTTAACCTCCAAAACTATTACCAAAATCTTTATTCTGATCGAATTTATCCTCATACTGAATAAAAATTATCTTTGTGAAAATTTACACTTGGGTCCTTGAACTTTTACCAATTTTTTATTTTGGTCACTAACTCTTATCTTTTGTCATTTTAACCACTAAGTTAGCCTTATGCCAAAACCTGGGTACTAAATGACCCTTATATAACTTAGTAAAATTTTCGGGGTATTACATGCTAGTTTTGAGTTATTGTGGAGATAATCAAGTTTAATCTTTGTTGGAGGTAAAAGGATGTTAGAAAAGGGTTTTTGGATGTTATTAGGTGTTGGTTGATGGGTTGAATTGTTGTTTTATGCCTGGGTTAAGTTTCGGAAACGTTTGATGGTGTTTTTGGTATGTTTCAGATGGTTTTTGAGTGGGAAAATTGGGAGTTGCGGGAGATTGTTGTTAGGCAATGGTTTGAATGCATTTTAATGCATTTATCCTCTAGTTTTATATGTTGAAAATAGGGGATAATCAAGGTGATGAAGCTTGACGTTGTTTGGTTACTTGTCGGGAGCTTGTTTCGTGTTGGCAAGGAAGACGAGGCATATTTGTGAGTTGAAACTGGTTTTAAATGCTTTACAAAGGTTTGTAAAGGTTGTTGGGAGTTTAGGGCAAGCGTGAGACACTTACCTAAGCTCGAAAGTAAGTTTCCCTTACTTTGTTCTTGAGAATCAGCTTAGTTATGAGCATGTTGATTGCATGCTTTGGTGATAAACATGGTGTGATTTACTTACTGGTAATGCATGATTTTGAGTACATATGCAGGGGTTTGAAAGTATATTAAATGCTATTAAGCATTGGTTTTCATTCCGGTTGGGAATGGTATTATTGCATTGGCAATGAGATTTGCATATGTGATGTGTTGTTAAATGTATTGTAAAACAATAAGTAAATGGTTTGTAAATGGTATATTGGCTATGTGACAAGGTGAGAAACCAATCGGATATAGTTGGCATGTCATAAGATTAAACGTGCAACTATAAAAGATGAACAAAATCGATCGTGGCCATGGGTCCTTGAGGTATGGTGGTGTAAAAAGGCCACTCGGACTGTTGGGGACCTCATTTGGGACTTGCGGTTTAACTAGGCAGCCCAAATTGATGGTGATCTTGCAGATTAACTAGGCACGGTCGGTATACTTACGGTTTAACTAGGCAAGGGTAAGATCTCGCGGTTTAACTAGGCGAGGGTGTCAAATCTTGCGGTCTAACTAGGCAAGGTTTGGGAAATCATGCGGTTTAACTAGGCATGGTAAGAGAGATCCGTGTATCTGATATGTGTATAGGATAGAGGTAGTCTATCCGGGTCACTATAAATACCAATATATGAGAAAGTTCATGTGTTGAACCTTGTTTGTAGTGCTTTGGGATTTAAGCATGGTTTGTTTAAAATGCTTTGGGATTTGAGCATGAATTGTATATGATGTTATATAAAGATTATTATGTTTTGATTCGGTTGGAATCATGAAAAAATGCTTAGGTTGTAAGCATGTTTTGGGAAAAGCAAGCATATGGTTTTTAAATGGCTTCTAGTGCATCATTGTTTATGAGCATCCTCACTAAGCATGTGTGCTTACGCTATCTTTTCCCTAATGATGCAGAGCATTAAAGTTCTGGGAAGCAAAGGCAAGGTTTACAAGGATCCAAGAGATAAACTACTTTTAAGTATGAACTCTATTTACGTTTTCGGTTAATAAGGCAATGTGTTCGCCATGGTTTTTAGGAATTGTAAATCCGTTGCATTGAGGTTCTCTAGAATGATTCTGTGCTGGTTTTTGACGATGGTTATGTGTTGTTTAGCTTGATGTTGTTATATGCCTATGGTTGAGGTTGAATTGATGATTAGGTATGCATCTAGAGTTTCTTTGTGGGTTGCTATGTTGTGCTGGTTTGACCAAGTTTAATATGCTATGTTGAGTGTGTTGGCATGTTGCTTATGTTGAGAATGGTTTAAATGTGCATTTTCGTATGTTTGGCAAAGTGGTATAGGAAGCATGCCTCTAGAATGATCCTTTGGAAGTGTGAGGTTGTATGGGTTGCCTAACTTGATATAAATGGTAGTTTGTGTATATTCAAGTGTTGATCAACATGTATGCAAGTTGCTAGGGGTCAATTGCATCTAAGATAGGGTGAAAACCAGCTAATTTTGACATTACAGGCCCAGGCGTACCGATATGTGGGGGACCGTATCGGTACGGCTAGGCAAATATGGCCAGGGCTTTTCAGTACAGGTAGGGGCATTTCGATACGCCTAAAGGCTACTGGAATTACACTTTTTGGAGAAGAGGCCGCGTATCGAAACACCAAGGGACCGTATCGGTATGGTGTGAAATGATTTTAAACCGTATTTTACACTCGAGGTAGCGACTGGTACGGGTCTTACCGTATCGAAATGGTGAGTTCACAACAGTATCGATACGGGACTCAGTGTATCGATACGGATACTGTTGTTTCTGTTAATGTCCTGGAAAGGCAGTTATGGTTTCTTTTGTTTTAGTCCCTGAATCTTCTTTTTCCAATTATTTGAGCTTGGATGATCGTTTGAAGTTGATTTTTGACACATAAGCATGAAATGTACTTAATTAAAGGTTGGTAACTTAAAAAAAGGAAAAGTCATTTTATTGTTGAAATTATATTTTGGTCCCTAAGTCGTGTTTGTGGCCAATTGGATATCGTTCGATGTCCGATTGATATGAGTGCTCACCTATGAACAGTATGATCATGTAGGAAAGCATCAATGCATCTAAACAAGATAAAAGAAAAAATGGACGTGTTTTAGGTTTAATCTCTTGGTTTACTTCGGTAAACCTAATGTAGCTTGCTCGGTCCGGTCTTGCGACTAGGCCGAGTCGAGGGGGTTACATTTTTTGGTATCAGAGCCAGGTTTGCGAAAAGTTAGGATGTTGTTGTTTGATTAGTTGTTGTTGTTTGAACTACACGGTGGTTGTATATGTGTTCGGTGTTTGTTTAATGTTCTATTGGGGTATGTTTTGGGAACACATTGCCTATTACTGAGGATTTTAAATGCGCTTTAAAGTTAACTTGGATCCTTTGCCTGACGCTAGCCTAACTCTAATGTGTTTTGATGCTTTTGTTAGCATGGCTCGACGTGAGAAACGATCTATGGCTAATACTACCGGGGTTGGGCAGAATAATGAGACAGAAGAGAATCTCCCTCATGTTTTACCTCCTCCTCCTCCAATGGACGTTGGGGCGGGTGAAGCACCCCAGGTTCACCAAGTGCCTATGTATGGTGATTTGACTCCGTTAGTTCAAGCGATAACGGGAGCTTTCCAAGTAGCGATGGCGGGAGTACAGGCCCATACACCCGTTGTGGTGGCAAATCAAGGTTTACCCTTGGAGCGTTTGAGGAGTTTGGGAGGTGAGGAGTTTCAAGGGTTGAGCCCTGAGGCAACTGAAGGTTGGCTAGAAAAGACGGTTCACATCATGAATCTGATGGGATGTAACGAGGAGCGCAAGTTGGGTTGAACTATATCTCTGCTACATGGGGATGCATATCATTGGTGGGTTACCACAATTGTTGGCGTTCCTGAGGCGAACGTTACTTGGGAGCTTTTTCAGAGAGCTTTTAAGAGGAAGTATCTTAGTACACAGTATTTGGATATAAAGAAGTGCGAGTTTATGTCGCTATCTCAGAGAGGCAAGTCTGTTGCTGAATACGAGGTGAAGTTTGTCCGACTGAGTCAGTATGCTCCAGAGTTGGTTCCAGATGACCAGCAGAAATGTGACAAGTTCCGTTATGGTCTTGTTAAGGACATTAAGATGTACCTTCTGGCTACAGATTACACGGATTTCGATGTGTTGGTCAATCGGGCCAAGGATATTGAGCAGTCCTTGGGTGCACCAGTTTAGGCTGCAAGTGTAAATTTGGGTAAAAGGGTAGCTGACTCTAGCTATTCTGGGAGGTAGAATATGAGGTTTAGGGATAAGAGGCATAAGCTAGATAATAGGCGTAGTGGTGGAGTTGGCCAGGGTACTTAGGGAGCTCGTGTTACATCAGAGTGTGAGCGATACGGTAGGTGTCACGTGGGTATGTGCTAGGATAATGCTGGAGCTTGTTGGATTTGTGGCTCATCTGATCACTTGAAGTGTGATTGTCCTTGGGCGGCGAGAGATGTACCAGCACAGGTTGCAGCACTTGCTAGGGGCTGAGGCCGTGGCAGGGGTAATTTTCAGAGGTGCGAGGATGGTCAAAGGGGTATGGCTCATGCTATAGTGGTGAGACCTAAAAGAGGTGGATTGGCTTAGGTCTTTGCTCACCGAGACGGTTGTAATGGCATGGATGTGATCGCAGGTACTTTCACTTTGCAATCCTTGTCGTTGTTATCTTTGATTGATTCGGGGTCTACGCATTCATATATCTTGTGTGAACATGCATCTTTGCTGAATGTTCCTATTGAGATCTTAGATGTTGGTATATTAGTCACAAGTTTTTTTTGGGAGATAGTTACAACAAGAAGGTTGTATCGGCATTGTCCTTTGGTGGTGCAAGGTCATAAGTTTACCGTAGATCTGATGGAATTTCCATTCCATGGTTTCGATATCATTTTGGCTATGGATTGGTTGAGTGAGCACAGAGCAGTTGTGGATTGTGAATCCAAGAGGATTTTCTTGAGGTTAGCCGACGATTATGAAGTTGTGGTGGTTGGCGAGAATGTTAAATTCATGTCTAATGTGGTTTCGGCTGTTAGAGCGGAGAAGATGATGTTTGATGGCTGCCAAGCTTATTTGGCTATTGTTATGAATCCGAAAGCCAAGGGTGTTTGAGTGCAGGACATTCGGACTATTTGCGACTTTCTTGATGTTTTTCCTGAGGAGTTGACAGGTTTACCTCCTGATAGAGAGATGGAGTTTCATATTAAGACATACGAGAGTACAACACCGGTATCCATTGCTCCTTATAGGATGGCACCAAAAGAATTGAAGGAGTTGAAGTCTCAACTTCAGGAGTTGTTGGACCATGGGTTCATTCGACCAAGTGTTTCTCTGTGGGGTGCTCCTATTCTCTTCGTGAAAAAGCAGGATGGTACGATGCGTATGGGCATTGATTATTGTCAGTTGAACAAGTTGACGGTAAAGAATAGGTACCCATTGCCGCAAATTGATGACTTGTTCGATCAGTTTCATAGAGCAGCAGTGTTTTCCAAGATAGGTTTAAGATTGAGGTATTATCAGTTGAAGATTAAGGATGTGGATATGCATAAAACCGAGTTCCGTACGAGGTATGGGCGTTATGAGTTTCTAGTCATGCATGCCTTTTGATTTGACAAATGCCTCGGCTGCATTTATGGACATGATGAATAGAGTGTTCCATGATTATCTTGATCAGTTCGTGGTGGTGTCCATAGATGATATTCTCGTGTACTCTCATACCGAGGAAGAGCATGTTCGGCATTTGCGAATAGTGCTGCAAGTGTTGAAGGATAATCAGTTGTGCACTAAGTTGAGCAAGTGTGAGTTTTGGCTCAAGAAGGTGACATTCCTTGGTCATGTGGTTTCTGCGGAGGGTATTCGCGTTGATCCATAGAAAATTGAGGCTATTCTCAATTGGAAGCCACCTAAGTATGTATCGGAGGTGCATAGTTTTCTTGGGTTGGCTGGTTATTATCGTCGCTTTGTTGAGGGGTTCTCGAGTATTGCGGCACCGTTGACCAAGTTGTTACAGAAGAATGTTCCTTATGTGTGGACGGAGAAGCAGCAGCACAGTTTTGAGAAGTTGAAGGAAGTTTTGACACATGCTCCTGTGTTGATTCAGTCTGAATTTGGGAAGGAGTTTGTGGTTTATAATGATGCGTCGTATGTTGTCTTGGGTTGTGTGCTGATGCAGGATGGGAAGGTTGTGGCCTTTGCATCGATGCAGTTGAAAGTTCATAGGCGCAATTATCCAACTCATGATTTGGAGCTTGCGGCAGTGGTTTTTGCTTTGAAAATTTGGCGACATTACCTCTTTGGAGAGAAGTGTGTGATCTTTACGGATCAAAAGAGCTTGAAGTATTTGATGTCCCAGAAAGATTTGAATCTTAGGCAACGTAGATGGTTGGAGTTGCTTAAGGATTACGACTTGACAATTGAGTATCATCCTGTAAAGCCAATGTAGTGGTAGATGCATTAAGTCATAAGGTTGCGGTTGAGCTTCAAGCTATGTTTGCAAGGTTGAGTGTGATGCGGGAGGGCGATTTGCTGGCTAAATTGCAAGTTAAGCCTACGTTATCATAGTTGATTAAAGCTAAGCAACCGTATGATGATTCGTTGGTTGAGCATGTTAAGGATATATCAAATGGTAAACAAACGAAATTTCATTTTGATGATGATGGAGTTTTGTGTTTCAAGGGTCGAATAGTGGTGCTGGATGATCCGGAATTGAGCCACACTATCTTGATGAAGGCACACTCTAGACCTTTTGCTATGCATCCTAGTAGTGTTAAAATGTATCGTGATTTGGAGGCATACTACTGGTTGGGTTGAAAAAGGATGTGGCTGAGTTTGTTTCCAAGTGAATGGTATGTCAGAGGGTTAAGGCTGAACATCAATTTCCATATGGGTTGTTGCAACTGCTAAAAAATCTGGAGTGGAAATGGGAGAGAATCACCATGGATTTTGTAATAGGGTTGCCGTTGATACCAGCTAAGAAGGATTTAGTTTGCGTGATTCTTAACCGGTTTAAAAAGTGTGTACATTTCCTGCTAGTTCATACAACGTACACCTTGGACAAATTGGCAGATTTGTATATAGCAAAGATTGTAACGACCTGGATTCTAGAAATTCAGGGGTTAGGTTTGATAGGGGCATGTGCCACGTGTTTGAAATGTGTTCTTGGGCTTTTAGGAGCCTTTTGGGCTAGCTTGGGTGTTAGGCTCAAGTGGTGGTTAGATTGGGTTGAAGAGAGATGGAAGGGTATCATGGCTCAAATCTAAAATGAGTATCGGTACGCAGTGGGGCGTATCGGTACGACTTGATGGCTCAAATCTTTCAAACCTAAAATGAGTATTGGTACCCATGGCTGAGTATCGGTACCTAGAAGGGAGTATCAATAACCATATAGGAGTATCGATACTCACTGGGCATTCTGCCCAAGAACTTCGAGTTTACATCCGGGGTCTTTTACGGTGTAAAATGAATACTAAAACTGAGAAATGGAGATTTTAACCCCGTAAGTGAAATAATCAGCTAATGACTTGGTAAATATTGGGTAAACCGTGTGAGGTAGATACCCATAGGGATCCTAGGTGGATCAATCGAGACTGTGTGATAAATTAGGGTCTTTGTTGTGTGTTGAGGGACGCCTAGGTAATCGAGTCATCCCTTGTTGCTGGGATTGGATACCCTAAGCGTGTTGCAACACCTTGAAGATTCCCGAATGTTGGATCCAGATGCTTTGTGGATTGGGGCCTCATTTGAAGATGCTTGATGAGAGATCCCAAGCATGGATGTAAGATCCCGATGATATGTGGACGCGGGCCTCATCCCTCGAGTATAGGATCCCGATGCTATGTGGACGCGGGACTTGATCAGAGTATAGGATCCCGATGCTTTGTGGACGCGGGCCTTACTCGTAGTGTAGGATCCCGATGCTATGTGGATACGAGCCTCACTAAAGTGTAGGATTCTGATGCTTTGAGGACGCGAACCTCACTTACTTGTTGATGGTTATCTGTGTGATGCTATGTAAGTACGTAAGGTTCTTGTATTAGTTGTGTGCTTGATCATACATTCATAATGCCATGTGTTTAGGCGGTTATGGTAGCGCCAGTGCTATAATGTCAGGATATCATTCTTATTGCATTGCTTTATTTATGATTTGCATGAAGCATGGTTGAGTGGAGGTGCATCCACTGAGCTTGTTAGCTTAGCGCTCGAAATTGTTGTTTTCGTTCGCAGGTTAGTAGGTTCTCGAGAAGTATAAAGGAGCATCATCAAGGTTGGATTTCAGCATCGACTCTAGTGGTTGAGTACAAATACCAGATGTAATGGGCTATGTATTTCGTAGGACCCTATATGTATTTTGTAGCTCTTATTTTGTATTGTTCGTCAAAAGTCGAATGCTTTAATGTTTGTAAATGGAGCTCCGTAAATGCTATTTTAACTATCTGGATTTAATTATATTTTAATGTATGGACTTACGTTTTTATTGGACTTATTTATGATAGGCTTGAAAAGGAAATTTTTTATCAATGTGGATTTTTGGCTTAGGGCCCAAATGTGGCATCCGGGTCAAAGGTGTTACATTTAGTGGTATCAGAGCTTAGGTTTAGTCAGTTCTAGGACGTCCCCGGGGGAAATCTAGAGGAGTGTATAGGTGTCTAGCGAATACATGCCCATGAGTCGAAGTTGTACTTGTTTTAAAGAGGAAATTCGATGGTGTGACCTTGCTTATTGTTGTGCAGAATAGAATCATGCCAAGGAGGGCAAGAATCAATGAGGAAAGTTTGGGCTCCAGGGAAGGGAGTTATGACGAGGAATATGTGTTTGGCATAGAGGACATGTCGGAGGACACAGTTGACCGGGGAGTCAACTACTTCTCATATCAGAATCGGGCGTTGATCGGATCATGAAGGTGATACTTTGAGCATCTGCTGCCCCTCGTGAGGAACCTATTGAAAGGGTGAGAAGGCAAGGCGCTACGGATTTTCATGGATCGGGGCGGGATAACCCAGTACAGGCAGAACAGTGGTTGCAAGATACACGTTATATCATGAGGCAAATGAGGTTGAGATCAGAGGACAAGTTTTCATGTGTTTTGTCCCTGTTGAAGGGCAATGCCAGAGAATGGTGGGAAATGGTAGAGCTTGGGTGGCACCTAAATCGGCCATCTTGGGATGATTTTCTCAAGGAGTTCGAGAATAAGTATGTGGGCGAGGCCCACATCGATACCTTGAGAGATCAGTTTAATCATCTTGTGCAAGGAAACCGATCAGTGTTCGAATATGAGCAAGTGTTTCTTCAGTTGAGTAGGTATGCCCCTGAATTGGTTGCCATCAAAAAGATGAGGTGTAAGAGGTTCTTGAAGGGTTTGAGGAAGGAAATCCATACTTACCTAACTGCTGCACCACCAAGGGTGTTCTCGGAGTTGACTGTGAGTGCCAAGTCTCTTGAGCAAGTGCAAGGCTTAACATATGGCCCGTCTGGTGGGCAAGGGAGTTTGGGTGGGAGGACCAGAACCCCTCCAACAACAACTCGCAAGCTTTCTCGGGGAGAAGCAGAAACCGATGGAATTATAAAAGAGGATCAACAAATCGAAGTTCAAGGTCAGACCGAAGATCTGAGTAAGCTGGTCGAAGAAGGCCATCTTTTTCATCCATGATGAGCTCGGAGGGTTCACAGATGAGTATGGGTGCACCAGTTTGCAATCAGTGTGGACGCAAACATAGAGGCGAGTGTTGGGGAGCAGCAAGAGTTTGTTACTAGTGTGGGTCACTAGATCACTTTGTAAGGAACTATCCAGTGGCTGTTGTGACCTCTTCAGATCAGGTTCAGAGGACCGTATATCCGGGCCAGAGAGGTCGAGGTCTTGCTCGGGGAGGAGCAAGCCATGTATCGGGAGGCACCTTCTAGTCTACCACGAGAGCACCAACTAGGTAGTATGCAGTTAGGGCTCAGGAGGATTGCACAACTACAGATGTTATCTCAGGTATGTTCACCTTGGTTTCGGTCCCTATTGTTACTATTATGGATTCGGGGTCTACCCACTCCTACATTCGTAGTGGGATATCTCGGCAATGGGGTATTCCTACCGAGAATCTAGAGGTTGGAGTCCATGTGACTAGTCCCTTGGGACATGATGTGTTGGGGGACAAGGTGTATCGAAGATGCTCGATTGAGGTTTAGGGGTCGTTGTTTCTAGCGGATTTAATGGTTTTACCATTTCAAGAGTTCGATGCCATCCTGGGGATTGATTGGCTCTTTGAGCATGATGCTAGTCTGGGGTGTAGAGCAAAGAGTTTGAAGCTTCGTGTTGCAGTTGGTTCCAAGCTGATTGTGCAAGGTGAGAGAAATCTGTGTCTATCTAGTGTGGTATCGGCTTTGTCAGCTCAGAGGATGTTGCAACAAGATTGTGAAGCCATTTGGACCCATGTGGTGGATGCAAGGGTTGAGGGTCCCATGCTTGAAAATCTTCGGACAGTTAATGAGTTTATCGATGTATTTCTAGAGGAGTTACCTGGATTACCACCTGATCGTGAATTAGAGTTTCGAATTAATGTAATGTCGGGTACTGCACCAGTGTCCATCGCACCGCATCGAATGGCACCCGCATAAATGAAGAAGTTAAAGAAGCAAATTCAAGAGTTGCTAGAGAAAGGCTTTATCCGACCGAGTGTCTCACCTTGGGGAGCACCGGTCTTGTTTGTCAAGAAGAATGATGGGTCTATGAGGTTGTGTATTGATTATCGGTAGCTTAATAAGGTAACGATAAAGAATCGTTACCCCCTTCTGAGGATTGATGATTTGTTCAACCAGTTGAAAGGTGCTCGTGTGTTTTCTAAGATAGACCTAAGGTCAGGGTACTACCAGTTGAAGATGGTGGATGAAGATGTCCAGAAAATCGCTTTCAAGACGCGGTATGGACACTATGAGTTCTTGGTAATGTCATTTGGGCTTACCAACGCACCAGCAACATTCATGGACATGATGAATCAGATTTTCCAATCGTACCTAGATCAGCTTGTTATGGTTTTTATTGATGACATCTTAGTGTATTCGCGTTCTGAAGAAGAGCACGACTACCATCTGCGTGTAGTTTTGCAGACCCTCCGAGATAGACGACTTTTCGCTAAGTTCAGCAAGTGCAAATTTTGGCTTTCAGATGTGGCATTTCTTGGTTACATTGTTGCTGCGAAAGGGATCCGCGTGGACCCTCAGAAGATCCAGGCTGTAGCGGAGTGGAGACCTCCACGAAATGTTTCAGAAGTCCGTAGTTTCCTAGGACTTACTGGTATTATAGGCAGTTTGTTAAAGGTTTCTCTGTCATCGCCGCACCATTGACCAAGTTGTTGCAAAAAGGGTCCATTTTGAATGGAATGAGACAAGATAGCGAAGTTTTGAGCAACTAAAAGCTTATTTCACTGAGGCTCTGGTTTTAACCTAACCCGAGCCCCAAAAGGAGTATGTTGTGTTTAGTGATGCGTCTTTAAATGGGCTTGGTTGTGTCCTTATGCAAGAAGGTAAGGTGGTTGCTTATTCTTCGAGACAGCTTAAACCGCACGAACAGAATTACCCTACCCATGATTTGGAGCTCGCGACAGTCATCTTCGCATTAAAGATTTGGAGGCACTATCTCTATGGGGAGAAGTGTTATATTTACACGGATCATAAGAGTTTGAAGTACCTGCTTACACAAAAGGAGTTGAACTTGAGGCAACGAAGGTGGATTGAATTATTGAAGGACTATGATTGGATCATAGAATATCACCCTGGCAAGGCGAATGTTGTGGCTGACGCCGTAAGTACGAAATCTATGTCCGACTTGAGAGCTATGTTTGCTCGTTTGAGGATGACCGAGGATGGAGGTCTTCTAGCTGAACTTCGGATAGAACCAACGTTGGTATAAGAGATAAGAGGACTCAAGATTTGGATGAAGAATTAGTAGCACAGATTGAAGCGGTCTAGAAGGGTGAAGCTTCAGACTTTGAGGTATGAGATGGTGGGTACTTTTACTTCAAGGGGCGGCTGTGTGTTCCGGCCTTAGAAGATTTGAGAGACCGCATTTTAAGAGAGGCACATTGTATTCCTTTCACGGTACATCCGGGAAGCAACAAAATGTATCAAGATCTTCGTCCTTTTTATTGGTGGCCAAGTATGAAAAGAGATGTCTCTGAATTTGTGAAAGGTGCTTAGCTTGTCAGCAAGTAAAGGTGGAACATCGGGTTCCATCAGGTTTCCTTTAGCCTATTCATATTCCACAATGGAAGTGGGACCAGATTACCATGGATTTTGTCACTAGGTTACCAATGACCCAAAGGAAGCATGATGCCATTTGGATTATTATGGATCGTTTGACCAAGTATGCTCATTTCTTACCAGTGCGGATGGACTTTACCTTGGAGAGGTTGGCTCAATGGTACATAAAGGAGATAGTAAGGTTGCATGGTGTGCCATCATCGATCATCTCAGATAGAGACCCGCGTTTCACAGCTAGGCTATGGAAGAAGATCCATAGCACCTTGGACACCAAGCTACATTTCAGTATAGCTTTTCACCCTCAGACCGATGGTCAGTCTGAGCTTGTCATTCAGATCCTTGAGGATATGCTCAGGTGTTACATTGTGGATTTTGCAAAGAGTTGGGAGGACCACTTACCGCTTGTAGAGTTTGCATACAACAATAGTTACCAGTCGAGCATAAAGATGGCCCCTTTTGAAGCTTTATATGGCCGTAAGTGTAGGACACCCTTGTGTTGAACTGAGCTCAATGAGAGGAGGATCGTGGGATTCGATTTGGTTAGCCAAACCGAGGAGAAAGTTCATATCATCAAGGAAATGTTGCAAGCGGCTTTTGACCATCAAAAGGCCTACGCGGATCGGAAATGCAAACATATTGAGTATGATGTCGGTGAGAGAGTGTTTCTCAAGGTATCTCCATGGAAAGGAATTATTCGTTTTGGACGCAAGGGGAAGTTAAGCCCAATGTACATCGGGCCTTACGAAATTCTTGAGAGAGTAGGACCAATGGCTTATTGGTTAGCCTTACCCCCGGAGTTGGCTCGTATCCATGATGTTTTACATGTGTCTATGTTGAGGCGTTATCGTTCCGATCCTTCACATATTGTTTCGCTTGAAGAAATTAAGGTAAATGCCGACTTGACTATGAGGAAGTTTCAGTTGGAGTCCTTGACACAGGAGTTAAAGAGCTTCACAACAAATGTATACCTTTGGTGAAAATGTTATGGAAGAACCACGGGGTCAAGGAAGCAACATGGAGAGTAGAGGAGGACATGAGAATTCTTTACCCACATTTGTTCCCATCAGGTAAATTTCGAGGACGAAATTTTCTTTTAGGAGGGGAGAGTTGTAACGACATGGGCCTTTCGTTTGAAATGTGTTCTTGGGATTTTATGAGCCTTTTGGGCTAGCTTGGGTGTTGGGCTCAAGTGGTGGTTAGATTGGGTTGAAGAGAGATGGAAAGGTATCATGGTAAATATCTAAATGGAAGAGTGAGAAGGGGAGTAAGGTTATTTTCTGCACATGTGCAGAAAATGAGATCATCATGTCTTAAAGTCTTCATCTTCTTCTTTCCATTTGCTCTATCTCTCACAACACACCATCTAAAGGTAGGATTTTGAGAGTTTGAAGTAAGAATCCTGTTTGGCTTGTTGAGGGAAGTTTTACCAGCTTGAAAGGATCTACATTTCAAGGTAAGCTTTGTATGGTTTGGAGAAAGAAGGGAGTTGTTGAAGGATTGAGTGGTTTGGATGGGATTGGAGTTTGAGAGCTCTAATCTTTAGTTTAGAATATGTTTTTGGCCCCTTTTTATCCCCCAGCAACGTGGTAATGTGTTTTGTAATCTCCCCATGTAGTGAAAGAGGTTGGGAGCTCATCCAAGGCTCAAGAAGGGAGGAAAGCTTGAAGCTTGGAGGAAGGCCTTGTGTTATCAGCTAAGCTAAGGTTAGTACGCTACTAACTCTCATAGTTTCTTGGAAATCATAAAATTAAGTGTTGAAACATGATTTGGTGTTTTTAGCCTAAGAGTAGCTTGAGTGGTTGTTAATGGCAAATCTTAGGATTGTTGTTGTAATGGCTTGAAATCAGTTGTAATCCACCCAAAATTATCACCATAACTTGTGAGAATGATTTGAGATTTAACCATGGGGGTTAAATAGGGTTTCTAGGTGAAACCTGGACCCAGAGCTCGAAAGTGGGGCTTGCGTACCGGTACGGGGCTTAGCGTATTGGTACGCCTTCATAAAATAGGGGAAGGATTGTGAGGGGAGTACCGATATGCCTCCCCGTGTATTGGTACCCCTTGCATGTTAGAAAATCCAGTAACGCTACCGCGTACCGGTGCACAAGGGGTGTATCGATACGCACTGTTACATTGCCTATGAGAGGCTTCGAGTATCAGTACGTGTGGGTAGGTGTACCGGTATGGATGTGGATTGCTACAGGGCGATCCTAGTACCGGTAAGGGGGTATCGGTATCTAGTGGGGCATATCGGTACGGCCTGATGGTTCAATCTTTCAAAACTAAAATAAGTACCGGTACCCATGGCCGAGTATTGGCACCTAGAAGGGAGTACAAATACCCATATAGGAGTATCGGTACTCACTGGGCATTCTGCCCAAGAAATTTGAGTTTACATTAGGGTGTTCTATAGTTCGAGGCAAAGGGCCTTAGGGGTCTTTTAAGGTGTAAAATGAATACTAAAACTGATAAATGGAGATTTTAACCCCGTAAGTGAAATAATCGGCTAATGACTTTGTTAATATTGGGTAAACCGTGTGAGGTAGAAACCCATAGGGATCCTAGGTGGATCAATCGAGACTGTATGGTAAATTAGGGTCCTTGTTGTGTACTGAGGGATGCCTAGGTAATCGAGCCATCCTTTGTTGCTGGGATTGGATACCCTAAGTGTGTTGCAACACCTTGAAGATTCTCGAATGTTGGATCTCGATGCTTTGTTGACGCGGGCCTCATTCGAAGATGCTTGATGAGAGATCTCGAGCATGCATGTAGGATCCCGATGCTATATGGACGCAAGCCTCATCCCTCAAGTATAGGATCCCGATGCTATATGGATGCGGGCCTTGCTTAGAGTATAGGATCTCGATGCTTTGTGGATGCGGGCCTTACTCTTAGTGTAGGATCCCGATGCTATGTGGACGTGGGCCTCACTAAAGTGTAGGATTTCGATGCTTTGTGGACGCGGACCTCACTTAATTGTTGATGGTTATCTGTGTGATGCTATGTAAGTGCGTAAGGTTCCTGTATGAGCTGTTTTCGTGATCATACATTCATAATGCCATGTGTTTAGGCGGTTATGGTAGCGTCATTGCTATAATGTCATGATATCATTTTTGTTGCATTGCTTTATTTATGATTTTCATGAAGCATGGTTGAGTGGCGGTGTATCTACTGAGCTTGTTAGCTCAGCGTTCGGAATCATTGTTTCCGTTTGCAGGTTAGTAGGTTCTCGAGAAGCATAAAAGAGCACCATCAAGGTTGGATTTCAGCATCGACTCTAGTGGTTGAGTACAAATACTATATGTAATGGGCTATGTATTTCGTAGGACCCTATACGTATTTTGTAACTCTTATTTTTTATTATTCGGTCAAAAGTTGAATGCTTTAATGTTTTTAAATGGAGCTCCGTAAATGCTATTTTAACTATCTGGATTTAACTATATTTTAATGTATAGACTTACATTTTTATTGAACTTATTTATGACGGGCTTGAAAAAGAAAATTTTTTATCAATGTGGATTTTGGGTTTAGGGCCCAAATGTGGCATTTGGGTCAAGGGTGTTACAGAGATTGTACGCTTGCATGTTGTACCAAAATCCATCGTTTCGGATAGGGATCCGAGGTTTACGGCAAGGTTTTGGAGGAGTTTGCACCAGGCCTTGGGTTTGAGGTTGAGTTTTAGCACTGCGTACCATCCTCAGTCGGATGGGCTGTCTGAGCGGGTTATCCAGGTTTTAGAGGATATGCTGAGGTGTTGTATTATCGAGTTTCAAGGAACCTAGAAGAAACACTTGGCTTTAGTTGAGTTTTCTTACAATAACAGTTATCAGGCGAGATACAGATGGCACCTTATGCAGCATTATATGGCCGAAGGTGTCGTACGCCTTTATGTTGGGCTGAGGTGGGGGAAAAGCATGTTACTCTACCGGATGTGTTGAAAGAAACTGATGAGAAGGTTAAGCTTGTGTGCGACTGGTTGAAAGCGGCTATGGATCAGCAGAAATCTTACGCGGATTTAATGCGTAAGGAGGTTGAATATGCGGTGGGCGATCGCGTATTCTTGAAAGTGTCACCGTGGAAAAAGGTGATGAGATTCGGACATAAGGGTAAGCTTAGTCTGAGGTTTATTGGATCATACGAGGTTATTGAGCATGTGGGTCCTGTGGCATACCAGTTGAGGTTGCCTCCTGAGTTGGAGAAAATTCATAATGTGTTCCATGTTTCGATGTTGAGGAGATATCGATCAGATCCATCGTATGTTATGCTGGTGGAGGATGTGGAGTTGAGGCTGGATCTATCCTTTGATGATGAACCTGTAGAGATCCTCGATACTAGCAAAAAAATCATATATGGTAAGACGATAGAGCTCATGAAGGTCTTGTGGTGACACCGAGGTGTTGAGGAGGCTACTTGGGAAAGTAAGGCGGATATGAAGGAGCAATTTCCGCATTTGTTTCCTCCAGGTAATTTTGGGGATGGAATTTATTAAGTGGGGGAGAGTTGTAACACCCCGATTTTGGGCTTAGCGGTTTTGAGGTTTATTAGGCGGTCTGGTGGACGGGTTAGAGATTCGAGTCAGATTCAGGACCGAATATTTTTTGGTAAGATAAAAATATGGAAAAATAGTTAAAATCATATTTTAATATATATTGATTTTTGGTGGAATCAATTTTAGAAAAGGGAATTTGGAAATATGACATTTTGGGTTAGTGACCAAAATGTGATTTTTTGAAAACTGTTTTAAAGTGACTAAAATCAAAAGGATCAAATCCTTAAGGAGCTAATCTACCAAGTGTTTGCTGGTGGTTTCTCTCTTCAATTAAATCAGTTTAAACATGAGTTTTAAAAGGTTGTTAATAAGGATTAAATATCTAAAGTTAGTTATTAGCTTTTAAAAGAAATTCACATAACTTTTCCTAAACCTTTCCTTTCAACTTCTTTTCTTCCAAACACTCAGAATTTGATCAAAATCCAGAGGTAAGGAACTCTTTTCACTCAGATTATTGATTTTAATTTGATTCTTTAACTTTGTTTTGCAAAATCTCATTGGAATCTTATATTTTCTTAGCTTTAAACAAACCAATTGAAGGAGAAATCACATAATAGGGGTAAGGTCTATGATCTCCTCTGTTAAATGGTTCTTTATTGATATTCCAGAGTATTTGATCCTTGATTTATAAGTTGTGATGTGATTTTAATGTTTTATCAATGTTTAATTGAGTTATTTTGGAAATATTGATAAAACACGGTGATTTTTGAAGTGGATCTGATTTCCAGTATTTGACATTGATTTAATATATGTTTTGGATGTGTTTTGATGTTGATAAGTTGATTTTATCAATAGAATCCCGAAACTCTTGAATCTCTAATTGTTTAGGTTTCTAGTTTTGAGTTATTGTGGAGATAATCGAGTTTAATCTTTCCTGGAGGTAAAAGGATGTTAGGAAAGGTTTTTTGAATGTTATTAGGTGCTGGTTGATGGGTTGAATTGTTGTTTTATGGCTGGGTTAAGTTTCGGAAACGTTTGATGGTGTTTTCGGTATGTTTCAGATAGTTTTTGAGCGGGCAACTTGGGAGTTGCGGGAGATTGCTGTTAGGCAATGGTTTGAATGCATTTTAATACATTTATCCTCTGGTTTTATGTGTTTAAAACAGAGGATAATCAAGGCAACAAAGCTTGACGTTGTTTGGTTGCTTGCTGGGAGCTTGTTTCGCATTATCAAGGAAGGCAAGCCGTATCGGTGAGTGAAAACTGGTTTTAAATGCTTTACAAAGGTTTCTAAAGGTTGTTGGGTGTTTAGGGTAAGTGTGAGACACTTACCTAAGCTCGGAAGTAAGTTTCCCTTACTTTGCTCTTGAGAATCGGCTTAGATATGAGCATGTTGTTTGCATGTTTTGGTGATAAACATGGTGTGATTTACTTACTGGTAATGCATGATTTTGAGTACATATGTGGGGGTTGGAAAGTATATTAAATACTATTAAGCATTGGTTTTCATTCCGGTTGGGAATGGTATTATTGCATTGGCAATGAGATTTGCATATGTGATGTGTTGTTGAATGCATTGTAAAACATTAAGTAAATGGTTGTAAATGGTTTGTAAATGGTATATTGGCTATGATACAAGGTGAGAAAACAATTGGATATAGTTGGCATGAAATAGGATTAAAAGTGCACTATAAAGTATGAACAAAATCGATAGTAGCCATGGGTCCTTGAGGTATGGCGGTGTAACAAGGCCACTCGGACTGTTGGGGACCTCATTTGGGACTTGTGGTTTAACTAGGGAGCCCAAATTGAAGGTGATCTTGCAGATTAACTAGGCAAGGTCGATATACTTGCGGTTTAACTAGGCAAGGGTGAGATCTTGCAGTTTAACTAGGTGAGGGTGTCAAATCTTGAGGTCTAACTAGGCAAGGTTTGGGACATCATGTGTTTAACTAGGCATGGTATGAGAGATCCGTGTATTCGATATGTGTATAGGATAGAGGTAGTCTATCCAGGTCACTATAAATGCCAATATATGCGAAAGTTCATGTGTTGAACCTTGTTTGTAATGCTTTGGGATTTAAGCATGAATTGTATATGATGTTATAAAACGATTATTATGTTTTGATTCGGTTGGAATCATGGAAAAATGCTTAGTGTGTAAACATGTTTTGGGAAAAGCAAGCATGTGGTTTTTAAATGGTTTCTAGTGCATCATTGTTTATGAGCATCCTAACTAAGCATGTGTGCTTACGCTCTCTTTTCCCTAATGGTGCAAAGCATTAAAGTTCGGGGCAGAAAAGGTAAGGTTTGCAAGGATCCAAGAGATAAACTACTTTTGAGTATGAACTCGGTTTACGATTTCGGTTAATAAGGAAATGTGTTCGCCATGGTTTTTGGGAATTGTAAATCTGTTGCATTGAAGTTCTCTAGAATGATTCTATGCTGGTTTTTGATGATGGTTATGTGTTGCTTAGCTTGATGTTTTGTGGGTTTCTATGTTCTGCTGGTTTGACTAGGTTTAATATGCTACGTTGAGTGTGTTGGCATGTTGCTTATGCTGAGAATGGTTTAAATGTGCATTTTCACATGTTTGGCAAAGTGGTGTAGGAAGCATGCCTCTAGAATGGTCCTTTGAAAATGTGAGGTTGTATGGGTTGTGTAACAATCAATAAATGGTAGTTTGTGTATATTCAAGTGTTGATCAACATGTATGCAAGTTGCTAGGGGTCAATTGCATCTAAGATAGGGTGAAAAACCAGCTAAATTTGACATTATAGGCCCAGCCCCGCGTATCGCTACTGCTAGGCAAATATGGCCAGTGCATTTCGATACAGGCAGGGGTGTTTCGATACGCCTAAAGGCTACTGTAATTACACTTTTTGGAGAGGAGGCCGTATACTGAAACTCCAAGGGACCGTATCGGTACGGTGTGAAATGATTTTAAACTGTATTTTACACTCGAGGTAGCGTACCGGTACAAGTCTTACCATATCAAAACAATGAGTTCACAACCGTATCAATGCGAGACTCAGCGTATCGATACAGATACCGTTGTTTCTGTTGATGTCCTGGAAAGGCAGTTCTAGTTTCTTTCGTTTTAGTCCCTGAATCTTGTTTTGCCAATTATTTAAGCTTGGATGGTCGTTTGAAGTTGATTTTTGACACATAAGCATGAAATATACTTAATTAAAGGTTGGTAACTTAAAAATTGGAAAAGTCCTTTTATATTGCTAAAATTACATTTTGGTCCGTAAGTCGTATTTGTGGCCAATTAGATATCGTTCGATGCCCGATTGATATGAGTGCTCACCTATGAACAGTATGATCATGTAGGAAAGCATCAATGCATCTAGACAAGATAAAAGAAAAAAATGTTTTAGGTTTAATCTTCCTGGTTTACTTCGGTAAACCAATGTAGCTTGCTCAGTCCAGTCTTGCAACTAGGCCGGGTCAAAGGGGTTAAACATGGCCTCTCTACGGAGCAATAGTAGGTTCAGCACCCTGCCCACCTCTAGCTAACAAAGTACAATCACGTCTCAGATGGTCACCAGGCCCACAACTCCAACAAGTATTAGCCACAACAGCCGTAAGTACCTGACCCTCTTTGGCTAAACGTGGGCAATCTTGCCTCAGATGATTATGTGTAGCTCTAACCTGGGTACCCTGCCCCTACACTCCATGCCCAACAGCACGTCCACTGCGTCTCTGGTCAGGGCGATACCTTCTGTCACGGTGTCTCTTGGCCTGACCGCCACCAAAGCTAGAATATGACGCCCTCTTACTAGAGCTAAAGCCTCGAGTCCCAAAAGTTAAACTAAGGTTCTGCTCGACATCCTTGGCTCATGTAACCAATATATCAAAATTTGTATAATCAACAATAAGCATGTATGTCTTAACCTCTTGCACTAGCCCATAGCGGAAACGATCACATCACCGTCGCTCGTTAGGGACCAACTCAAGTGTATACCGGCTCAACCTCTCAAACTGTACCTCATACTCAGAAACAGACATACCACCCTGCACTAGAGCCATAAACTCTATCTTCCTTTCGTCTAGATATTGGAACCCCAGGTACCTTTTCTGAAAAGCAACACAAAAGAACTCTAAGGATATATCCTCAGGTTCCATCCCAGTTGTCACGGTGGTCCACCAGCTATAGGTATCTCCTTACAATAAGGACACAACACAACCCAACTTACGGGCATCTAAACAACCCATCTGACCCAGTATCCTCTTTGTACTAGCCAACCAATCCTCAGAATCGTTTGGTGCTAGACCACGGAACTCAACTCTGCCCAGACTGCAAAGACTCTCCAACGGCAAACCCGTCTGTCCAACCGCTAGTGCCTGCACATGAACACCCGTAATTGCTGCCTAGAAAGCACCAGTCATAGCATGAATCAACGGTGCCATGTCATCCATCTCTGGCCCAACTGGAACAGGTGATACTTGTTCCACTTCCGTAGGTGGATTAGGAGCAAGCGGCGACAACCCTTCAGGAGGTACAACATCCTACTTGTTTCCCTACCCAACGACAACAATAATTGTACCAAATCACAACTCTCTCCTTAGTCCCATCGTGCTAAAAATATATCTAAGACATGATATTTCACCAAAACAAAACAATCAGGCCAGCTTTAAGCAAGGATCCAAGACTTCCCCCCCAACATAGCATAAAGCAATCAACGTGCATATTACAATCACCGTGCATAGAAAACAATAGATTACATCCTACAACAACGTTACAACAACCATACCAACTCCCAATTATCGCAAACCTATATATGATACCACCAAATGTAACACCCTCGACCCGGCCTAGTCTCAAAACCGAACTGTGTGAGCTATATTAGGTTTATCGAGGTAAACCGTGAAGAAGAAACTCGTAGCATGCCCATTTTTTCTTTTATCTTATCTAGATGCAAATTATTATCCTATGTGTTCATACAGACAGCATATGGTGAAAACTCCACTCAATCGGGCACCAAATTAACATCCAAATGGGCACAACTGCAATTTATGGACCAAATTGCAATTCCAGAAAACCACAAGGAAATAACCCCTTTTTATGTTACCAATCTTTAATTAGTCCAGTTTCATGCATACGTGTCGAAACTTAGCTCAATACGATCATCCATACACATTCAATTGCATCCACAATATTCAGGGACTAAAATGCAAGAAAATAGAACTTCAGAACATCCAAATACCTAAAATAACTGCTAGTCGTATCAGTACACTAAGGGGGTGTTCGATACGCTTTGCCTGATTAAAAATCCTCAACTCCAATAGCTCACAACTGTATCGATACGCTTAAACGTATCGATATGCCTTGCCCAAAAATGTTATCTTGTATCAAAACGGTTCCTTGCGAACTGAAATGTTGGCCTCAATTGGCCTAAGCCCATATCGAAACACTAGCCCGCGTACCGAAACACTAAGCCTAAAATTGTTTGCCCGTACCGTTACGGTGGCACGTGTACCAATACGCTTGGACCTGAAATGTCCTATTTTGCTGGTTTAACATGCTTTCAAAGATACCAAAACACCCTAACATGCTTCTAAGATGTAACCAACACATTCAAGGGTCAAACCTCAACAAGACAACACAGATTCATCAACAATTCATGGCATTTTGCAGTGATATAAAACTAGAGGCTGCTTTCTAGAAACCAAGCCAAGCAAAGCACAAATCCCAAAACCAATGCAACCTATAATCCAAAATAACCAATTACAAACCAAGAATAGCAAAACAACATTGCTCAAATAGGGAGTTTAACAAATCATCTCCCAAAACAACAACAGAAACCCCAATTGCCCTTATTACTTATAGTCTAGTTTGAAACATACTTTTAGGACCAAGTCTTTTGGGATCCCTTGCTTCCTCGTTACCTTCAAATCTTTAGTTGTTTGCATTGATGGACAAAGAGAGTGTAAGCACACTAAGCTTAGTGAGGAGTGCTCAAAAACAAAACACCATAAATGCATTTAAAACCATTTCCCAACAACACATTGAAATCTTATTTCAATCATCTTTTAAACATCACTAAAAACATTATTTGAACATCATGACTTGAAAACCATGCACTTAACACTTTCAAAAACCAACATATTAATCCATGTGCAACATGTACCATTAACCATCAGCAAATTCCATTGTTAAACCTCAATTTAAGCCTTCCTATGCATAATAAACCATATGCAAAGCTTAAAGAGTAAACATGTATAAATCACAATATACAACATAAACCATTATATGTCACATCCACAATTATATTGGCTTACAAGTAATCATCACCAAGTTCCTTTACAAAAATAGTTCATCGGATACACAGATTCAACAAGTGTCCTTCCAACACTTCAAGCCATCTTAACCAGAATCACGATACAATTACAATCGCAGTACATCATCAACCGAGTACAATTACAACTCACAGGGACACCAACCCCCATTTATCGGTTAGATGCTTAACCCACTAATGGGAGTTTTGTACCATATAACCCCTCGACCTTTAGGGTACTTGGATAGAGTATTCGGTACACTGTATAAAACCCCTCAACATCCAATGTGACTTTTTATACTGCACTATCAATCTTATGGCCGACCAACTATATTCGATAACTTTTTAAACCACATCTCTTGCCAATATAATTCACAACTAACCATGTACCTCACTTTTTTTTATATGCATTAAACCAAATCATTTCCAAAGTAACATACCATGCTTTTCAACAAGTATTTCCACATACTTACAAGGATCACTTACCATGTGCATCCTTCAACATTCCATAATCAAAACAGTATTTAAACATACTTTAAAACATGCTTAAACAGTAGGTACCACGTAATTCAAAACAAGTGCATAAACCATTTCATAAAAGCACGACCGAGAGAGAAAACCACTTTATACTTACTTTCGAGTTTAAACTAGCGTTGAAGCTAAGTTTAAACTCCCATAAATCACCTTAAAATAATTCAAAGCTGAAATCAACTTTCCCACTCACCCATACGCGAAGCCTCAATTTGCCGACGCGAATTCAAGCCTCTAAAGCTTCACCGATAGCTTTCGTACCAGCCTCCCTTATTTTAACCACATAACAACAGATACAGATGATTAATGCATCTTAATGCATTCAAACACTGCAACAACATTCCTTACAAACCTCAACAATTCTTTCACAATTACTCAACCACAACAACCGAAATCATCATCTAACTCCTTCCAAACACAACCCATCCACAAAATAATCAATCTAACACTTCCATTAACATCAATCAACACTCAAAATAGGATTACATCATCCTTATATCTCCAGCAACTAAATAGCCACCACAAAACCTCAAAAACACAAATCTAACAACCTAAATAATTAGGGATTCAATGAGTTTCGGGATTCCAATGTTAAAAACAACTTATCAACATTGTAAAACATCCAATACATGCTTAAAATCAATCCTCAACACTGAAAAATAGATCCAATACGAATCTTCTTCATTCTCATCGAATAAACCCAATTAAATCAAAAAATCATCACAAAAACATAAAATCAGATTATAAATCATAAATCAAGGATCAAATACTTGGGAATATCAATAAAGAACCATTAAATAGAGGAGAAAAATGAACTTTACCTCTATTGTGTGATTTCTCCCTCAATTGATTGATTAAAGCTTGAAAAACAAAAGATTTCAATGAGATTTTGTAAATCAAAGATGAAGAATCATTTATAAATCAAGAATTCAAGAAAATAGATCTCTCACCTCTGAAATTTAATCAAAATAAGAGTGTTTGGCAGAGTAGAAGTGAAGAGAAAAGTTGAGAGAAAAGTTTACGCCAAATCTTTATAAAATCAATAACTACCTTTTAATATTAAACCCTTTTTTTATTAATTAGTAAAACACATGTTAAAAATCCTTAATTGAGGGAAGAAACCACCAGCCAAAGTTTGGTAAAATAGATCCTTAAGAATTCTAAGAATTTGACCATTTTACAAACTAGTCACCATTTAAAAATAGTTTTAAAAATTTACATTTTGGTCACCAACCAAAATGTCACCCTTCCAACTTCAATTTTCTCATATTGATTTCACCAATATTAACTATATATTAAATAATGATTTTTAACCATTTTTCCATATTTTTAACTTTCTCAAAATATTTATTCTCAAATTCGACTCGAATCCCTAACCTGATCCATCGGGCCGTCTAACTAGCCCTTAAACTGTTAGGCCCAAAACTGAGGCGTTACAATATCTATCTTACACCAATCATTATTTCTTTTTCACCCATTGTTAACACAGTAATCTATCTTTCATCTTCTTTACCAACCTTTCACTCCAACATTAAATCTCAATTACAACCCATCTTTTTCATCTTCTTCTTTCACTTTTTCCTCATCTCTTGAAACTCTTAAGCTTTTCTAGTTTTTATTTTTCAATCTTTTACTAAACTCCTTGGCCAAGAACTTGAAAACCATGCCCGACACAAGTTCTGCGCAAGCAAATGCCACACCATCTTCTATCGTTTTGCAACACCAGAAATCGAGCAATGTTGTAAGAAGAAGTTTGCCACTCGAAAGATTTGGGAAGAGCAAGGATTCGCCTATGTTCTCACCAAACCGAATTATGGTCTTGAGGATTATGTCTACTCCATTTTTGCGGATCACAAGTGGTCGATCTTTTGTGAATAGTTGGCACCGATTAACATCTCATGGGTAAGAGAGTTTTATGCACATGTTTCCAATCTGGATAACCCGTATGTTTTTGTGCATGGTAAGGCTATTTTTCTTGATGCCTCTACCATCAATACATATTATGGGTTGTTCTGTAACGCCCAAAAATTGGGCCTAGATGTGGGCCGGATCGGGTCAATGGTTTAAGAGAACTGGTTTAGGCAATTTGAATAGTTTCGGGAAAATAAATATATAAAATTGATTTTGAGATAAAATTAAATATGGTAAAATGTTTTAAATTAATTAATTAATATTTTAAGTAATTTAGTGAAGTCAATTTGTGGTAATTAAATCTGATTTTAAGACATTTTAGTCTAGTGACTAAATTGAAAGTTTTCAAAACTATTTTTGGTGACTAAATCGAAAAAAGGTCAAACTTAGAATCCTTAAAGAGCTATTTGTCCAATATTTTTCAACAAATTTCTCTCTTAATCTAGGCTATTTTTAAAGTATTTTTAAAGGTTTAATAATTAGATAAATGAGGATTTATTAAAAAGATCTTTAATTTGCCAAAAACATTTTCTTACATAACTATTTTTCTCCAAACCTCTTCTCTCAACTTTCTCAGCAACCAAACTAGGATTTCTACTTCAAAATCTCCAGGAATCAATCTCCATTGATTTCCTTTTTGATTCCTTATTGATTTCTCTAAATTCCTTGCAAAATCTCTTTAGATTTCATCAAAGCTTGGCCAATTAATGGAGAAATCAGCAATTAAAGGTGATTTTCATTTCTCTCCTCTAATTAAAGGTTCTTTATTGAAATTCCCAAGTTATTGATCCTTTGTTGTTGATTTATGTTAAGAAATTATGATTTTAATATGGATTTATTGGTTAAATTGAGTTTTCTTGGAAAATTGTTGGAAACTAAATTGGATATGTTTTAGTGATGGATTTAATTGATTTATATCCCAATTTGGAAGTATTTTAATGTTGAAAGGATTGATTAATAAATAAAATCCTGAAACTATGTGAATTGTTAGTTTTATAGGTTGTGTATAGTTGTTTTTGGCTTGATCTTGTTGTTGCAGTTTTGTTGGAGGTATAAGGACATGGTTAAGGTGTTTTGGATGTTAATTGATATTGTTACTGTGTTAGAATCATTGGATGTTGGCTGGGCTTTGTTTAAGTAAGGTTTGGTGGTGTTCTTTATGGTTTTAGGAGGGTATTGAGTGGATTCTTGTGAGGCGGTGTTGTGTTTGTTGGTTGCTGGAGGTTTGAGGTATAGGGGTGTGTTTTAATCCTCTATTTTTGATGGGTAAAGTAGGGGAGTTGAATTCTTTTGCTTTTGAAGAAGGCGCGGAAGCTTCGGAAGCTTGATTCGCGCATTGGCAAGTAAACGTTGGATTGTTGGTGAGTGGAAAAGTGTTTTACTGCTGTTAAAAGGTTTGGAAAGGAGTTGTGGGAGTTTAAATAAAGTTTGATGCAGTTATCTAAGCTTGGAAGTAAGTATCGGTTGAGCTTTCTCTCGATTTTGGTTTTGCAAAATAAAATCTCATGTACATGTTGTTGGTTTTAACCACTCACTTATTATGCATGTTTTGAAATAGAAAGATGTTGCAAATGATCATAGATGATGATTCATGAGAATGGCATATGGTTTATAAATGTGTTTTTGAGATTGTTAAAATACATAGCTTAATGTATTTGTGTTAGATTGATTTGATGCATATGTAAAACAATGAGGTAATGTTGTTTATTGAATATATTGGCAAGTGGTTGTGCTTAAAATGATATCAGATATAGTTGGCATGCCATAAGGTTTAGAGTGCACTATAAAAAGTTACCTCGGGTTTGTCGAGGGGTGTTAAGTGTCAATAATCTCCAACATGAGAATCGCAGCGATTGAGGTGGGTAAATGTTCTATTTACTCTCGCTGGCGGATTATACATCCAAACCGTAGAGGGGTAAATGTTTCATTTCTCTGGTTTGAACCATTGAGGTGGGCAAGTGTGACGTTACTCCGGTTGAGGAAGTATGTGAAGTGGTTGTGGAGCCACTTGAGAAATCCGTGTATCCAATAAGTTTTGTGAAATGAAAGGTTGCTAGTTTTGAGTCACTTGAAAGCCAATATATGAGATAATGTATCATGTGAAATGGATTATGTTCGTATAATGAGATTTATACATGTGTTACTCTTTAAGTTTGTAATAAAGGTGTTGTGGTGTGAAGCTTAAATTGAGGTAGAGATTGAATCCATGATACATGTGTTGAAAATAAATTAAATGTGCAAATTTGAGATGTTGCAAAAAATATGAGATGTTTTGCCATGAGATAATTACATGTGATTTGATAGAAATGGTTTTAAATGCATTGATGAGTGATTTTGCGATTTCCCTCACTAAGCTAATAGCTTACGCTCTCTTTTCCTCATCAATGCAGAGAAATAGCTTCTCAGGCAGAACGTGAGCAAGGGAGGATCGAAGGAACATTTTGATACAAAGTATGGTTCTATATACGTTAAGTAGTAATAAGAAGGCAATGTGACAGGGTTGTTTTTGGGGGATGTATTTTGAGTTACTCCCTACTGTAATGGTTTGGATTGATGTTTTTGTTTGGCATGATGCTTTTATATTTGGTTTTGAGGGGTTGGGAGACATTAAGTATCCGATGAACTCTTTTGTTAATGGACTTGTTTAATGATCACTTGTAAGCCAATATAATTGTTAATGTATCATTGAAATGTTTTATGTTGTATAATGTGATTTATACATGTTTTCTCCTTGAGCTTTGCATTTGGTAGTAATGCATGGGAAGGCTTAAGTAGAGGGTTAGCAATGTGACTTGTTGTTGATTGGTTGATTGGTAGTAATGCATGGGAAGCCAATATAATTTATATATGTTGGTTGGTTGCATAATAGGGAGCATGCCTATAGATCATCTTTTGACTCGTGATGCTATGTTGCGATGTTGATCTTGAATGCTTGTAATATGCTTGACATGTTGGTGTTGTGTTATAAGCATGTAGGAATGGTTTGGGAATGCTTTTGGGGTGAAAAACCAGCAATTTATGACATTATAGGTCCAGGCGTACTGATACGCTGGGGACCGTATCGGTACGTCCAGACATCATTCGGTATGGGGGGATCAGTACGCGTATGTGAGTACTGGTACGCCTAGGCAATTTTAGCCTACGTACCAATACGGGTAAGAGAGTATTGGCACATGTTATAACCTCTGGAATTTCACTTTTTCAACCCAAACCCGTGTACCGATACCCACGTAAGCGTACCGATACGGATGTTTAAAAATTTAAAAGTTAGGTAAGTTGGTTTTTACGTATCGATACGGCCCGTGGTGTATCAGTATGATACATTTTATGCATATCGGTACGGTAACACCAATATCGATACTTGAGTTCGATTTCTGTTAATGTCAGCTGGGTAGTTTTGCTTTCTTTGCATTTTAGTCCTTAAATCTTGCCAATGCAATTGTATGTGATAGAATGAACGGATTGAGCTAAAATTTGATATGAAAGTTTGGAACTGAACTAATTAAAGGTAGGTACCTTAAAAGTGAGTTTAAATCCTACAATTTTCTGTATTTGCATTTCGGTCCCTATATTGCTAGTGTGATCAGTTGGATGTCAAATTGATGCCCGATTAAGTTGGGGTTGCACCTGTTGTCTGCATGAACATGTATGGTTAATAATTGGCATCTAGATAAGATAAAAGGAAAAAAATGGATCGGGTTTCGTTCTATCTCTTTGGTTTGCTACGACAAACCTAATGTAGCCTTCTTGGTTCGGTTGGGCGTCTAGGCTGGGTTAAGGGGTTACATTTGGTGGTATCATAGATAGGTTAGGTTTGTTTGGGAGGTTGTTGTGTTGTTGCTGTGTTTGATTTGTACGGTGATTATTGTATGTACGTTGGTTGATATGCACGGTGATTGATATATGAATGTTGGCTGTTGTATGCTATGTTAGGGAAGTTTTAGGGGTACTCGTTGCCTTATTATTATAGTCGGGAAAGTTTTGATTTTTGAAATGAAAGTCTTGGATCCTTGCTTGAGGTTGGCCTGACTATTTTTGTTTTGAAATGATTATCATGCCTTAGATATATTTTAGCACGATGGGACCGAGGAGAGAGTTACGATCTAGTGCGTTTGTTGTTGCCACTGGGCAGGGTATTGAGGGTCAGACACCTGCGCCTATTGTGGCTAATGCTTGTTAGAGTTGTGGGTCAGGAGACCATCAGAGGCGTGATTGTTCGTTGTTGGCTCGAGGTGGGTAGGATGCTGCACCTGTTGTTGCTCGGCAGCGGGGTCATGGTCGTGGTCGCGAACTATTTCAGCGGTGAGATGGTAGGTAGAGGACTGTGGCTCATACCGTTGCTATCCATCCTGAGGGAGGTGGACCGGCTAGGGTGTATGCGCACTGTGAGGGTCGCAATGACATTGATGTGATTGTAGGTACTTTTACCCTACAGTCTTTGTCGTTGTATTCGTTGGTTGATTATGGTTCTACTCATTCATACATTTTGAGTGAGCATGCTGAGTTGCTTGATATATCTGTTGAAATTCTTAATATGGGTGCTAAAGTGACGAGTTCTCTTAGGGAGACGGTCTTGGTTAGGAGGTTGTATTGTAGGTGTCCGCTGATGGTTCAGGGACATGTGTTTGCTGTGGACTTGATGGAGTTACCATTCGATGGTTTTGATGTGATTCTAGGTATAGTTTGGTTAACCGAACATCAGGCTGTGGTGGATTTTGAGACCAAACGAATATCCTTAAGGTTGTTAGATGATTACGAGGTGGTAGTTGTTGGTGAAAATGCCAAGTTTTTGTCTAATGTTGTTTCGGTATTAGAAGCAAGTTGAATGTTGGATTCGGGATGTCAAGCTTATTTGGCCTATGTTATGAACCCTAGGTCAAAGGAGTTGAGGGTGCAAGATGTTCGCACCGTATGTGAGTTTTTGGGTGTTTTTCCAGAGGAATTACCAGGGTTGCCACCTGACCATGAGGTAGAGTTTGGCATCGAGGTCTTTACGGGTACAATACCGGTATCTATTGCTTCGTACCACATGGCTCCAAAGGAACTGAAGGAGTTAAAAACACGGTTGCATGAGTTCCTTGACCGTGGGTTCATTAGCCCTAGTATTTCACCGTGGGGTGCACCAGTGTTGTTTGTAAAGAAGAAGGATGGTACATTGCGGATGTGTATAGACTATCGGTAATTGAATAAATTAACGATAAAGAACAAGTATCCCTTACCTAGGATAGATGATCTGTTTGATCAGTTCGGGGGTGCCTTGGTGTTTTTAAAGATAGATTTGAGATTAGGGTACTACCAGTTAAAGGTGAAGGATGTGGATATGCATAAAACAGCCTTTTGTACGAGGTACGGGCATTACGAGTTTCTTGTGATGCCGTTTGGTTTGACCAATTCACCAGCTGCTTTTATGGACATGATAAACCGAGTGTTTCAAGAGTTTTTAGCCCAGTTTGTGGTTGTGTTTATCGACAATATCCTTGCGTACTCCCGTACCGAGGAGGATCATGATAGACATTTAAGAATTGTGCTTCAGACGTTGTTGGCTAATTAGCTTTATGCTAAGTTAAGCAAATGTGAGTTCTGGCTTAAGGAAGTTTTGTTCCTCGGGCATGTTATGTGGGCCGAAGGAATTCGTGTCGATCCGCATAAGGTTGAGGTTGTAATGGGTTGGAAGGAGCCTAAGTTTGTGATGGAGGTTAGGAGTTTCCTTCGTTTGGCGTGTTACTATCGAAGGTTTGTGGAAGGGTTGTCTAGTTTGGCGGCTCCGTTAACAAAGTTTCTACAAAAGAATGCTCGGTTTGAGAGGACGAAAGATAGGCAGTGCGCTTTTGAAAGGTTAAACGAAGCTTTGACGCGAGCTCCAGTCTTGGTTCAACCAGATTTGGGAAAAGAGTTCGTTGTTTATAGTGATGCGTCGTATGTTGGGCTTGGTTGCATGATGATGCAAGAGGGTAAGGTAGTGGCGTACGCATCTAGGAAGTTGAAGCTGCATGAATGTAACTACCCTACTCGCGATCTTGAGCTTGCCGCGGTTGTGTTTGGCTTGAAGATTTGAAGGCATTATCTTTATAGTGAGAAATATGTGGTTTATATCGATCATAAGAGTTTGAAATATCTGATATCACAGAAGGAGCTGAATCTTAGGCAACGTAGATGGTTGGAGTTGCTTAAGGATTATGATCTAACCATTGAGTATCATCCGAGAAAGCCAATGTTGTGGCAGATGATTTGAGCATAAAAGCGGTTGTGGAGTTGAGAGCCTTGTTTGCTCGGTTGAGTGTGATGAATGATGGGGGTTTGTTGGATGAGTTGCAGGTGAACCTGTCTTTGATGCAGATGATTAAGGAGAAGCAACCGTATGATGGGAGTTTAGTACCTCATATAGAAGATATTAGGGATGGAAATCCTACAAATTTTCATTTCAGTGATGACGGAGTGTTGTGCTTTAAAGGTCGAATAGTGGTTCCTAAAGACGAGGAGTTGAGGCGTACTATTTTGATTGAGGCACATACTAGTCCTTTCGCTATGCATCCCGATAATACTAAAATGTATCGAGGGTTGAAGGAGGATTACTTTTGGGTAGGACTGAAGAAAGATGTGGCTGAGTTCGTTTCACGGTGTATGGTTTGTTAACTGGTAAAGGCTAAGCATTAGTTTCCTTTCGGGTTGTTGCAACCGTTGAGGATACCAAAATGGAAGTGGGAAAGAATCACCATGGATTTCATGTCTGGGCCACCTTTGACGCCGACCAAAAAGGATTCCATTTGGGTGATTGTGGATCAGTTTACAAAGTGTACGCATTTTGTGCCAGTGTATACTACGTATACCTTGGACAGGTTAGCTGAACTGTACATTTTTGAGATTGTGCATTTGCACAGAGTGCCCAAATCCATAGTATCAGATAGGGATCTGCGGTTCACCGCAAGGTTTTGGGTGAGTTTGCATCGTGCTTTGGGAACCCAGTTGAGTTTCAGTACCTTGTATCATCCTTAGACGGATGGCCAGTCGGAGTGCGTTTCAGCTTCTCGAGGATATGCTGAGGTGTTGTGTTATTGAGTACAAGGGAACGTGGTAGAAGCAGTTTCCGTTGGTGGAGTTCACTTACAATAACAGTTATCATGCTAGCATACAGATGGCACCTTATGAGGCATTGTATGGCAGGAAATGTTTTACGCCCGTGTGTTGGGCAGAAGCGAGGGAAAAGTTTGTGTCGATGCCCAATGTTTTTAAAGGCACAACCGAAAAAGTAAAGTTGATATGTGAGCGCTTAAAAGCAGCTGCAGATCGCCAAAAATCCTATACGGATTTGAAGCGTAGGGATATAGAGTATGTTGTGGGTGATAAAGTGTTTTTGAAAGTGTCGCCCTAGAAAAAGGTGTTGCATTTTGTGCGGAAAGAAAAGCTTAGCCTGAGGTTCATTGGACCATATTAGTTCATTGAACGTGTGGATCCTGTTGCGTGCTGCTTAAGGTTATCTTCGGAGTTAGGAAAAATTCATGATGTGTCCCATGTTTCGGTGTTGCAGAGGTATAGGTCGGATCCATCGCATGTTATGCCGGTGGAGGAGATTGAGTTGAGACCGGTTCTATCTTACGATGAGAACCGGTAGAGTTTCTTGACACCAGCAGTAAGATGCTACGTGGCAAAACAGTCGAGCTAGTTAAGGTGTTGTGCAAGTACCGCGGTGTTGAGGCAGCCACGTGGGAACGCAAGTCGGATATGGTAAAACAGTTTTCGTGCCTGTTTCCTCTAGGTAAATTTTAGGGATAAAATTTCTTAAGTGGGGGAGAGTTGTAACGCCCCGATTTTAGGGCTTAGCGGTTTGGTAGTTTATTAGACGGTCCGGTGGACCAGAGTAGAGAATCGAGTCAGTTTCGGGATCGTATATTTTTGGTGTTGGAAAAATGCTCTAAAATCATTATTAATTATGTATTTAATAATGGTGAAATCAATTTTGTAAAAAGAGTTTTGGAAGATGGACATTTTGGTTAGTGGCCAAAATGAAAGTTTTGAAAACTGTGATTTCCTAGTGACTAAATTGAAAAAGGTCAAATACTTAGAATCTTTAAGAGCTATTTTACCAATTGGTTTCTGATGATTTCTCCCTTAATTTGACTTATTTTAACATGTTTTTTAATTAGTAATTAAAGAGAATTTTGTTAAAAAGTTAGTTATTACTTTCTAAAACAAAAATCACGTCATTTTCTCTCAACTTTTTCTCTCCATTCTCTCCTCAACCAAACACTCAGGTTTTCATCAAATTTCCAGAGGTGAGGTGGTTTCTAAATTGATTTTTTTGTTTCGAATTGTTTTATAAAGATTGTTTATACAAAATCTTACAAAAACCTTGTGTTTTCTTAGCTTTTCATCAATCATTTGAGGGAGAAACTTCACAATAGGGGTAAGGTCTGAGATCTCCTCTATTGTATGGTTCTTTACTGAAATTCCCAAGCATTTGATCCTTGTTTTATGTTTCTAATCTAATTTTGATGATTTTCTAATGTTTAATTGAGTTATTTGGGGGAAAATGAGTTAATGCACGGATTGGATCTCATTTCCAGTAATTAAAGATGCTTTGATTTATATTTTGGATGTTTAATAATGTTGAGAAGTGATTCTTATCAATGGAATCCCGAAACTTAAGAATCTCTATTTGTTTAGGTTGTTAGTTTTGAGGTTTTGTGGTGTTTCTGTGGTTGTAAGGTTGTTGGAGGTGGTAGGTTGTTTTGGATCTATTTTTAGATCTGTTTTGATGATGAAAAATGATGTTGGATTGATAGATGTTTGTTGGGTTGTGTATCTAAGTGTTTTGGTTATATTTTTGGTTGTTGTAGAGGGTTGGTTGTAAAGGTTTTGTTGAAATCTGAGAATGATTGTGGTTGTTGTGTTTAGAATGCATTATGATGCATTAATCCTCTGTTGTTTTGCAGTAAAAATAGGGGAGGTTGATCCGAAAGTGATTGGAGAAGCGTTAGAGGCTTCGCATGGCGAATCGAGGTTTCGCGTATTGGTGAGTGAAAATATGGTGTAAAGCATTTTGATGTTTTGGGAACGGAGTTTTGGGAGTTAAGGTAGAGCTTGAAATGCTTACCTAAACTCGGAAGTAAGTATAAAGTGGTTTTACTCTCTCGGTCGTGCTTGTTCGAATGATTTTTTGCGCTTGGTTTTAATGTTCATGTACCTACTGTTTAAGCATGTTTTAAAGTATTTGATATATTGTTTTTAAGCATGTTTTGCTGAATGATGCACATGGCAAGTGATCCTTGTAAGTATGGTTTATACTTGTGTTTTAAAGCATGGTTGTTGCTTTGGAAATGGCATGGTTTAATGCTTGGTAAAACAGTAAGGTAAATGTTATTTGGTTAATTATATTGTCAAGTGATGTGGTTTTAAAATTGTTATCGGATATAGTTGGTCGGCCATAGGATTGAGTGCACTGTAAATAAGTCGCCTTGGATGTTACGAAGTACCGAATACTCAATCCAAGTACCCTAACGGTTGAGGAGTTATATGGTACCGAAAACTCCCATTAGTGGATTAAGCGTCTAATAGATGATTGGGGTTGGTGTCCCCGTGGGTTGAAAGTGTACCCGGCTGTTAATGTACCGCGGTTGTGATTGTATCGCTATTCCGGTTGAGATGGCTTGAAGTGTTGGGTTAACACTTGTTGAATCTGTGTATCCGATGAACTCTTTTGTTAATGGACTTGTTTAATAATCACTTGTAAGCCAATATAATTGTTAATGTATCATTGAAATGTCTTATGTTGTATAATATGATTTATACATGTTTTCTCCTTGAGCTTTGCATTTGGTAGTAATGAATGAGAAGGTTTAATTAGAGGGTTAGCAATGTGATTTGTTGTTGAATAAAGATACATGTAGCATATGGTTTAATATGTTGGTTTTAAAGATGTAAAGTGCATGTTTTAAAATGGCATGATGTTTTTAAAGGATGATGTAAAGTAAATGATTTTAAATGCATTGATGGTGTTGTTCTGAGCATTCCTCACTAAGTCTTGTGTACTTACGCTCTCTTTGTCCATCAATGCAGAGAAATAAAGTCCCGGAAAGCAGCAAGAAGCAAGGGGATCTTGGCAAGACTTGTTTCCAAAGTATGTTAAAGACTAGACTATAATGAATAAGGACAATGGGGTACTTGTTGTGTTTTGAAAGTTGTTTTGTGGAACTCCCTGTTTGAGCTTGTTTCATTAGTTGCTCTTAAGTTGTAAATGGCCTTAAACGTTTAGTTTTGGTGCTGGTTTATTTTTTGATATGTTGGTTGGTTGCATAATAGGAAGCATGCCTATAGATCATCTTTTGACTCGTGATGCTATGTTGCGATGTTCATCTTGTGAATCTTGAATGCTTGTAATATGCTTGACATGTTGGTGTTGTGTTATAAGCATGTAGGAATGGTTTGGGAATGCTTTTGGGGTGAAAAACCAGCAATTTATGACATTATAGGTCCAGGCATACCGATTCGCTGGGGACTGTATCGGTACGTCTAGACATCATTCGGCATGGGGGATCGGTACGCGTATGTGAGTATCGATACGCCTAGGAAATTTTAGCTTGCGTACCGATACGGGTAAGAGAGTATTGGTACACGTTCTAGCCTCTAGAATTTCACTTTTTCAACCCAAACCGTGTACCGATACCCACGTAAGCATACCGGTACGGATGTTTGAAAATTTAAAAGTTAGGTAAGTTGGTTTTTACGTATCGGTACGGCCTGTGGTGTATCGGTATGGTGCATTTTATGTGTATCGGTACGGTAACACCAGTACCGATACTCAAGGCCGATTTCTGTTAATGTCAGCTGGGTTGTTTTGCTTTTTTTGCATTTTAGTCCTTGAATCTTGCCAATGCAATTGTATGTGATAGAATGAACGGATTGAGCTCAAATTTGAGATAAAAGTTTGGAACCGGACTAATTAAAGGTTGGTAACATAAAAGTGAGTTTAAATCCTACAGTTTTCTATATTTTCAATTTGGTCCCTATATTGCTAGTGTGATCAATTGGATGTCAAATTAATGCTCGATTAAGTTGGGGTTGCACCTGTTGTCTGTACGAACATGTAGGGTTAATAATTGGCATCTAGATAAGATAAAAGGAAAAAAATGGACCGGGTTTCGTTGTATCTGTTCGGTTTGCTACGACAAACTTAATGTAGCCTTCTTGGTTCAGTTGGGCGTCTAGGCCGGGTCGAGGGGGTTACAGGAGTCCTCTTCACCACTCCATGTAGCCACAAACGCCTTTTTCTTATGGCTTGATCTGTTCTTTTTGAGTCGAGGGCAATCATACTTGGTGTGCCTCGGCTTAATATATTCGTATCAAATGATGAGATCCCCCTCTTTATTCTCGATTCATGTCTCGATTCTTCATTTTCTTACTTCATGAATCTGGTGAACTTCTTGAAGAGTTTGTCCATCTCTTCTTCTTCACTATCATCTCCACTTGAATCTTCTTGTTGACTTGTAGAGGATTTAAGAGTAACACTGATTTCTTCAATGTATTTTTCTTTCTTCTTCCCGTTTGACATTATCATTTCATGGGTTAACAAAGTTGTCTTAAGCTCGTCAAGCTTGAGCTCCTTCAAGTTCTTTGCTTCAATATTGTGGTCGTCTTGGAATTCAATGAATCAGGAAGTAAATAAATCAACTTTCTCACAAGCTTGTCCTCTGAAATCACTTCTCCATAGCCTTTAAGTCCATTCACAATGGTGAAGAATCAATCCGACATAGCTTTGATGTCTTCTGTTAGGTTTATCTTGAAGTTCTTATACTCAAGGTTGAGAAGACCAATTTTGGTCTCCTTTACTTCATTGGTTCCTTCATGAGCGACTTCAAGCTTGTCCCAAATCTCCTTGGCACTCGAGCAAGAATATGTCTTTGTATACTCATCAAGTCCAAGAGTACAAAACAAGATGTGCATAGCTTTATCATTGAGTTGCATCTTCTTTCGATCTTTTGCATTCCATTTTGCCATTCTTCTTTGTGGGATGAACGGGTCATCAAGAACTACTTCCCAAAGACAATAGTCATTAGCTTTGATGAAAAAAATCATCCTATTCTTCCAATAGGAGTAGTTGGCACTGTTAAAGTAAGAAGGCTTGTCGATAGATTGCGTCATGATCTCCGGTTGATGTAGAAAGGTTGAGAACTTTAAGGATCGCTCTAGAATGTTAATTTGATGTAGAGATGAAGCTTTGATACCAATTGTTAAGGCTCGAATAATCAACTGAAATGTGCCAAGAGGGGGAATTGGATTTTTGCTTTGGTGGATGAAAAGCTAAGAAATAAAAATTGAGGCACAATGATTTATAGTGGTTCGACTTTCGAACCAAAGTCTACCTCCACTACCTTAGCTATTCATGCTAAGGATTTTCCACAAATTCGCTAATTTGTCTTTCCTTTTTCTTAGCTCAAGGAGATAACCCTTACAACCAAGACTTATACCCCAAAGTCTTGAAAACACTCTCTTACAAAGTGAAAACAAATTAGCAAACAAAGAAAACCTCTATAGGCAAATGTGTTTGCAATTTAAGCACTCACCCAAAATCCTAACACTTGAGCAAATTTAACAGTTAAGCTCACTAGTGTTTTCTACAAGAAATATGACAAAATTAAGCTCTAGAACACTTTCTCTAACATTGAATGTTGGTAGTTGGCTTCTTTTTTTATGGCTGCTTAAAGAGGTCTTTTAAACCTTCTACTAAGTTTGTAGCCATTACTAGCCGTTAGGGTTGATTTAGAGCCGTTGGGGATTTTATTTCTAGCATTAAATGAACTTCTGGTCTTGTCGGTAGTGGTACACGTGCAAGGGTATCGGTACCTACCCCAAAGAAGAAAAAACATTTGGGTATTTTTACACTGGTATCGGTACATGATAAATGTGTATCGATACAAACCCTTTGTAACACCCCTAAAACCAGCCTAGTTGAATTTCAGCAAGTCAAAATGATCATTACCGATTGACCATGTAGTTAATTTCACATGTATTGATAAATAATTAGACATTGTCATTGAAATTGAGCTATATTGCAATCATTAAAAAAATTAAGGAACATTGTATAGTGACCAAAATGCAAGAATTGAGTTTTAAGTGGCCAAAGTGTAAAAAGTAGAATTAAGCGATTAACCCCTTAAGGGATTAATCAACACCACACGTGGACTTTGAAGGGGAGATTCCTTCACCACTGGGTTTGTTCAATTGAAATTGCAAAAAAATAAAATAAAAAAGGATAGGAAACTTATCGTAGCCTTAAGCTAGCACATCCCCATCTTCTTCCTCATATTGAACAAGCAAGCACCTCCATTATTGTTTCATTCAAGCTTTGATTTTCTTTGTTTAATCGATTCAAGCTAGTTTATATCAATCAAGTGAGGTAAGCCCATTGATTTCTTATTGATTTTGTGGTGGAGAAGTTGTATTTTGGGTGATGGTTGTGGGAAGTAAAAGATAGAAATTTGACACGATGATTTTAGAGTGGTTCGGCTTTCTAAGCAAAGCCTACATCCACTGCCCTAGCTTCCCACTAAGAATTTCAACCAATTCACTAAGAATTCTTCCCTTTTTCAAGGCTTAAGATGCAACCTTTTACAACCTAGACCCACTCACCAAGTCTAGCATCCAAAGCTCACAAACTGAGCTTTGGGAACACTCTTAAAGCAAAAGAATTAATAGAAAACTGAAATCCCTCTCTAAAGGTACGTGTTTGCACTCTAAAGTACTCACCCAAATCCTAATACACTTGAGCATATAATGACAATGATGCTCACAAGTGTTGTCTATACAAAGAATTAAAATTTAAAGGCCCAAGACGATTTTGGCATCATAATGTTGTTGACATTGAGATCATTAGTTGTTGCTGAAACTTGAATCTCCATTTTATACTCCCAAATGAGTTCCTAGCCATTGGAGAACGTTGGGATTGAACTGAAGCCATTGGAGACTTTATTTCTAGCAATAAATGCAGTTCTAGAGCTGTCCATATCGATATGCGTATACCCGTATCAGTACGCCCTTCTTGGAAAATAACCATTGAGCTCTTAACTGCCTTCCTGTATTGGAACGCCTTGACGCGTATCAGTACGCCACTATTTCGTATCGGTACGGATGCTTTGTAATCTGTAGGGAACTAGCCGTTTGGGGTTTTTGAAAATAGCCGTTAGGATTTAAAGCATAGGGTTTTGGTACGTGTATAAGCGTATTGGTACAACCTTTAGCGTATCGGTATGGCCAACCCTATACTGGTACGGTTTTTAGGTTCTGGAAAATTACTATAGCTAAAACCTTTATCTCTATCGATACAAGGTATATCGTATCGGTACGGGCATGTTGAAAACTTTAGTTTGGCTACTTTAAAACGTTTAAAACACTTACAAAACCTCTCAAACTTATTTTCAAGTTATTTGGACTTAAAAACATTTTTTGAAATCTTTTCAATTTAGTCCAAAACTATTTTTCAATTATTATATCAAAACGAATATCCTAACAATCTCCTCCTTTTGATATAATAAAACCAACTTGAAAAATTGTTTTTGAGATTCTCCCCCTTAGTAAAAAAAATTGAATAAGAGATTAATTTTTGAAAATCTTACAAGCTCCCCCTTATTCATTCAAAAATTCAATTTTTCAATAACAATGGAGAGTTAAAAAATAATTGGGCAAAAATAAGTTTTGTTTTAAAATTGGCTCCCCCTTACTCAAGCATCATTCAAATGTTAGTCCAACAATTATGATAAACTAGTTGAATTAAAAAATAAATAAATCAAATAAAATAAATAAAAATAAACTAATTTTTACCACACTTAAACTAGAATTTGTCAAAACTTGGAGACAAAGGGGCATATCGGTACACAGGCAACCATACTGGTGCGGGCTCTTCTGGGTATCTGATAAACCTATTTGATTTTGATATAACTTACAGAAAAATGTTTTTGGACTTAAACTAATTTGCAAAAATATTTTAAAAGTCCATTAACTTGAAAAATGTGATTAAAATGTTTTTAGAGGGTTTTTGACATGTTTTTAAATGTTTTTAAATAGCCAAAGTGTCAAAAATTGGTCTTGAGTACAGATATGATTTGACTCGTATCGATACCCAGAGAACCCTGTATCGGTACAATTTTGTGAGTATCGATACGCCCTTTTGATCCCCGAGTTTTCCAAATTCCAATGACCAAAAACCGTATCGATACGGCCTCAACTGTACTGATACGAATGGGTCTATATCGATACGTATGTATCAACATTGGTACCCCTATATAATAAATGCTCCAACGACTATTTCTTCTTAAGGCATGTACCGATACCTGACCTCGAGTACCGATACGCCCTAGTCTAAAACTACATTTATGGCTGGAATTTATGTCTCCAACGGCTCTTAACAACCCCAACGGCTAGCAACGATCATGAAGCCATAAGAGGGTTTAAAAGACCTCTCCAATCATCCATAGAAGAAATATATAAACCAACTATCAACATTCAATGTACAAAGAAAGTGTTTAGTTCTTAATTTTGTCACATTTCTTTGTAGAACACACTTATGAGCTCAATTGTTATATATGCTCAAGTGTTAGGTTTTGGGTGAGTGCTTAGAAATAAAAACGTATCAGCCTTAAAAGGTTTTCCTAGTTTGCTCTTTGTATTCTCTTGTAAGAGAGGGTTTTCTCAAAGCTTTGGGGTATAAGCTTTGAGGTTGTAAAGGTTTCCTCTTGAGCCTAAAAAAGGGGAAAATTAATAGTGAATTTGGGAAAATCCTTAGTAGGAAGCTAAGTTAGTGTATGTATAGCTTGTCTAGAAGCTTGAAACACCATAAATCCTAGTGTCAAATTTTTAATTTCCCATTGCTTCCACTATAAACACCTAAAAACCAATTCACCCCCTCTTGGCTACTCGGTTGATCGAACGAGCATCCTAACAATTGGTATTAGAGCTTTGTCACTACGTTGGATTAACAACCTAGAGTCGATCTTTGAGGTGCTCAACCATTCTACATCAACCGGAGTTCATGGCGTAATCCATCGATAGGCTACCTTTCTTCGACGTGACCAACTACTCTTATTGGAAGAATAGGGTGATGTTTTTACGAGGACCAAAGATTATCGTCTTTGGGACATTGTACTTGATGGCTCGTTCGTTCCTCAAATAAGTATGGTGGAATGGAATGTGGATGATCGCAAGAAGATAGAGCTAAATGTGAAGGCCTTGCACATTCTCTTTTGTGCACTTGGCTCGAAAGAATATGCCAAAGTATCATCTTATGAGAGTGCTAAGAAGATTTGGGACAAGCTAGAAGTCACTCATGAAGGAGCAAATGAAGTAAAGAAGACTAAGATTGGTCTTCTTAACCTAGAGTATGAGAACTTCAAGATAGATCCGGAAGATGTTTGATAGGTTCTCCGCCATAGTCAATGAGTTTGAAGGATTTGGAGAGATGATCCCGGAGGACAAGCTTGTGAGGAAGTTGATTTACTCACTTCCTGATTCATGGGACTCCAAGAAGACGACAATCATGGAAGAAAAGAACTTAAAGGAGGTCAAGCTTAACGAGCTTATGGGATCTTTGCTTACCCATGAGATGATGATGTCAAAAGGGAAGAAGAAGATAATAGAGCAAGGCATTGATGACTTGAATGTTGTTGCTCTCAAATCCTCCTCAAGAATCCAAGAAGAATCAAATGAAGAGGAGAGTGAAGATGAAGAAGAAGATATGGTCAAGTTCTTCAAGAAATTTACCTAAGTCGTGAAGTGCCAAAAGGAAGAATCAAGGCATGAATCGAGAATGAAGAGGAAGGATCCCATCATATGCTTTGAATGCAAGAAGCTGGGGCATACCAAGTATGATTGCCCTCGTTTCAACAAGAGAAGATCAAGCCATAAGAAGGCATTTGTGGCTACATGGAGTGACGAAGAGGACTCCACCGAAAATGAGGTAGCCCACCTATGTATCATGGCCATCGAAGAAGATTTAAGGGTAACTTCTAATTCGTCTACTTCATGTTCATATTCTTTTGATGAATTACAAGATGCCTATGATGATTTAGTTTTGGAATTTAAAGCCTTATTTTTGAAAATTAAGAAATTGATTTCAAAATTAAAAATCAAAAATGATTTTCTTTTCAAAACAAATCTAGAACTTGAAGCACGATTTGAAAACTTTGAGAAAAAGATTTTTGATTTACAAAACTTTCTTTCAAAAGTTCAAGAAGAAAAAGATTTGATTTACAAAATCCTTGAAAAGAAAATTGGAGTTTGCTCCAAAAATAATTTTGTAAAATCAAATTTTTATGTTAGACAATCTAGTTCCTCTAGATTTTTAAATGGAAAATGTGTTCGAAATATTTGGGTCCCTAAGGGACTAATTTCTTTAAAGAAAATGGAAGACATTGAAAAACGGATTCCTAAGGGAACTAAGTTATTTAGGACTAACTCTATTGGATCCAAAGCAATCTGGATACCAAAAATTACTTGATTATTTTGTGTAGGTATGCTTGGGCCATTGATGATCATAGTCAAATCTTGGAAGCTCATGACACACAAAGGAGGAAGGACACTTGAAGAAGAAAAGGCTTGACATCATACCTTGGTTCAAGTGGTATATTTAATTTCATGCAATTTGCTTGATCATATGTTCTCCATGTCTAAATTTTCATGTTGATCTAAGCATATTTTGTATGACTCCATATTGTGCATAATTACATATACTTAGGGGAATCTAACATTGCATGAGTTACATGTTTTTTGGCCTAGTATGCTCATTTTTATGTTTTTGGCCTTAAACTTGTAATGCTTGGTTGAATTTGGTGAAATTCATGCTTTTGTATGTTTAAATGTGTTATCTTGAGAAGCCTGTTGTTGTTTTGTAGCAAAAATGATCAAAACATATAGGCTTAAACCAAAAAATAGCCCTCAAACTATGCCTTTTTTCTGCTTTTAGCCCTTAAACTATGATTTAGGAAAAATGGGTCCTTAAACTATCATTTTTGGTCACTTTAAGTCCCTAAACTATTTTTTGGTCAAAATAAGTACCTAAACTATGTCATTTTTCTTCTTTTAGTCCCCAAAACTATCAATTGGTCAAAAAATCTTTGTGATGTGTCAACATCTTATTATTCGAAATAATTTTCTTTTGACTTAAATAACTATTAGACTTAAAATGACTAGAAATGATAGTTTAGGGGATTATTTTGATATATGATATTTTAAAATTTAAAAAGAACATAAGTATTTGTGGCTTAAGGGTTCACTAAGCCCTTAAACTTTTGCAAAAAAAATCAAATAAGCCCCTAAACTTTTTTGCACCTAATTAAGCCCTCAAACTCAAGAAAAAAATCAATTTGGCCCTTTGACCAACGTTGACCATTAACTTTAACGGTTTTTTCTTGAAATTTTTTTGCCACGTGTCGTAATAGGATAATGAAACTTGTCATTTCTAGGAATTTTTAAATTCTTTTTTTCAATATATAAAATTAGAAAGATTCTAAAAAAAAACTTAAAAATCTGGATAATTCTAAAACTAGTTTTTAAAATATATAAAAATATTTTTAATTTCAAAATGTATTAAAAATAATAAATAATAATTTTTCAAATGATTAAAATATTTTTTATAATTTCATAATAATATTTAATATTTTAATTTTTAAAATATTTTAATCTTTTTAAAAAAAATATTTATTATTTTTAAAAATTAAAAATATTTTTATATTTTTTAAAATGTTTTTTGGAATTTTTTAAAATTTTTTTTATTTTTTATTTTTTTCTAATTTTTATATATGTGTTAAAAATTAAATTTTGTAGGAATGACAAGTGATATTACCTTGTTGCAACACGTGTCAATTGTTTTCAAAAAAACCATTATAGTTAACTGTCAACGTTGGTCAAAGGGCCAAATTGATTTTTTTTTCTTGAGTTTGAGGGCTTAATTGAGTGCAAAAAAAGTTTATCGACTTAATTGATTATTTTACAAAAGTTTAGGGGCTTATTAAACCCTTAACCCAATATTTATGTATGTTAGAAAAGACTATAAAATGATATTTTTGTAACCATGGACTTAAAAATGATAGTTTAAGGGCTTATTTTGCCCAAATCATAGTTTAGGGACTTAAAGTGACCAAAAAATAGTTTAAGGGCCTATTTTTCCCAAATCATAATTTAAGGGCCAAAAGCAGAAAAAATGCATAGTTTGAGGGCTGTTTTTTTGTTTAAACCAAATATATATCTAAAACTTAATATAGCCTTTGTATGAACTTTTAATTAAGTTGTAAGGTCTCTAAAGTTGATTTTGCTGTATTTTCACTAGATTTCTTGCCTTCGGTACCGGTACCGCCTATACCGTACCGATACGGTCTTCAACCAAGTACCGATATGGTTTCTACCGTATCGCTACGCACAGTAAAAAGGGACAGTTTTGTCTTCCACTGTACCGGTACACACAGTAAAAAATGACTGTTTTGTCTTTTTTTGCCATGCCTTGTATGCTTATGATTCATATTTCATAAATGGCATGTTTAAATTGAACTCCTTGGTTTATTTGCTTTATTTCTTTTAAATTCAATATTTTTATATTGAATTGTTGGACTAACAATCTACTTGATGCTTGAGTAAGGGGAGCCTATTTTAAAATTCTTTCATGATAAAAATTTATAACACTTTTCTCCATTTTACACCAACAATTGATATCTCTTATCAATTGGTACTTATCTTTCAACAATTGGTGTTTTTGAACTTAAATGCGATTTCAAACTTAGTTTTGAAAGTATTTTTGATATAACAAAAAGGGGGAGAGATAGATTTGAAAACTTAAATTTAAAAAGAAAATGGGGCGTTTTAAATATTTTCAAAATACATTCTCTTTTTTCTAAAAATATTTTTCTAAGGGGGAGTTTTCATAAAAACATTTTTTCAAGTGGTTTCGTTATATAAAAAAGAGGGAGATTGATAAACCTATTTGATTTTGATATAACTTAAAGAAAAATGTTTTTGAACTTAAACTAATTTGCAAAAATATTTCAAAAGTTTGTTAACTTGAAAAATATGTTTGAAATGTTTTTAAGTGTTTTTGACATGTTTTTAAATGTTTTTAAACAGCCAAAGTGTCAAAAACTGGTCCTGAGTACTGATACGGTTTGACTCGTATCGATACCTAGAGGACCCCGTACCGGTACAATTTTGTGTGTACCAGTACAATTTTGATCCCTGGGTTTTCCAAATTCCAGAAGCCAAAAATTGTAGCGATACGGCCTCAGTCGTACCGATACCAATGGGTCTGTACTAATACGCATGTATTAGTACCGGTACCCCTGTGTAATAAATGATCCAACGGCTATTTCTTCTTAAGGCAGGTACCGATACTTGACCCCGAGTACCGATATTCCCTGCTCCAGAACTACATTTATGGCTGGAATTTATGTCTCCAATGGCTCTTAACAACCCCCAACGGCTAGCAACGGTCATGAAGCCATTAGAGTGTTTAAAAGACCTCTCCAAACATCCATGGAACAAATATATAAACCAAGTACCAACATTCAATGTATAGAGGAAGTGTTTAGTGCTTAATCTTGTCACATTTCTTTGTATAACACACTTGTGAGCTCAATTTTTATATATGCTCAAGTGTTAGGTTTCGGGTGAGTGCTTAGGATTGCAAACATATCAATCTTAAGAGGTTTTCCTAGTTTGGTCTTTGTATTTCTCTTGTAAGAGAGGATTTTCTCAAAGCTTTGGGGTATAAGCTTTGAGGTTGTAAAGGTTTCCTCTTGTGCCTAGAAAAAAAAAAGAAATTCATAGTGAATTTGGGAAAATTCTTAGTGGGAAGCTAAGGTAGTGGATGTAGAGCTTGGCTAGAAGCTTGAACCACTATAAATCCTTTTGTCAAATTTTTAATTTCCCATTGCTTCATCTATAAACACCTAAAAAACTCACCCCTTCTTGGCTACTCGGTTGATCGTGAAAGAATCCCAACAGTATTGGTACGCTTCAATATGTACCGATACTCAGAGTCTGCTTTTTGACTTTGGGGCTATTTTTAAAACATTCAAACAAGTCAAAAACCCTTTGGAAACATTTCAAACATATTTTTCAATTTTATGGACTTTTGAAATATTTTTGCAAATTTATTTAAGTCCAAAAACAATTTTCATTTAAGTTATATCAAAATCAAATATCTCAACAATATTTTCCATGTATATATGTGGTTAATATTTGATGCACACTGTATTTTTTTACAAGAACACAATTTTTAACTTTACAATATAAAATCTAAATCTCTAACAATAAACCCTAAAATCTTAAACCTAAACCTTAAACACTAAATTCTAATCTTAAAGCCCAAATTTGAAATCCTAAAATTTGAACCATAAACTTTAAACACTAAACTAAACCTCAAAACTTTAAATTAGAGTCGCTTGTTGAAAACAATTTCCTTCATCAACGCACGACATGTTTTATTACATATAAAAAATAGGGTAAACTACGCCAGGTACCACCAAACTACTGTGGGTGACCCGTTTTTACCACCAACCTTTCAATTGGTACAAATTTGCCACCAAACTTTATGTAACGCCCCGGTTTTAGGGCTTAGCAGTTTGGTGGTTTATTAGACGGTCCGGTGGACCAGAGTAAAGATTCAAGTTAATTTCGGGATCGTATATTTTTGGTGTTGGAAAAATTATGGAAAATGCTCTAAAATATTTATTAATTATGTATTTAATAATGGTGAAATTGATTTTGTAAAACGAGTTTTGGAAGATGGACATTTTGGTTAGTGACCAAAATGAGAGTTTTGAAAATTGTGATTTCCTAGTGACTAAAATGAAAAGGGTCAAATACTTAGAATCTTTAAGGAGCTATTTTACCAATTGGTTTCTGATGATTTCTCCCTTAATTTGACTTATTTTAACATGTGTTTTAATTAGTAATTAAAGAGAATTTTGTTAAAAAGTTAGTTATTACTTTCCAAAACAAAAATCACGTCATTTTCTCTCAACTTTTTCTCTCCATTCTCTCATTAGCCAAACACTCAGATTTTCATCAAATTTCCAGAGTTGAGGTGGATTCTAACTTGATTTTATTGTTTCGAATTGTTTTATAAAGATTGTTTACACAAAATCTTACAATAACCTTGTGTTTTCTTAGCTTTTCACCAATCAATTGAAGGAGAAACTTCGCAATAGGGGTAAGGTCCAAGATCTCCTCTATTGTATGGTTCTTTTCTGAAATTCCCAAGCATTTGATCCTTGTTTTTGTGTTTCTAATATGATTTTGATGATTTTCTATTGTTTGATTGAATTAGTTGGGGAAAATGGGTTAAGTCACAGATTGGATCCAATTTCCAGTAATTAAGAATGCTTTGATTTATATTTTGGGATGTTTAATAATGATGATAAGTGATTTTTATCAATGGAATCCCAAAACTTAAGAATCTCTATTTGTTTAGGTTGTTAATTTTGAGGTTTTGTGATGTTTCTGTGGTTGTAAGGTTGCTGGAGGTGGTAGGTTGTTTTAGATCTGTTTTTAGATCTGTTTTGATGATGAAAATGACGTTGGATTGATAGATGATGGCTGGGGTGTGTATTGAAGTGTTTTGGTTATGTTTTCGGTTGTCGTGGAGGGTTAGTTGTGAAGGTTTTGTGGAAATCTGAGAAGAATTGTAGTTGATGTGTTTAGAATGTATTATGATGCATTAATCCTATGTTGTTTTGTGGTAAAAAATAGTTGAGGCTGATCCAGAAGTGATTGGAGAAGCATTGGAGGTTTCGAATACTTGATTTCGCATCGGTGAATCGAGATTTCGCGTATCGGTGAGTGAAAATGTGGTTTAAAGTGTTTTGATGTTTTGGGTTCAGAGTTTTTGGGAGTTAAGATAGAGCTTGAAACGCTTACCTAGACTCAGAAGTAAGTATAAAGTGGTTTTACTCTCTCGGTCGTGCTTGTTTGAATGATTTTATGCACTTCGTTTTAATGCTCATGTACCTACTGTTTAAGCATGTTTTAAAGTATTCGATATACTGTTTTTAAGCATGTTTTGTTGAAGGATGCACATGGTAAGTGATCCTTGTAAGTATGGTTTATACTTGTGTTTTTAAGCATGGTTGTTGCTTTGGAAATGGCATGGTTTAGTGCTTGGTAAAACAGTGAGGTAAATGTTATTTGGTTAATTATATTGGCAAGTGATATGGTTTTAAAATTGTTATCGGATATAGTTGGCCGGCCATAGGATTGAGTGCACTGTAAATAAGTCGCCTTGGATGTTGAGGGGTTTATACGACGTACCGAATACTCCATCCATGTACCGTAACGTTTGAGGGGTTATATGGTACCGAGAACTCCCGTTAGTGGATTAAGCGTCTAACCGATGATTGGGTTTGGTGTCCCCGTGGGTTGTTAATGTACCACGATTGTGATTGTATCGCTATTCCAGTTGAGATGGCTTGAAGTTTTGGGTTAACACTTGTTGAATCCGTGTACCCTATGAACTCTTTTGTTAATGGACTTGTTTAATGATCACTTGTAAGCCAATATAATTGTTAATGTATTCATTGAAATGTTTTATGTTGTATAATGTGATTTATACATGTTTCTCCTTGAGCTTTGCATTTGGTAGCAATGCATGGGAAGGCTTAATTAGAGGGTTAGCAATGTGACTTGCTTTTGAATAATGATACATGTAGCATATGGTTTAATATGCTGGTTTTAAAGATGTAAAGTGCATGTTTTAAAAGGGCATGATGTTTTTAAAGGATGATGTAAAGTAAATGGTTTTAAATGCATTGATGGTATTGTTCTAAGCATTCCTCACTAAGCCTTGTGTGGTTACGCTCTCTTTGTCCATCAATGTAGAGAAATAAAGTCCCAGAAGGCAGCAAGAAGCAAGGGGGTCTTGGCAAGACTTGTTTCCAAAGTATGTTAGAGACTAGACTATAACGAATAAGGGCAATGGGGTACTTGTTGTGTTTTGGGAGATGTTTTGTGGAACTCCCTGTTTGAGCATGTTTCATTGGTTACTCTTAAGTTGTAAATGGCCTTAAATGTTTGGTTTTGGTGCTGTTTATCTTTTGATATGTTGGTTGGTTGCATAATAGGGAGCATGCCTATAGATCATCTTTTGACTCATGATGCTATGTTGCGATGTTGATTTTGTAGAGCTTGAATGCTTTTAATATGCTTGGCATGTTGGTATTGTGTTATAAGCTTGTAGGAATGGTTTGGAAATGCTTTTGGGGTGAAAAACCAGCAAATTATGTCATTATAGGTCCAGGCGTACCGATACGCTGGGGACCGTACCAGTACGTCTAGACATCATTCGGCATAGGGGGATTGGTACGCATATGTGTGTACCGATATGCCTAGGCAATTTTACCCTGGCATACCGATACGGGTAAGAGAGTATCGGTAGATGTTCTAGCCTCTGGAATTTCACTTTTTCAACCCAAACCCGTGTACCGATACCCACGTAAGCGTACCCGTACGGATATTTAAAATTCAAAAGTTAGGTAAGTTTGTTATGTGTATCGGTACGGTGCGTTTTATGTGTATCGGTACGATAACACCAGTACCGATACTGGAACCGATACTGGAGGCCGATTTCTGTTAATGACAGCTGGGTAGTTTTGTTTTCTTTGCATTTTAGTCCCTGAATCTTGCCAATAATATTGTATGTGATAGAATGAACGAATTGAGCTGAAATTTGAGATGAAAGTTTGGAACTGGACTAATTAAAGGTTGGTAACTTAAAAGTGAGTTTTAAACCTACAATTTTCTGTATTTGCATTTTGGTCCCTATATTGCTAGTGTGATCAATTGGATGTCAAATTGATGCCCGATTAAGTTGGGGTTGCACTTGTTGTCTGCATGAACATGTAGGGTTAATAATTGGCATCCAGATAAGATAAAAGGAAAAAAATGGACTGGGTTTCGTTGTATCTCTTTGGTTTGCTGCAGCAAACCTAATGTAGCCTTCTTGGTTCGGTTGGGCGTTTAGGCCGCGTCGAGGGGGTTACACTTTATTTCTCGAGTAGTTTATACCACCACGCCATTAACTCCTTAACGAGACAATGACATCGTGCATAGCGTGATGACTTGGATGCTAGACCAAAACGACGTCATTTTGATGCCGCTATTTTAATACAAAATGGCCTAAAACGACATCATTTGAACCTAAAACCTTCAGAATCAAAGGTAAACTCTTAACCACTAAGCCAACTTAACATTTTTGTTTCTTTCTAGCACAAATAATATATATTTCAAACTGCAGTTTATCATATAAATAATATTACTCTATATAAATATATTAGAAATATATTAGTGTACATATATTAATATTAAATATATAAATAGATAAATATATTATTATAAAAAGTAAAAGACTAATTTTCAAAACCCAAAATTTCTAAAAAAGCCCAAAATCCACCAAAATCCTAAACCCACAAACCCCAACCCTATTAATAAACCTTAAATCTTAAAATTTTATTCATAAATAAATAATATTAAAATATATAAATAAATAATATATTATTATAAAAACTAAAAAACTAATTTAAAAAATCTAAAATTTCCTAAATTTACAAAAAAAACTCAAAAATTCACCAAAATCCTAAAGCCTAAATCTCAAATCCATCCATTTTCGCTGTTAATGGGTTTATGTTTTAGGGTTTAGGGTTTATGATTTAGGGTTTTATGGTTTATAGGTCAGAGCTTAATGTTTTGGTGAATTTGGGGTGTAAATTTTGAGGTTTTTTGAAAATTGGTTCTTTAGTTTTTATAATAATATATTACTAATTTTATATATTTAATTTATTCATAATATAAATTTTTTATTTAATATAAATATTTTATTTATTAGTTATATATATTAATATATGTAAATTAATATTATTTATAATATATTTATACTATTTATATAGAGTAATATTATTTATATAATAAAATAAAATGAATTAATCTTAACTGTAGTTTGGAATATATATTATTTGTGCTGAAAACAAAACAAAGATGTTAAGTTGGCTTAGTGGTTAGGAGGTTGCTTTTGATTCTAGAGGTTTTAGGTTTAAATCTCATTGAGTGTATAATTTTTTTATGTTTTCCTCCAGCAAAACGACGCCATTTTGGGTCATTTAGTATCAAAATAACGGTACCAAAATGACATCATTTTGGTCTAGCATTCAAGTCATCACGTCGTGCGCCATGTCATCGTCATGTTAAGAAGTTAACAGTGCGGTGGTATAAACGAGTCGAATACCCTAAAAGGGACAGCATCTTCTAGTATTTAGTATGTTTTTTATGAAGGTTGATTAAGTTTTCAAATACAACCATGATGAGCGGATAGATTTTATTGAATCCTTTACCAAAGAAAGGGACAGCATCTTCTATGTTCCCCATTCTCTGCATACAAGTAAAATGGTCAAATACCCTAAAAGGAAAGAGTAAATCAAACCACATTTCTGCTTTGACAAAATGACATTTCAACTCTCTTGAGGCAAGGACACAGTTTAAGAAACTAAATATTCGAGTATGCTCTGCCTCCCCGCTTCTTTTCAAATACCCGTATCCAACATATACTTGGATATGATTACTTGGATATGACCTTCCAAAGATTCTACAAATACATGGAAAAACTTAGAAAGAAGTTGAACATACAAAAACCTATTTCTGCATAGATTCCAATAAGAAAACATAACACGATTTATGCATCTTAAAAAGATTGTTATGGCAAACATTTTGACATTAAGAAGTATCAACATTACTCTAAGTGGCACCTTTTTATCAACATCAAGTTTTTCTCTGAAAGGGGAACAGAACTTCAGTGGGTAAAACGCAATAAAAAATTCAAGGAAATGCCCCATTTTCTCGTGCCTACGATATAAATCCCGGTTGCAGGGATACAGTTTAGGAACTATAAGTTATTTTGCATAATTGGTGCGTAAGATTGAAACACTACCATCTTCAAATGGCTTGATGTTTACAAGAGAGCACAATAATGTAGAAAAATTACTGACCTTCTCGAAAACGGTTTTCCTTATACCAGGGAGATTAATAAGATTGAGAAAGTTGTATGAAATTGGTGGAGCATATCGCGCAACCATCCTGACAGACATTTTGGATTGAGCTCGAATACAAATTCTAAACATGATAGAACAAGTAAAAGTTGCAATGACAGAAGAAAAAGAATTACGAGCATATCATAAGCAAGCTGACTGAGCTTGTTTGTCTTGGTGTCAAGGCGTAGAACATCAGCATTCCGATTTTGAACAAGGAATAATAGGTGCAGACACACATATACATCAGGGGGATGAAAGAAGTAACCTGCAAACAACATGATCATTTGAAAACACCCAAATGCACCATTTATTAACTTAAATATAATGGGGTGATTGACCAGACATCAACAAGACATTTAAGTAGGGCAGGTTTCTCATTTTCAACTAGTAGCAATAAGCAAATGAAGAATTGACGCTATAAAGCACTAGTGCTTCCAACTCTTTAGTTTTGAATCTGATATTAAGAAGACATACAAAATGCTTTCTGATTAAAAGGGTGATAACAAATAGCAAGCCTAATTTCTACTGTTCAATTCTTTGTTCTCACACAAGCTTGATGCTTGTACTACAAGCAATTTACCCATTTGAGCACCTTAAGAATTAATGTCTCAATAGATTACCTGCCCAACCAGTTCCTGCTTTCCCATAGAGTTTATGAGAATAGAGAAGAGAGATAAATCAACTCCATGGGGCAGTATGGTAGCCTCTGCTAAAAGTATTGCAGCTGACATGCAACCCAAAATCACAGCCAAGAGTCTCTGTAGTTGCTTTCTTAGAGCACAACGCCAAACGAACTCTGTAAGGAATAACTAGTTAATTTGAATATTACCTGTTGATGCTAAACTATAACTAAATGTATGAAGCTACTTAACAAAGAACCGTTACTGCATGTTCACAATAAGTACGCCATTTCATTACTCAGCAGTTCAGATGATTAAGCATCACATTTATGTACATAAATGACTTTTCACTTTTCAGCACTATATTGTGCATAAGAACATTTAGTTGTCACGTTCCAAACTGGAAAGGGAAAAAAGACCATCAAAGGTTAAAGAATATTTATCTACTTGTTTCATAGATCTCTGGTCTGTGATAAGGAAATCATAACAAAACTGAAACAGAAAGTTTTAAGCATCTAGATGGAAGGTTAAATTTAGCACACTGAAATTCCCAGAACCTAATAAAAATGAGTAGAAAGATAGCATCCAAAATCGATGATTACCAATTGTATCAAGAGAAGGCCCTAATTTGCCATTTCGTTCAGGCTTGAAGCTTGAAACAAATTTCCTGCAACACTTCAAAATGAATCTTTTGCGAAATTTTAAGAACACAATAGAAGACTTGAACAGAACATAAAACACAGAAGAGTGTAAATTGTTGACCACCAAATCTTAGATGGATGATGTGAAGCAAACAAGAACCTTTATTTAGATTAATTATTCTGTCTAATATGGGCACCTTTAAGTAGAAAGTAAGATGCAGCAACTCTCATTATTTTTAGAACATTTTGAGCCTCATGAATACTCCATTAGATTCAAGGGCAATCGTTTGTTGAATAAAGTTTATTGACAACTTGCTCCAACAAGTTTTTTCCATCTTAGTAAAATACCCTGATTTTATTGTTTCATAAGATATCTCTTTCCTTGACATTCCTCCGTCATATAAATCGGCTATCTGACAACCCAATACTGATGATTGGTATCTAAAGGAGTTTCTCTATTCAATCAGCAAATATCAGCAACATGAGTAACTCCTCTTCCTAGCATCGAAGATTATATTATTGAATACATATCAACTACTTCATATCCACTTAAATGCTAATGCATAATGGTAATAAACAAATCAGAAAATTTCAGAAAAACTTAAATATCACTAATATCATGGCTGCTCATTCAAGAATACACAGCAAAGCACAAAAGAAAGCTGTAGAAGCACCTCTGTCTGTATGTAAAAGAGAGAGAGCAAATCCAAGGTAAGTTTATATGAAATAAAGGCTGGGAAGAAAGATTATAAGACAATCCACTTTGCACAGTTCAGTTCAGCCAACGAATTGAGCCCCATAGCATAAGCACCTTAACATAGAACTTCTGAACACAGAATTCAAGTCTAAAATTGATGTTTTACAGAGGAGACAGCAGCACACACACACAAAACACATTAATTTTGTATTCATTGAAGTGTTCTTTAAGTGCAAAGTACAAACCATCCAGATGCATCACGGCGCTCATAGTTTTTGACAGTGTCTTCCAGTTCGAGAGCTTCCAAGACAAAGCTCATATATTCACTGCAAAATAAGAGTTTAACTTCAATTACCACAGGTGAAATACACTTGAAGCAGAGTACAACAACAATATTCACAGTTCTAAACCTTAATAATACCAAAACCATGATTGACAGATCAAAAAATTGCCTTCTATAAATATAGGGACAACATAAAGAGATTTCAAAAGGGTAAAAATTACAAAAATTCTTCTAAAAATAGAGTTTGGCACTATTCTTCCTCGTGTGGAAATCATATATCAATAAACAAGTTCTTGTGAATTAGGATGTTTATCCTAAGAATTGCACACATTTGAAGTGTCCATTTCCCAACAACAATTCAAAATAGGTCTACAATAGTGCAAGAAAATTTAAACAAAGTGAGACACAATCAAACAACAGTACTTCGCTAATTCTGACATATACTATATTTGTTAACCACATTATGATATATACCTTCGATACCGATAGTATTGCTCTCTAGCTATCCTAAGCCGGCGCCTAAGAGATGCCATTGATTTCTCATCAGTGTCATAGTCCATATGATTCTCCACAAACCTCCCACCTTGAGGTTTAAAGGAAGAATCTTCTTTTAACTGAAAAACAGGAATTCTGTTGTAAGTGAAGTACAAAGAGCTCAATTTTTAAACTAAACAGACACGGAGACAGAAATGGGGTACCATTTTCTCTAACATGCTATCGATGATATTCATATACAGTCTTAAAGGATCACGCTTTGGCATCTGATTTGATGTCGCCTGGGTTACCTAATTAAATTCACCTTCATTAGTTCTGAAGAAAAAAGATAATAACTTGATGTTATCTATAGCAATCTGAATCAGAAAATAAACCAATATCAAAGGATGTGAAAATCATATCCCTCATCACAAATCCAAACAATCAACTACACTGCAATAACATCAAACCTTGTAAGAATAGGGAAAAGAAACATTAGCCAAAAGATGAGGCAACATCAAAATAATAATGGTACTTATGGAGAATGTGACAGGGACTGAGTGTTCCTTCCCTTCAGATAATCATCAATAGCATGTGAATAGGAAACACATTTTGCTCCAGCAAAGTTAGTTCAACAATTACTAAATAAAATAAACCACAAAAGACTTGAGAAATCCAAAGAGGAAAAGTAGCTGAACGTAGCCTGTAGTTCTTTTTTTCTTCTATTGAATTTACAAATGGTAAAGTCATAGATGAACTTACTACAATAGCATTTGAAAATTCTTGATGAGCACCATCAAGGTTAACAGCCATTTTAACAACTTTGTGTGAGAGAACCTTTTGGCGGGTGGTCCAATCTGCATTCTTCCAAATGCCCTTTGGGATTTCACTAAGACCAAAGCCAAGAAGAAAGGCACCAGTTACAAGCCCAAAAGTATTGGAGCAAGCCATTGCAAAACCAAGAATGCCTCCACTCCTACACCCCCAATTTTTTTTTAAATAAAGGATCAATCAAAACAAAGGATGCTCTACCAGTTACCAGCCAAAACCACAGAAGCAGGTATTTTAATAAAAACATTGTAAAAGAAAAGATTGCCAAAATTAACACCCTAATATCAGTAAGGTTAGGATGCATACAAATTAATATATGCAGGACCAAGGTGCCAACTAAAGGATCTAACTAACCAAAAAAAAAAAAGAACCCTCAGGAATACCAATATCATAATTTAAAAAAAAAAACATTCAAAATTTTAATTTAGCACCTAAGACCACAGCATCTACAGGAATAATCACGAGCAGACAAACATGATGAGAAACAAACAATCCGTCAGAAACATATAAGAGAAAGAGCAATGAGTCAATCGAAACGGAAACAAACCAATTTCTGCGGAAAATAATGAATAAAATGACTCCAACAAGTCCAAGAGAACCAACGCAGAGGTAGAAGACTAGGTTTGCATGTATGCTAGTCTTCAATCTTTCCGCCACGGTGAAATCTCCAGCATCTTCATAACCCTGAATAGTAGGCACCACAACCCTGCTTAGAGAAACAATTTAATACAAATCTATGAGAATACATGCATCTTTTAACCACGAAGCTTCTAAAAACTTTACTCTACCCCCAACATGATAATAAACAGAAGATAAAGCGATTAAAAGTGGAAGTATAAAGATATTTTGAAATCCACAGAGAAGCAGCAAGAACATTTGGAAATAAGTAGGGCATGCAAAGGTACATATAATTAGGGGGGGGGGGGGGTCATTTTATGGGTTCATTCTAGTGTCATACCATGTTAGCAGAAATGTACTCCAATAACTCATACTCCAGAATAAAGATATTTCTCTGCTGGAGTGACCCACCATTGTCTGCATGATGAAGAAAGCAAAAAGAAAAGATAAGCAAGAAAGCAATTAATAGACATGCATAATTTGCAGGCAATAAATAAGCACTTAAATAGGAAATCATGAATCGGTAAAGAGAGAAAGAAAATGAATTAGATATAATCCAAGGAAAGCACCGTCCAAATATCAGCAGGGACGAGAATGATGATTGAGAAAAAACAAAACCAGGTATATCCAACGGTCAGAAAGACGTAAATAGGAACGGGAGGAGCCGCGAAATATTTCAAAGCGAGAATCACTACCCCATTGTTAAAGGCAACGAGATCAAATAGAAAACCAACATCTTTCTTTTTGATCCCTTCTTCTTCAATCTTCACATAAAAACGTAATTAGATGAATTATCTTATTTTATATGGGTTAAATTGCCCTCTCATTTTCCCCCTTTCTCCTCTTGGCTCACGGTGTCGTTTTCCCGGAAACACTAGGAAAGAGAAAATAAAGATTGGTTGTGAAAATGCCATTTTTGTTCCTCGTATTGGCCCTTCAATTTTAAGGGAACCTAAATTAACGCAGCGAGTTGCTGGTTGCGGGTCAAGAGGGCTTTTATACGATTTCCTTGTCTTTTTTCCTCGTGTAACCGAATCAACTCTTTCGCCATTTAAAAGAGTTGGCTGGCTCACCACAACAATCATCCTTCAACATTCAATACTATATTTTCTACCTCGTCCCTGCAAAATCAATTCATGGAGCCAACATCCAGATTAGCTATGTTAATGGAGCCTGGGGGAAATTGATTTATTGATCTTTTTTTTCTTTTCTTACTAATACAGAAACAATACTTAAACTAGCATTCGAGATGTAACGTCTCCATACAACATCTAGGGTTGAACATAAATCACTTCTCTAATCGGTTTGTCCAACTTATACCAGTATTTGCACCCCTATTTTTTGGGAGATTTTTTTAGTGTTATATTTTTTCTGAAAAATAATTTAATGTATAGAGGGAAAAAATAAAAATCTGCATCTTTATTTTAAAAAATTATTTTAAATTTTATTCTTAAATTTTTAGATCCGTCATCATTTTGATTTTGTCTTATAAGTTGAGAACTTTTGTACCTCTCAATCACATACAAACAATGATGTAATAGTATCCACAATTGAGTTACTTTGAAGTGCCATAGACTCTCTTGAAAGGATTCGATATGCTTCCCCAATCTCTATCCTAGCATGCTTGACTGCATCGTGGATTGCCCATACCTCTACCATTAGGCCTGAACTACACCCCAAAGTTCGTGAGAAACCGATATACCAACTTTCGTTTTCATCACGGATAACACCACCGCATATTGTAATATCATCACATAAATCGACAGCCCTATCAGTATTCGCCTTCACCCAACTAGCTGGTGCACACACTGCCAGTCATACTTGCGCACGGATTACTGGACCCAGAATTAGTAGTCCCCTGCCATCAATTCGTCAGTCCCTCTGGATCTATTTCCATTCTTATGCATTCATCTAATACGGAGGTGTGGTCACTAACTAAATTCAGCATCAAACAATTGCTTATTGCGCCTAGTCCACAACAGTCCTCCCAACCTGCAGTTTTACGGGAGAACACATTAGGATGTAATAGATTGGTTCAAAACCAATCCCTTATGGATAAACCATGAAAATCGATCAGCTTCTCTGATGGAATCAACTGCTTCCACTTCTTTTCCGTTATACATACACGGCTTATCGTTTCTGCCTCGTTATAAATCGTGCAAGTTTCATCATTCGACAAATGCCTTCTCGAAGGTTCAGCACTTGTGAGCTGATTAGATTAATACTCGGGGTACTCTTTTATCTTCCAGACGAAGGACCGATCAAAGTTTGTGGCACCATGCACCTCCCCCCCCCCCCCGTTTATCCATCCTCTTTTTCACTCCCCGTAACCAAATATGAGAGTTGAACCAGGACAGAATCCAAAGTAATTAAAAGATGATCGAAATTATATAAAACAATTTTTTAATCAATAAACATGAGCAAAGTTGAATCACCTGGACTTTATCCCAATCATTAACACTGACGACCATTGAATAGAGTTCATTCCATACTGCTTCACCCATCAAAATTAAATTCTAATATTTCAAGACCCATGATTTATGACTGTAAACACTAAATTTTGTTCGAATTTAAATTAAATCCTCAAAATAAAATCAAGCCACGTTACCCCTTCATAAAACCCAATACCTTATACTTAAGCCCAAAATTACATGACTCATTCCATATGATTTTATATAATATAAAAAATACAAAAAATAAAATAAAAAATTCAACGCCTTCCTCATTAAGGCTTTACTCTCATTGATTGGATGATGCTTGAATCCTATTGGATGAACAACTATTTAATGAATAAGGTCTTGAACCTTATTGGTTCTATTTTATGGGATAAAAAATAAATAGATCTTAACAATATATTAATTGCCCCCCACCATAGGAACCCACGGATGGAGATTCTCCCCTAGGAATTTCAATTTCATTTTTCCTGCCCTATCCTCACAATCCCCTACACCTCTCGGCATTTCCCCAGCCGCATTCTCCCAGCCCCAAACCGAACCCCCTAATCCATTTTTTCCCTTAGCTACGACACTGTAATCTTTGATTCAAAAGAATTGCATTGGTTCAAAAGCATACCGACTTTCAAAACTTTCAAGCCAAACTCAAATTTCCTATTTCCTAAATCCTCGGTCATCGAATCACTACACCATTCGAAGCATAAAAGTCCTTGAATCAAGCTTTTCAACCCCAACGACAACGATTTGTGGATTGATCGATCGAACATATATTTGGGTTTTGGTATTTTCTTCCCTTTGTTTACTTATTATGTAATCCATTCTTATGGTTTAATGGAAATATTGTTGAGATTTGTTGATAATTCTCTTTATTTATTTATCTTTCTTGTTTGTTTTTGTCTAATTTAGTTGTAATTAATCAACTTAAATCATAAAACGGAGATATTTATTAATTCCGATATTTGTGTCATAACAGTTATGGCTCACTGGATGTTGACCAAATATTCGAATTAATTCTTATCGTCTAAAGGTAAATATAATTCAAATTAAAATTTTGATAAGTCATTTCATCATGATTAACTGTTTGCATCATGCATAAAGGTGATGAACGGAGTTCGAACCATAAATTAACACGACAATCGGGCTTATCCGATGTCGGTTTAATCTATGGTCTGAGGTTTCGTCACCCTTTTTAATTAAATGTTTAATTAAGTCAAATCCACCAATTTGACAAAGCCAGTCTAATTAAAGTCTAAATTCAATTACGAACACTTTAATTAAAGTCAATTTAAATTTTGATAATTTCCACCAATTAATGGAAACATATATTTGGTACCGATTTCCGGGCGTGATGGGGGTGTTAATCCTTCCCCACACGTAACCAACTCCCGAACCTATTTTTTACGAATCTCTAGTTTTATGGTGTCCGGTCTACCTTAGTGGCCGGTGGCGACTCCAAGTTTTTTTATATTGAGATTTTCTAAAACCCCATTCTTCAAAGAATTTTCAAAACATTTGAGACTTAAAAATGAATATTTCAAAGAACTTGATTATTTTCTAGCGGCAAGAAATTTTTTAGGTCGCTACAGCTGGCGACTGGTTTTGTTTTAACAAAACAAAAAGAGAGTTAAGCCAAGAAAATCTATATTGCTTTTAATGATGGAAATTTTGAAATTTAAATTGACTTCAATTAATTTGTTCGTTCTTGAAAATACGACTTTAATTGCACAGGGCTTCGATAATTGGTGGCTTTGAAATAATTGCTCATTTAATTTCTAAGGAATCACCGACATCTATTGCACCATGATCAAGCTCTATACCCGAGCTTTATCCCTTGAGTGGGAGTGAAACGCCATATACCCAATTAAGTAGCCCTACATGAGTCGGTATTTCACTTTCGGAGTCCACGCCTTTTGACAAGTAAGTAGCCATCCACGTCACTAGGTTGTGCATTCCCTCGAATTGAATCCAATTTGCAAGCCTGTAATGGGCCAGAATTGGGGTTCTTGTTGTCTTAGTAGGCGACAAGATAGGTTCGAGTACCCTTTCTAGAACCAAACTCATGTGTGAGAACCTAGGATCCCACCCCGATTAGAGCTATGCGAACAACCATAGTAATCTAGAATTCATGTGCTTAGGGTTTTCTTTTTCGTATCTTCTTGCCTGTTGCTCCTTAATTTATGTTTTCTATCTTGCAATTTCGAATTCGTTATTTGTTTATTTCATTACTAACAAGTTTCTTTTGATTTCTTTCCCACTTTATATTTTGTTTTGCATATTTTTATCATATCATGAAGAAAACACTGATTCAGAAATAGTCTGAACTTAAAGACTTGATCAATGAGAGACTTAGTTCGTAGCACTGATGAAAAGAACTTTGAGTTACAAATATGGTCAGAAGACGAGTAGCTTCATGACGGAGACAGTGTTTCCATCGGATATAGATCAGTGATGTCAGTCAAAACCTTCACGAGCACCGAATACAACGACGTGTCAGGGTTGAGATCAATATGGCACAGTTGGGACTATGAAGCTAGAGAGGTTTTCAAAAGCAAGTACGACAACATAGCACATTTGTTAGATGTCCCAGTTGATCAATCACTACTCCAAGCCTTGTTGAGATTTTGGAACCCAGCTTATAGTTGTTTTACAATTGCCAACATCGATTTGACATCGACGATCAAGGAGTACCTATCCCTCATGAATTGCAAAAAGATTGACGAGAATCGGGTCTATTCCAAACCACTCAAGAACAAGTCCTTCCGAGCCAAGCTAGGTAGATTTTTAGAAACTTTACCGTCTTGGGTTGAGGATCAAGTTACCACTTGGAACAAAAAAGGAGTATCTCAAATGGGAAAGGATTCTGGCCTTAGCTTCAGTTTATCCAGTGGGCCGAGTTCTGCAAGACTTGTTTGCATTGTTGATTTACGGGTTGGTACTATTTTTGAAGGCGTTGGGACTCATTCATCCATCGGTGCTAGATTTGTTTGATTGCTTAGAAGGAAAGTCCAATCGCGTACTTGTCATCTTGGCCAAAACTTTCCAGTCTCTTAGATTTTGTAGAAGATATGGTGATGGTCGCTTCTTAGTATGCCCTCAGCTTTTAACAGTCTGGTTTTACAGTCATCTGTGATCTGATGTTCACTTTTCGAGGCCTCTCTTCGATGGCAAATTTTACCTATTAGAAAAGTTCTTACAAAAGGAAGATTCTCCAACGGGAAGATCCGAAAAGGTATGGCTAGACGTCCTACAAAATTTGAAAGATGGGGATATAGTTTGGAAGGCTTCGTGGCTACGTACGAGGAAGATTTTGTACCGATGTAAGGAGCATCCTTATGTACTGTTACTTGGCCTTTGAGGGCATACGATTTATGCACCTTTGTTGGTTTTGAGATAATACGGCTCCAAACAGTTCACACCAGCAACGAGTGGACTAAATGAGTTCAACATAGACTACTCAACCGAGAAAGGCTATAAAGGGAAGGTATACGACGCTTCTTCTACGTGGAACAATGCTAGATGAGTCAAGTTTTTGAGTGCCCCATACATGATGTCCTCCGGAATATAAAGTGTGGTGATTCAATCGCGTCAATAACAATATTCCTTAGTTGAATCCAGATGGTAGGAGGTTTGTTGAAGAAAGGTTGGTGACGCTTCCCATTGAAGCTGACTTGATGAGAAAGCAACTTGAAGAGGAGCAAAAGAAATTCACTCAGTTAGAAGCAAAGGCCGATCAGGACAGATTCAATTTCGATTTGGACAAGATGAAGCTCAAGGGAGAAATCAAAAGCCTACAAAAGAGGAATCATATGTCGGAATCCGAGTTTAAGTTAGAAAATGAAGAAATCCAGAAGCTGTAAAGGCTCACAAGAGTAAGAGGGTCGCGAATGACGGGCCAAGCAGAGGACTAGAGCTCAGACTCAAAGAAGAGAGGGTGAGAATCGAGGCTTATAAGAGGAAATATTACGAGCACAAGGATCAAGTACTTTCCATGACTCAGAAGATGGAGAGTTTGAAGAATTCTCATTCAATGAAGCTTAAGAATGAACAACGTCGGAACGAGGCATTAAAAGCTCAGATAAAGTAGTTAGAGAAATCTCTTTCCAAGCATAGAGGTTCCACTTAGAAGCTAGAAGCCAGTAGTTCATAAAAATTGAGCTTTGAAGGATCGAATCGAGAATCTACAGACCGAGGTCCAACAACTCAAAGATCAAATAACAAGCTTTAAAGGAGTAATTCAGTTGCATCGGATGCCTATGATGGAGCAGCTTCAGTTTGCTGCCTACACCATTTGGAGGCAAGAGCAAGATTTGGCACGCTTCATGACCCAGATGCAAGAAGTCACCCGAAAAGTGCAGTTCCTAGCGAAAGACGTTGTCGAGCTCCAAGAATGTGTGGACGAAGAATCTGAAGAAGGAGAAAAGATTGTTTAGATATTTAGAGAGATTGTTGACTTAGGCACTAGCTTAGAACCATATGCGTAATAGATGTTCTTTGAATTGATGTAATGGAACAACGTTTTCATCGATGATAGTCGTTTAATGAGGATATTTGCTAGAATCAGTGTTTCCCCTTTACATTCATACATATTTACATTTTTTCGCATTTGTTTGCAAAAATTGCTAAGTTGAAATTGATTAAGAGTTCTTATGAAAGAATTTTGTTTCTTCGTGTTTGCATTTCATTCATGCCTTTTAAGTGTTTACTTAATCGATTATGTTGCATATGATGCATTAATTCACGAAACAATAAATTAATTGTTGGGAATCCCATGCCAGTGATCAACTATCCTACATTGGAGAAAACAAATGGAAAAGGGGTTTTACTAAAATGGAAGCCAGTTTGAGAAGAGCATTCGCCTCAGGAAGTATAAATGATAAAGGAATGATTCTTGGCCAGTACAGCTTTATAAGTACGAATAACCTAGCAGCTATGATAGATAAGCTCGAGGAAATCCAAGAACTTTTGGTTGATAACCAAAGAGAGATAATGACATGTGAAAAAGCTTCAAGAGGAAACTAGGGGTAAATCAATGATTTGGTGGGTATGATGACCATTATAACTAACGAAAAAGGGTGTAAAAGAATACTCATTTGTGCAAAATGAGATTGGAAAAACAAGTGAGAGTTGGGATTGTAACCTTATGGCAAAAAAGACTTTATCTGATGAAGATCTAGCTATCGTCAACCAGTATGAGATAGACCACACTTTTTCTTAATGTCCAATCAAATTGGCGTTAGATAAGATTGAAAATTTTCTCTTAAAAATCTTGTCTATGCCAAAGGACCAAGAACCAACTTAGGAGCAATTGAATCAGGAGGATAACAACATAGACATCTACGAAGCCCCTAAGGGGCCGATTCTCGCCTCACCCCAGGCCATGTCCCCGAATGCACAAGGCTCAAATAGAAAAGAGACTAGAGGTCTCGGAGGAGAGATAGATCAGGATGTGAGTACTCCTAAAAGGTAGAGGCAACGAGGGCAAAGATGGATGTGCCATGAGATAAGTATCCTTAAGTTGGGAACTCTAACCATTGTGCATGGTAAGGGTAACCGAAGACTCTCTCATGAATAAAGAAACAAGCAAAAGACGAGATTATGCCTTTATAGTGGAAGAAACCTTATCTGATGAAAACCAAGCTATCACCTGTCAACGTGAGGTAGGCAGTGTCACCTCTGAATGTCCTGCCAAACTAGCGATGGATAAGACCGATGACTCTCTCTTAAAAGATTTGTCTTTGCCAATGAATGAAAAGACAGATGAGGTAGAACCACAAGAATCTCTCCAATTTTTGGCAAATCCAACTCTTAGTTCCCAAGAGAAAGGCAAAAAAGTAGAAGACTTTTAATTTACTCCAAGTCCGTTCACCTACCAAGATTTGTTCTCTAAGTTGTTACACGCCCGACTGGTTGCACCACACTTTGTCAAAGTTCAGTCACCTCCATATCTGAGATGGTTTAATGAGAAAGATAGTTGTGATTACCATGCTAGAATTCATGGGCGTTCCATTGAGAAGTGTGTGAGTTTCAAGCATAAAGTTCAACACCTTCTAGATCTTGGGGTGTTAAAGTTTGTAAAAATGGGTCCGGGTCTGAAGATTAATTTCCCAACTTGGCCAGCACTATGAAATTGAGGGAAGGTCAAGTCGCCACAATAACAGGGGTGGATAAAGTAAAATTGTCAACATAAGCAAAATTTGAAAATGTCAGAAATTGTCATGATCCCAACCATTCCATGAAAGGCGTTGTTCTAAACCCGCTTGAGGAGTCAGAAACAGTTCCAGAGGAGCCCATAAAAGTGACAATGCTTGAGAATAACGACATTCTCAAAAAAAAGAGTTCCGTCTAAGGAAAAAGGGGCAAGGAAGGCTAAAAGACATAAAAAGATGTGAAGGAGAGTAACAAGAGGACGAAGATATCTTTCCCAATGTCGAATTCTGATTTGCTACCCTTGTTAGTTCAGAACAAACTATTAAGGCTATCTCCCATGAGGCGAAATACTTATTTCAATCCTGAGGTGTTTGGTACCAGGGTTCCATATGAATATCACCAAGGTGATCTTAGCCATACAACAGAAGAGTGTATGCCTTTGAAAGGCAAAATCTATGAACTTTTCATGAAAGAAATACTTTCATTTGAGAATGGAAAGCCTAAGTTCAAGAAAGAGGCTGAGTTTATGTGAAAGATTGAAGAGTCAGGCTGATTGACCAGTGTTGCAATATTCAAGGATTTCTAATACATCCTACCCATGTTTTTAGGTTCACCTTTTTGGCTTTGTCTTGCATGTTTTTCCTTTGAAGTGATGTGTGAAATTAACTTTGCTACTCTTTGCCCGAAAGTACCAAATACCTTTTGTAAGGGCATATGTCATGTTTGTTTTTTTCATTTCAATGAAGGGATGCATCTTTTAAGTAAATATATATGTATATTCCTTCTTACCCTCGTAGTGTCCCGGATATCACATACATGATGCGGCATTGATTCTAATGAAGGATCAATTGAATGTCTTGATCACGATGAAGTATGATTTCCTGCTCAGCCCGCTCTGGTCGGTAAAGCAAGAGACATAAGATACTACTCCTTTGATAATGTTTGATGATAAGAAAATCTCCTAATAAAGACTAATAGAACGGTTTGAATGTAGGAATTCTATTAATAAAAAGTTTGTCAATAAATGAATAATTAATGGAGTTGGGGAGGAGAACAAATCTAATAAGGAACTAGATTCCACCTGTTCAATGCCCTAGCATCAGAGATAAATCTCTAAAGTGAATGAACAATCAAATAAGTCTCGGAGCATCATGATAGAGCTGTGGGGAGAGAACAAATCTAATAAAGAGTTCTGCTTCACCTGTTCAATACCCTAGCGTCAAAGATGACTTTTTGAAGGCACTGACACGATATTAATTATAATTGAAAGTATATACATGTACTGAAATTTTTAAATTGATATTTTTTACACTCAATGTGTTAAGCAAATTCAGAAACAATGAACGTATTTTGGAGTAAAACAATGAGAACTAAAAGGAGTAGTTTTCGAACAGATCAAGCAAATACCATAATCACGAGGATGAACCGAGCAATCTGGCAGGAATTTTACAACTTTAAATATCGCCACAACATTCAAAGGCAAGCTATTGATCATCGGGGAATTGAATCTAAGATGCTCTTGCATTTGATATCCGGGGCATTCTATTATTTTTCTATTGATTTTGATTTTGTATATTGATCCAAAAAGCATCCTTTGTTGAAATGATAGTTAGCAAACTGACATATAAATGAAAAGATAGAGAGAGAGAAAAGAGAAAGTAGGAGAAAGAAAGAGAAAAGAGAGAGAAAAGAAAAAAGAGAGAAAAAAAAGAAAGAATAAGGTTCTTATGTGTTGTTGTATAGAGTTTAGAATGCATGGTCAAGGATGCACATGATCAACCTAATACAAAACCTGTCCGTGATTCTAAATAAGATAGTAGCAAAGCTTCATATGATATAAAGACTCAAAGTGGGTGTCTGTAACAATGCCTTGATTGATTTAGAAGAATGAGGATTGAATCTTATTGAAGAAATGAAATTTTGAGACTTAGGGGGCATGTTTTTGGCCTACCATTGAGATAGAAGAAAGATCACCCCGTTGGATCAGAGGCAAAAATTAACGGCCGAACCCGAAGGTGAGACAAGTTTTCTTTTGAATGGCTTCTGGATAGAGCTTTAGGTCAAAGATGCACATGATCAACCTAATACAAAACTCGTTAGTGATCCCAAAAAGAATGAAAGCTAGATTCAATGCGTTGCACAGTTTAAGGACTCAACTTGATTGTATCTGCAAAATGATGATTGAGTCTTATTGAAGGAATGAATGTTTGGAGATTTAAGGGGCATGTTTTAGCCCAACATTGAGACAGAAGAAAGACCGTACGGATAAGTCAAGATTAAAGTAACAACTAAACCCTAATGTAAGATGAGGTTCTGCCAAGGTAAAGAATAAGAAGAATGGCTCATAGCATGGCCCCGTAGTTGGAGTATTAGGTCAAGGATCTGTATGGTTAGCCTAGAATGAAGAAGTAATTTATCAGTGGATGGAACAAAATAATCCCAAGATTCAATCTACCAAACAGTTCATAGATCTGAAATAACTTTCTGCCGTAACATTTTGTATGGCTCATAATAGAAGATTTGGAACCTTATCAAAAAAGGAAGATTTGAGGACTTGGGGCACGATGTTCACCCCAACGTCAAGATAGAAGAAGGCTCGTTGAGAGTTTTGGAAGGGATGATAGTTGAACCCAAGCTATGTAAGGGCGATATCACATGATGGAAATGATAGATTTTGGAAGAGATAGCAACTGCCTTTTAGAATGAGACAAAAATAGAAGTTTCAGCAAAGAAAGAAGAAATACTTTACTTGGTTCAGAAAATTAGAAATTGGACCCCGTCGAAGTACAGAAAGCTTGAAAGCTTGTGGGCCATATGTTCATCCCTATGCCGAGGTAGAATGAGGCTCATCATAAAGAGTCATAGAAGAAATAACAATTGAGTAAGGGTGATGTCATGAATTTGGAGTTCAGCAAATGATAGATTCGATTCTGACCAGAGCAAGCCAACAATCGTTTCAAGAGAAAACAAGGGAGAGATCCAGTAGAGATAAAGATGATACCTCGCGTGGTTCAGGAAAGTGAAGATTGAACCTAATAAAAGTAGGAAAAGTTTTAAGACTTGGGGGTATGGGTTCATCATAATGTTGAAGACCCCGTTATAAAAAGACTTTGAAGAGAAAACATTTAAGTCCAAGTGAAGTAGGGACAATGATCTAAGAATTAGACCTAAAGGAAATGACAGATTGTGTTCTGGCCAGTGCAAATTGGCCACACCTTTTCGAGACAAGACAAAAGATGATGATTCTGCAAAGACAAAGGGCCCATGAGATCTAAAGGTGACCGGCCAGAAAGAAAGGGTTTTTCCCAACAATTCTAAAAATGATTCCACCCATGCATCATGAATAGTTAGGCATCCTTAAGGTAGGAGCATGCTAACTAGCATCGTCAAATCATTGTGTCTGTTTCTCTCAGGTATTTGAAAAACAATAGAAAAGAAGAAATAAATACCAACAATGAGTAAATAAGTCTTTTAACTATTTGGGAGCGAGATATCATTTGACACCAAGACAATGAAGATCAAGCGTATTCTAGAAGACTCGAAGCAAGATATCATTTGAGGCCAAGACGATGAAGATCAAAGGCATTCCATAAGACTCAAAACGATATGTTTGATGTCAAGACAACCAGAAAGCAAGACATCAGTTTTTAGGGTCCTCAAGATGAGGTATCACCCCATGCCAATACGGTGAAGATCGAAGGCATTCTAGAAGACTCAAAGCGAGATGTTTGATTTCAAGACGACCAGAAAGCAAGACATCAGTTTTCGGGGTCCTCAAGATGAGGTATCACCCCATGCCAAGACGGTGAAGATCGAAGGCATTCCAGAAGACTCAAAGCGAGACGTTTGATGTCAAGACGACCAGAAAGCAAGACATCAGTTTATGGGCTCCTTAAGACGAGGTATCACCCTATGCCAAGACGATGAAGATCGAAGGCAATCCAAAAGACTCAAAGCGAGACGTCTGATGTCAAGACGACCATAAAGCAAGGCATCAATTTTTGGGGTCCTCAAGACGAGGTATCACCCCATGCCAAGACGATGAAGATCGAAGGCATTCTAGAAGATTCAAAGCAAGATGTCATTTGGTGTCAAGATGATCGAGGCATCATTTTAGAGGCTTCATTTCTTCCAGCCTTACATGGGAAGAATTTGGAGTTCTGGAATTTTTGGAAGATGAAGGGTGAACATTTCTATATAAGAGGAACTCGCAGCTCGGAATCTTCAGATAGGGAAATGAGACAAAATTTGTATCTTTAGTCTTTGCTCTATTCCCATTTCACAGCAATGAGCAAAGAGGGCAGCTGTAGACACTAAATTTTGTCCGAGTTTAGATTAAATGCCCGAAATAAAATCAATCCACACATTACCCCTTCATAAAACCCAATACCTTATACCTTAAGCCCAAAATTACATGGCCCATTCCATATGATTTTATATAATATAAAAAATACAAAAAATAAAATAAAAATCTCAACTCCTTCCTCATTAAGGCTTCACTCTCATTGGTTGGATGGATGCTTAAATCCTGTTGGATGAACAACTACTTAGTGAGTAAGGTCTTGAACCTTATTGGTTCTATTTTATGGGATAAAAACATAAATAAATATTAACTATGTATTAATTTCCCCCCACCATAGGAACCCACGGATGGAGATTCTCCCCTAGGAATTTCAATTTCATTTTTCCTGCCCTATCCTCAGAATCCCCTACACCTCTTGGCATTTCCCCAGCCGCATTCTCCCAGCCCCAAACCGAACCCCTTAATCCATTTTTTCCCTTAGCCACAACACTGTAATCTTTGATTCAAAAGAATTGCATTGGTTCAAAAGCATACTGACTTTCAAAACTTTCAAGCCAAACTCAAATTTCCTATTTCATAAATCCTCGGTCATCGAATCATTACACCATTCGAACCATAAAAGTCCTTGAATCAAGCTTTTCAACCCCAACGACAACGATTTGTAGATTGATCGATCGAGCATATATTTGGGTTTTGGTATTTCCCTCCTCTTGTTTATTTATTATGTAATCCATTCTTATGGTTTAATGGAAATATTGTTGAAATTTGTTGATGATCCTCTTTATTTATTTATCTTTCTTATTTGTTTTTGTCTAATTTAGTTGTTGGTGTTATGTGTTAGTTGACTGAGGTTTAATTTATTATTTGCTTGTATGTGTTTTAGGATAATTTAGCTTTTCAGAATTTTTTTAGTTAATTTAAAACATGCCATTGACTTATTGGATATGTGTTTAAATTAATTAAAATAAAATTAGTTTAGATTTTTAGATTGGTTGAGGCTTTAGTTAGTTTATGGTTTAATTTAATTTAATCAATTTAAATTATGCGCTTGGCTTATTGGGCATAATTTTAAAATTAATTAGATTAAGTTTAGGATTAGTCTTTAGAACAGTAGTAAGATTTATGGTTCGAATTAATTTAATTAATTTAAATTTATCCTTGGCTTATTGGGATAAAGGTTAAATTTATTTAATTAAGGGTAAACTACATCAATAGTCACCAAACTATGGTTTCTTTCATATTTTGGTCATCGAACTATTTTTTTGGCAAAAACATCACTAACATTATGTTTCCTTTCTATTTTGATCACCATATGTTATTTTTTTTAATTTTTCATGTCATTTCTTCTCTCTCCTCGTAAGCAATATATGTTATTTTATAATATTTTTATTCAAACTAATAGGATGGTGACACGTGTAACTGCCTATTAGAGAAACAAAAAGAATGAAAAATCAAGCCCCTTATGCAGCCAGAGAGATGGTGACACGTGTAACTGCCTAATAGGATGGTGACACGTGTAATTGCCTATTAGTCAAATCTCTCTGGCTGCATAAGGGGCTTGATTTTTCATTCTTTTTATTCCACTAATAGGCAGTGACACGTGTCACCATCCTGTTAGTTTGAATAAAAATATTATAAAATAACATATATTGCTTACGAGGAGAGAGAAGAAATGACATAGAAAAATAAAATAAAATAAAATAACAGCTGATGACCAAAATAAGAAGGAAACATACTGTTAGTGATGTTTTTGCAAAAAAAATAGTTCGGTGACCAAAATAGGAAGGAAACATAACGTTAGTGATGTTTTTGCCAAAAAATAGTTCGGTGATCAAAATAGGAAAGAAACCATAGTTCGGTGACTACTGGTGTAGTTTACCCTTAAATTAATTGAACATCTCTTAATTACTTTTAGGGATAAAATCGATATTTGACTTAGATCACTTAATTTAAATCATATTTACTTAATTCGATTCATTTTAGATAGTTTCCTTGGCTTATTGGGATGCTAGTTTAAAATTAATCGAATTAATTATTATTGGTTCAAGATAATCCATAAATTATTAGGGTTTTCTAGTTTTTAGGGGTTTAATTAATTTAGGGTTAATATTTAGTCTAACCTAGTTAATAATTAGATCACTAACTATATTTTTATAATTTGGGCCTTTTTAGGTTAGGATTTTAGTGGGCCTAGGCTTTTAATTTCAAGTTCTTCCTTGCCATGCATTATAATTGTTATTCATGAGACTTCTAATATTTTAATTGGACATTGCATGTAATTAATCAACTTAAATCATAAAATGGAGATATTTATTAATTCCGCTATTTGTGTCGTAACAGTTCTGACTCACTAGATGTTGACTAAATATTCGAATTAATTCTTATCGTCTAAAGGTAAATATAATTCAAATTAAAATTTTGATAAGTCATTTCATCATGATTAACTGCTTGCATCATGCATAAATGTGATGAACGAAGTTCGAATCATAAATTAACATGGTAGTCGGGCTTATTCGATGTCGGTTTAATCTATGGTCCGAAGTTTCGTCACCCTTTTTAATTAAATGTTTAATTAAGTTGAACCCACCAATTTGACAAAGCCGGTCTAATTAAAGTCTAAATTCAATTACGAACACTTTAATTAAAGTTAATTTAAATTTTGATAATTTCCACCAATTAAAGGCAACATATATTTTGGTACCAATTTCCAGGCGTGATGGGGGTACTAATCATTCCCCATACGTAACCAAGTCCAGAACTCGTTTTTTACGAATCTCTGGTTTTATGGTGTCTGACCTACCTTAGTGGCCGGTGGCGACTCTAAATTTTTTTATATTGAGATTTTCTAAAACCCCATTCTTCAAAGAATTTTCAAAATATTTAAGACTTAAAAAGAATCTTTCAAAGAACTTGATTATTTTCTAGCGGCGAGAAATTTTTTAGGTCGCTACAATGACCAGACAATGATTTGTAATAACAGAAAGTTTCAAAAATTATCACTTCATAGCATACAACTACATCACACAGTTCAATAACAAAAGCACTAAATAAACAATGTCAAAATCACAATATAAGCGTAAATTTCAATTAGCTACTGAAGTAACAAAGGATAATATTCAGTCTTAACATCAGAGTTCTCAAGTGATATCTGACTACCATCGCTGCAATTTATACAAACATCATTAACTCAGGTCTACTGTATATGTTGTTCTGCTCGCTACTCTGCTCATACTCTAGAATAGGATATGCTGCAACAAGAGCATCTTGAGCTCCAATATAGAGTGAGTTATAGATCTTCCAATACACTTACCTAACCTTCCGAGCAGGATGGAAGAGACCCTGGAGACAATAATTCAGCACCATTGCTGCACCTAAGGCTACCCTCATCCCTTCTATGGCTTCCATGACAGCATTGATGACATGAGGGGAAGTCTCAAATATGTTGGGCCAGACATAATTCAACAAGTGGACTAAAGCATCCTCGCAACCTAACCCGGCAACACCCAGAGCCATGAGCTTGACAGCTGAGGCTGCAGTTTGCCTGTGAACCAAATTCCTATCCATGAGAGCATCCTCAAGTAATGGAGTCACAGCATAGATGTAATCTTTACCCATTTCTCCAATATACTCAAACAGGAAGGAAAGAGATTTCAGGACACCGTTATGCACATTAAGTTCTGGCACACGTTACTCATTCATCAATGCTGGCAAAACTGTGAAAGGTGAACATGTTTCAGCAACAATTGCAATTGCCACAGTAGTACAAACTCGGTTCTGGCGTTCATGCACTTTGATATTGTTCAACAGAGTAGCCAAGACATCCTCTGGGCCAATTGCTTTAGCAATATATCCAAAAGTATTGACGGTGGCCCTTCGAATACCCTCTTGTGAGCTTTAAGCATCTCAAGAAGCTCAAAACAAATCCTCATCCACTCCCTAGCTGGTACAAACTCTGCACCTCGCGGGGCCGTTTCTAGATTTTAGTGGCCCTAGGGCAAAATTAAAAATTGAGCCCTAAATTAGAAATTTAAATTGCGTTGCGATCATATATTTGATCATATTGCATTTATCATGGTTACAAACATAACGAATGCTATTTCTATCACTGCGGGTATCGCAATTGTGATAATTTTTAATAACATATGCTATTGTGGACATAACGGTTGTAGATATTGTGGTTTTGGATGGTGTCTCTACCGCTATATAACGAATCTGTTGCGGTTACATATCCCTATTTAAATATATGTCTATAATATCAAGTATTGAAAAATAAATAACTTTTAAGAGTACGTCTATAATAACAAATCTTAAAAAAAAATTAAGAGTATACTCATGATAATAAACAGTGGGAAAAAATAAGTCCCCTAATAATAAGTATTTAAAATTTTAATTTTAATATTTGTTATTACGGGCATACTCTTAAAAATTGAATTATTTTTAATACTTATTATTTCTCCCCAATATTTATGAATATGAGCATATTCTTACGATTTAATTTTTTAATACTTATCATCGGGGCCCTCGAAACTTATCCAGCTATATATATATTCATCACTAAATTCTTTTTTTATCTATACGTAAGAGCTAGAATTATATTTTTAATTTTCTTAGGCGTGGGCCTTGGGCAGAGTGGGGGTCCTGGGCGGGCGCCCTTATTGCCCTAGCCCAGGGACGGCCCTGCCACCTCGATCAACGATACGGCCAACCAGATCAATACAGTTCTACTGGACTTTCTCATGCATATTTTTCAGAATCGGTGTCAACCTTGGAAGCAAATCTTTGATTGGAGGTGTCATTTGTTATATCAATAACATTGACAATTGCCTTGAGGGCTCCTAAGATAGATCCCAAAACTTCAGGGTACTCCTCACCCAGGATACTCATATAAAACAACCCCTAGATGGCCCATCAATTGTTCTTCTTGGCACTGTTTCATAACAACTGCTATTCTTGAAATAAGATCAGCTGCCCGCTGCCTGACCTTGGCACTCTTGTTATTCAAGCGCCATTTTATCGTACCGCAGATCTGGGGATGATAAGGTTCCACTCTCTGCCCAAGTGAATTCACAACAACACCAAAACCATTAAGCATCACATTGGCATCATCACTAGTCAGCTCTTGGAACGCATAAAGAATACCATCAATAAAAAGTTCCTCCAATCTGGCATCAATGTTAGATGCACCCAAGTTTGCAACCACCTTCTCAATTGTTTCCATTACCATGCGTCTGTAGGGTTCACTCTCATCCTTCAGATCCTCCACTATTCTCCCAACGATATCAGCAAAACCCACTTTATTTGCCATATCAATAGTTGTCTCAACAAGCTGCCTATAATTTCTCCTATCTAAAGCCATCCTTCTCACCTAGAAATTCCTGAAGAACTCAGCTAGAATATCATTCCAAATGTACTCAGCTTCAACACCCTCTGTGCTCACACATTGCATCACCACCTTAAGCACAATTTTCTTCATTTCTTCATCAGGGGACTGGAACTCCCGAATAAGAATAAACATAACTTCTGTTGTATAGTAGCTAGCATAAACTGCATCCATCAAAGGAATGATAAAACCAATGGCCTTCAAAAACGCAGCCAATACTTTACCTCGGTGAGACCTGATACCCTTCCACAATGGCTTTAAAACTGAGTCCAAGCTTTCAATACCATAGGGAGCAGCAGCCTCAGCAAGAGCAGCCAGAGACAAAGCAGTTATTGTCCTCACCTTCTGATTCTCATCATTCAAACCATGTTCTATGATTTCTACTAGGGACTTTAAGTGAGGAAGAACATCACACCCAATCAAAATAGCAATCTGCTGAACTATCTTGATCCCAGTATGCCTAGCTTACCATGATTTCTTACTCTGACAGACGGTTTTCAAAAATGGTAGAAGTGCAGGAATCCCAAGTGCATAAGCAACAACACTAAAAGCCCTAACAGTTGTATTCCTAACATATTCATCAATGTTGTCAATATCAGGTCGCATTGCTGCAATCATAGTAGCCAAACCAGCTGCCTTGCCGAGATTAGAAATGATTTCTCTACCCTCAACACGTGCATAATAATCTTTATTGATCAACAAGGGTTCTATCACAACAAAAATCTTGTGCACATAAATTCCAACCAACATTCAATTTATACAGAACCCTATCAATAACCTTAACCAAGAGATGCCTCTTATGATCTTCCAATGTAGGTTGCATAAGCAACACAGAATCCTATTAAACAATGCATTAGCACCAAATTCCCTTGCCTTATCAGTGAGCTGCCTCAGAGTAGTTTTCCTCTGTGGCGGTGTTCCATTCTTTACCTTCAACAAAAGTTTCATGATCTTCCGTTCCTTCTGCTCTTCTGGAGATAACTCATCCTCATTCAACAAGGATCCAAAATACTGATAATCCTCAGGCTTCATAAATGGTAACCCACCAAGTGCCTCCTTAGGCATATCGAACTGCTGCCCACGATTCTCATCGGGAATAGCATAAAATGGAGTTCCCATGGGAGTTGGAGTAGCAAGAAGTTTCCGAGCAGGTGTCCTAATAAGCACATAAGAAACAGGTGGTTCCAAAATCTTGTACCCTTCTTGTGGGAACATAGCATCAAGCTTCTCATCAGTCAATGGCCGATTCCTTTCCTCGATATCTTTCTCCCATCTCAACAAATTATATTGCTCTGGAGTCATAGGCCCAAGATGATTACTTGGAGTTGGTGTCTGTAAATAGTACCACCAAAAGGAGTAATCGCAGGTGTAAGAGGAACATTTTGTGTAGCCCCTGCCATAGGAGTTGCACTCCCCATGGTTGCAGGAGTCTCATCCCACCTAGATCTCTATCGTTTTGGCGTAGGAGTAACCAACCCTTTTGGAGTAACATCCCATGTAACTCCAGCTAGAGTTGCACCAGGGTTAACTCCACCTGCTTGGGTAGCATCCGAATCAGCAATCCGCCTAGGTGTTGGTGTCTCGTCCCATCTGTTCCTCCTCCCGACTGATGGGGTCGCATTAGAAACTTTCCCTGGCGTGGGGTAGCATTCTAGCGCCCAATACCAGGAGTCACATCAGGCAAATCCTAATCAGATGTTTTAGCCTTCTTTACTGCAGAACTGCCATCATCTTGAGACTGGTCCCATCTATTCCTCCTCTTAGGCACCAAAGTAGTTGCATCACCACTCTTAGGGCTGAGTATGGCTAACCACAAAACCGAAAACCAATCTGAACCAAGGCGTTTGGACGGTTTATGGTTCATAAGTTTACGAACCGTGGTTAACCGAATTGAACCGAATTTGATTTTGTCAAAATAAAATACAAAAATTCAAAAAACTAACGTTAATATTGATTACATAGCTCATTGAAAGTCGAAATAATTAAAACCCTAAGCCCTAATTTCATCATTTGCTTTGCACAACCGTTCCTGGACCGTTGGATCTGGGAACTTGATCAACGGTCTAGATCACATTTTGCAAAAAACCTTAATTAGGGTTACATATGCCAAGCGTCACGCCGTCTCAACTGTTAGATCTGAGGATTCAAATGGACAGTCCATATTATCCCTGGAAACCTCTGAAACACCCACGCGCCCATGCACAGCTTTCCCACTTCTTTACGCACGCGTGTGCCACACGCCCGAACTCTTTTGGATCTCCACGCGTCTGACGCTTGGGCTCCTCTGACTCTTCAGCTGCCGAAACCAAGAGTCTCTCATTGATCCCCCTTCCCCTCATTCTGCCACGATCACATGCAAGCCAAAAACAGAGCCAACAGTTAGCAACAGACTCCAAAGGCAGATTAAGCAAAAATAACCAAAAATCCCTGAAGATATTGACAGATTTCAGACGAACATATAACAACTCTTTTATTTTTCTTTTCATGTAACATTTTCCTTTGGTTATATAAACCGATCAAAAACAGTGTAGACCCTATGAGGAGTTTAGAAAAGCAATACAAAATTAGTACCTTTAGAGGTATCATCCTTCCATTCTCGTTTTGCATGCATATAAAAAGTAAAAAGAATACATAGATATAGGGTTTGCAAAACCTCACCATTTAGCTTTTGGCCACGACATCATTTTCTGGCAATATACCCGTGGCCACCGTGCCTTTATGGGTGAGACGAGGTGGTGTCGGTTGGTCTTCTCAGCCACCGTTGAGGATTCTTTTTGGGTAGCCTGCTGTTTTCATAAAATAAAAAAAGGTTATTTTGGTTCGGCCTTTTAGATCTGGGGAATGGAAGTTTTTTTTTAAAAAGGGTTTTAAGACTAGGGTTGGTTTTAGTTTAAAAAGAGGAGCGCTTTTGGTAAATTTTGGGTTTCTCGATGCCGATGGGCTGCCACCGAAGGAAGTTTGGGACGGCGGATGGAAGCCGAAATCTGGGCCGTGCGGTGGCAGGGGCGGTGTTCATCTAAGCCCTGAAGAGAGTTTGAGAGGATTTGGTTTTTGAAAATGAAAAAAAATGGGAGAATTCTAAAAATGGCTAAAGGGGTGAATTTTTGCCGAAATTAGTTTATTTATATTACGTCTTTTAAAAAAATAGTTTATAACACCTTTAACCCTTCTGCACTTTTTTATTTTCAAGCGGAGGGGTTTCCGTCTTTCTAAATCACAAGGCGGGTCCCTGAAATATTTTCCAAACTTGTAATTTCGTCCCGAAATTGGAACTGGTTCTATTCTTAAAAATGGTTTTATTACCATTTAGTCCCTCCGTCCTTTTTTAATTCTTTTAAAAAGCCATTTCGCCTTTGTGAATTACGCCTTAGGTCCCTCTGACTTTCTTCCCTATTTCAATTAAGTCATGGTTTTAATTAAATTAGTTTTTTAAAAGGATTAACGACCTATTGAGTCCTTGTTCTTTAAAATCTTTTTAATTTAACCCCTTTTCAGTTTTTAAAATTGCTAATTAGACCCTCTTAAATTTTGTTTTACCTTAATTTAACCTCATATTGCATATTTACATAATGTTTTTAATTTATGCCCTTTACTTTATGTATTTGTTTTTTTTTTTATTTTAATTAGATGCCTCATTTACAAGTTTTTTTATCCTTTGTTATTAGGGTAGATCTTGTAGATTAGTTTGGGCCCTTTAGGATTAGTTTAAAGTTTAAAATTTAATTAATTTAAACTATGCACTCGTTTTATTAGAGCATAGACTTTAAATTAATTAAATTAAATCTAGGTTAAGTTTAGAGCCCTAGTTAAATAATAGGTTCGAATCAATTTAATCCATTTAAATTTTCCCTTGGCTCATTGGGGTAAATGTTAAATGCATTAAGTTGGTTGATCAATTTTTAATTTTTTTAGGGTATAATTGAAATTTAACATAGCTCACCAAATTTAAATCATAATTAATTAATTCGAATAATTTTAAATATAATCCTTGGCTCATTGGGATTCTAGTTTAAAATTAATCAAATTAATTATTATGGTTCAAGATAACCAATAAAATGTTAGGTTTTTTTGGTTTTTTAGGATTAAATTAATTTAGGGTTAATATTTAGTCTAACTTAGTTAATAATTAGACCACTAATTGAATATTCAATAATTTGGGCCTTGTTAGGTTAGGGCTTTAGTGGGCCTTAGGTTATAATTTTGTTCCTTTCTATGTCATGCATTTTAATTGTCACTCATTAGACCTTTTATTTTAATTGGTTAAGCATATAATTAATCAATTTAAATCATAAAACAGAGATATTTATTAATTCTGATATTTGGGACTTGCGGTTTAACTAGGCAACCCAAATTGATGGTGTTCTTGCGGATTAACTAGGCAAGGTCGGTACACTTTCGGTTTAACTAGGCAAGGGTAAGATCTCGCGGTTTAACTAGGTGAGGGTGTCAAATCTTGCGGTGTAACTAGGCAAGGTTTGGGATATCATGTGGTTTAACTAGGCATGGTATGAGAGATCCGTGTATCCGATATGTGTATAGGATATAGGTGGTCTATCTGGGTCACTATAAATGCCAATATATGTGAAAGTTCATGTGTTGAACCTTGTTTATAATGTTTTGGGGATTTAAGCATGTTTTTTAAAATGCTTTGGGATTTAAACATGGATTGTATATGATGTTATATAAAGGTTATTATGTTTTGATTCTGTTGGAATCATGGAAAGATGCTTAGGTTGTAAGCATGTTTTGGGAAAAGCAAGCATGTGGTTTTAAAATGGTTTTTAATGCATCATTGTTTAATAAGCATCCTCACTAAGCATATGTGCTTACACTCTCTTTTTCTTAATGATGCAGAGCATTAAAGTTTGGGGAAGGAAAGGAAAGGTTTGCAAGGATCCAAGAGATAAACTACTTTTGAGTATGAACTCGGTTTATGTTTCCGGTTAATAAGGAAATGTGTTCGCCATGGTTTTTTAGAGTTGTAAATCTATTGCATCGTGGTTTTTAGAATTATTCTATGCTGGTTTTTGATGATGGTTAGATGTTGCTCAACTTGATGGTATTACTTGCCTATAGTTGTGGTTGAATGGATGTATAGGTATGTTTCTAGAGTTCCCTTGTGGATTGCTATGTTGTGCTGGTTTGACCAGGTTTAATATGCTATGTTGAGTGTGTTGGCATGTTGCTTATGCTGAGAATGGTCTAATTGTGCATTTTGGTATGTTTGGCAAAGACCAATTGCATCTAGAATCGTCTAAAAAACCAGCTAATTTTGACATTATAGACCCAGACATAACGATACGCGGGGGACCGTATCGATACGGCTAGGCAAATAAGGCCAGGGTGTTCCGGTACAGGTAGGGGCATTTTGCTACGCCTAATGGTTACTGGAATTTTACTTTTTGGGAGAGGGGCCGCGTACCGAAACACCAGTGGACCATATCGGTACGGTGTGTAAGGATTTTTAAAATGTATTTTATACTCAAAGTGGCATACCGGTACGGGTCTTGCCGTATCGAAGCGATGATTTCACAATCCTATCGATACGGGACTCAGCATATCGATATGGATATCGTTATTTCTGTTAATGTCCTGGAAAGGCAGTTTTGGTTTTTTTCGTTCTAGTCCCTGAATCTTGTTTAGCCAATTATTTGAGCATGGATGATTGTTTGAAGTTGATTTTTGACACATAAGCATGAAATGTATTTATTTAAAGGTTGGTAACTTAAAAATTAGAAAAGTCCTTTTATATTGCTGAAATTATGTTTTGGTCCCTAATTCGTATTTGTGGCCAATTGGATATTGTTATGATGCCCGATTGAGATGAGTGTTCACCTGTGAACAATATGATCATGTAGGAAAGCATTAATGCATCTAGACAATATAAAAGGATAAAAATGGATGTGTTTTAGGTTTAATCTTCCCGGTTTACTTCGGTAAACCTAATATAGCTTGCTCGGTTTGGTCTTACGACTAGGTCGGGTCGAAAGGGTTATATATCCTGCCTGTTATGACCCTAAGGCTCACTATAAATACCATGCCGATGTCCCAGGCCATACTATTGAGAACTATGTAGCATTTAAAAAGTTTGTTCAGAATTTGATCAAGACTGGAGTGCTACAGCTAGGGGAGCCAAGTACCGTCAGTAACCCTATGCCAAATCATGGTGGTCAAGGCGTAAATGCTATTGAGGAAGAATGTGCAAGAAAGGCTAAGGCTAGCATGTCAGAAGCTAGGTCCCCCATGAGATGGGTCTTTCAACAACTATGTATGGCTCGTCTCATCGATTGTGGAATGGTAATTGTGAAAAAGGGTTGTGGCCCCTATTGCGAATACCATCAGTCGAGGGACCATCAGATCCAAGATTGCGAGGAGTTCCGCCAAGTAGTTCAGAAGTTGATGGATAGTAAAGTGATTGAATTCTTTGGGGAAGAAGAAAGGCATAGCGAGTTTGAAGTTTGCACGTTGGATACTCCAGATGCCAGATACAGTGCAAAAAGGCCATTCGACATTGGCCTCAAACCAAGTCAAGAGAATGCACCACGAGAAGGAAGTTCTATGATAGCCCCTAAAATTATAATCTCATCCCTAGCATATTTTCCCTTTAAGGATACCCGAATGGTTCCATAGAACTACACCACCAACGTTTCAATACAAGGAAGTTCCAGTTCGCAAGAAGGGAAGAAACAAGTGGAGGAGATGAAGCCTGTCGAAGGAGAACCTGCAAAACCAAACCCGATAAGATAAATGATATAGGGAATTCTACGATGAGTGGTCGATGATATGCTCCTGAAGCTCCAAAGGCATTAGAAGAGATGAAAGGGAAAGGCAAGGCAAGGCATCTAAACCCGAACCTATGAAGGTATTTGGGGAAGAACCACCTCGAAACTCAATGAGCCAGTAACTGAAGCTCAAGCTTAGGAATTTTTGAGGTTCTTAAAACACAGCGAATACAGTATGGTGGACCAACTTAGGAAACAGTCGGCCCGGATTTCAGTGCTTGATCTACTGTTGAACTCAGAAAAGCATCATGAGGCCCTGTTGAAAGTATTAAATCAAACTTTTGTCGAGAGTAATATTTTAGTTGATAAGCTTGATCAGATCGTTGGATATATTACTAACTGTAATCATATCACCTTTATCGACGATGAGATGCCGGAAGAAGGAAGGGGGTCTAACAAGGCCCTAAACATTACCACCCATTGCAAAGGTCACATACTACCGGGAGTGCTCCTCGATAATGGCTCTGACCTGAATGTTATGCCCTTAGCTACTCTACAATGCCTACCGATCGATAGCTCACATTTGAAACCCTGCCAAAATGTTGTGCATGCATTCGATGGGACCCAAAGAGAAGTGGTTGGGAAAATTGAAGTACCCCTGCTCATAGGTCCAACTGAATACATTATGGATTTTGTGGTCATGGACATTCGGCCATCCTACAGCTGTCTATTAGGGAGACCGTAGATGCATTCTGCTAGAGCTATTTCATCTTTCTTGCACCAAAAATTGAAGTTCATCATTGAAGGAAAATAGTAACAGTCCATGCCGAGCAAGATGTTGTGGCTTCGGTAACTTCAGATGCTCCATACATTCCTACTGATGATGAGGCTTTGGAATGTGCCTTCAGGGCATTAGAATTCGTCAATGCCACCTTTGTTGCTCAGGGGAATAATATCTCATGCCCGAGATTGTCAAATTGTACTAAAGTGGTGGTGACAGAAACACTAGAAAGGGGAGCAAAAAGAGGAAGAGGTTTGGGAAAGTACCTGCAAGGACGTCTGTGACCCATAAGCGTTATCCACAAGCATGACCGTTTTGGGCTTGGACATAAGCCTAACTTTCTACAAAAGAAAAAAGAATGGAAGAGAATAGAAGAACAACGAAAGGCTCAACTTAGAGGAGAGGAGATTACGTGGGTTCCAATCACTTATACGTATATGAAACAAATTTTCGTGTCTGGAAGAGTCGTGAATCCCGGACTCAAGGTCCAAGAAGCTAATCAAGAGAATGAAAGGATCCTCAATGAAGATTTAATCTGTGAAGCTGTGGAGGGAATGGATGTGAATGTGATTTTTGAAGGTAGCAAGATCGTTCAGCCTTTGGAAAAGATCCGCCCATGCCTCCAGGGCGAAGAGCTTAGCAATTGGACCAACATGGATCTACCCATAGCTTTTAGGGTTAAATCAAAGTAATGCCCAAAATCACCCTATTGCTTTTGGCCCAAGAGTAATAGGAATCCTTTGTAAAAGGGCTACTATGTCAATATGTTTCTATTTTCAATGAAAATGATCTTTCCTATGTTTCTCAAATGGCAAACATAACACTCATTTCATTCATTATTCATTTATTCATCACTTATTCTTTCATTACTTATTTATTTATTCACTTATAAGCTATTTCTATTCCCAATACATACTTTTAAACTCGTGCAGGTCCCCGAATATTAACTATATAAATGATTGTGGGTCTAATCCTGGGGTAGATTTTGAACAACCCTCGTGCTCGGCTGAAATAGATAAAAAGGGTGATAAAGAGGAATATGAGGTCCTGGATGAATTGTTGAGATTGATGGCTAGTGAAGAGAAACATATTCTGCCCCACCAAGAAGAACTAGAAATTTTGAATTTGGAAGCCGAAGAAGAAAAGAAAGAAGTGAAGATTGGTACCACTCTATCACCAAATGTGAGACAAGAGTTGGTGGAATTACTTTCAGAATTCAAAGATGTGTTTGCATGGACATATCAGGATATGCCGGGTCTAGACACGAATATTGCAGTGCACAAAATCCTGATAAAGCAAGAGTGCAAGCCAGTCCAGGAAAAGCTCCGAAAAATGAGACCAGATATGTTGTTAAAGGTTAGGGAGGAAGTAAAGAAACAGTTTGAAGTTAGATTTTTGAAGGTTGCCAAATACCCAGAGTGGGTAGCCAACATTGTCCCGGTGCCCAAGAAGGACGGAAAAGTACATATGTGCATAGACTATAAGGATCTCAATAGGGCAAGTCCTAAGGACAATTTTCCCCTGCCTCACATTGATACCTTAGTCAACAACACTATGGGGCATTCTTGATTTTCTTTCATGGATGATTTTTCAGGGTATAGTCAAATTAAAATGCACCCCGATGACATAGAAAAGACCACCTTTGTAACTATGTGGGGCACATTTTGTTATAAAATTATGCCCTTCGAATTAAAGAATATCGGGGCAACTTATCAAAGAGCCATGGTCACCTTGTTCCATGACTTGATGCACAAGGAGATTGAAGTGTAATGGGACGACATTATAGCCAAGTCTCGAACCGAAGAAGAACATATTCAGAACTTGCGAAAGTTGTTCCAAAGGCTAATGAAGTACCAATTAAAGCTTAGCCCAACCAAATGTACCTTTGCAGTTACTTTTGGGAAGCTCTTAGGTTTCATGGCTAGTCGATAGGGAATAGAGATCGACCCTGATAAGGTGAAAGCAATCCAGGATCTTCCACAGCTATATACTCAAAAGAAAGTTCGGGGATTTTTAGAAAGGTTAAATTACATCTCTCGGTTTATCTCCTTGTTGATAGAAAAGTGTGACCATGTCTTTAGACTGCTCTGAAAGAATAACCCAGGAAGATGGGATGAAGATTGCCAAGAAGCCATAGAGAAGATTAAGAAGTATTTGACCAATGCCCCGATCTTGGTAGCACCGGTACTAGACAGGCCGTTAAATTTGTACTTGACAGTATTTGATAACTCGATGGGATGCGTGCTAGGACAACATGATGAGTCGGGCAAAAAAGAAAATGCCATTTATTATTTGAGCAAGAAGTTCACCGAATGTGAATCGCGGTACCCATTGATCCAAAAGCTGTGTTGTGCCCTAGTATGGGCTACCAAGAGACTCAGGCAGTACATGTTGTATCACACTACTTACTTGGTTTCCCGAATGGATCCACTGAAATTTTTGATGGAAGCACCAGCACTAACCGGAAAATAGCCCGTTGGAAAATGTTGCTATCTAAGTTTGATATCGTTTACGTGAGCCAGAAAGCAATAAAAGGAAGTGCGGTACCATATCTTTTGGCAAGCCGCACCTCAAATGACTATGAGCCGCTCTACTTTAGTTTTCCGGATGAAGACTTGATTGGTGCTCTATTTGAGGAGAGTCCCACCAACGAATCTTGGAAGTTTTATTTTGATGGGGCATCCAATGCCCTAGGTAATGGGATAGGGGCAGTATTAATTTCCCCTGAAGAGGTCTACTATCCTTTTACTAGTAGGTTGGAATTCTTTTATACAAACAATATAGCTGAGTATGAGGCTTGCGTCATGGGACTTCGGGCAACCATAGAAAGAAAGATCAAGGTTCTTCAGGTCTTTGGGGATTCATCTTTGGTGATCTACCAGCTTCGAAAAGAATGGGAGACGAGAGATCATAAATTAGTCAAATACTATGATTTGATCCAGGAGTTGGTTAAAAATTTTGAAGAAATCAGCTTCACTTATCTACCAAGGGAAGATAATTAGATGGCTGACGCCTTAGCGACTCTAGCCGCCATGTTTAAGGTGAGTCTGACTGCTGAAATGAAGCCGATTGAGATGCAAATTTTCGAGGTACCAACTTACTATTATAATTTAGAGGAGGAGGAGGATGGAAACTCGTGGTACTACGATATCCTCCAGTACATCAAGTTCCAGGTTTACCCAAAGGATACCAACAATAATGATAAGAGAACCATTAGGAGGTTGGCGTCGGGCTATGTCCTTGATGGAGAAGTTTTGTACAAGAGAAGTGATTATCAGATTTTGTTGAGATGCGTCAATGCTCCTCGGGAGGCTGAAACCATCTTAGCCGAGGTACACGATGGCATGTGCGAGACCCACGCCAATAGTTTTTCAAAGTATAGGAAGACCATGAGATATGGGTATTTCTGGTCTACCATGGAGGGAGATTGCATTAAATATGCAAAGAAATGTCACAAATGCCAGATCTACACCGACAAGATACACGCTACGCCGATACCACTTCACACTATGAACTCACCATGGCCTTTTGCTACTTAGGGCATGGACATTATTGGTCAAATACTCCCAAAGGCTTCTAATAGACATCGTTTTATCTTAGTGGCCATCGATTACTATACCAAATGGGTGGAGCCGCCTCTTATGCTAGCATCACAAGAGCAACTGTATGTAAATTTTTGAAGAAATAAATTTTTTGCCGTTACGGTTTGCCAGAAAAAATTGTCACCGATAATGCTTCTAATTTAAACAACAAGATGATGACCGAAGTATATGAATAGTACAAGATTATGCATCACAATTCTACCACTTATCGTCCCAAGATGAATGGGGCAGTTGAAGCGGCAAATAAGAATATCAAGAAGATCATAGCCAAGACTATTGATACCCTCAAGGATTGGCATGAGAAGCTGCCATTTGCACTGTTCCCTTACCAGACATCTATAAGGACCTCGACAGGGGCAACACCGTATTCGTTGGTCTATGGCACGAATACAGTACTGCCTATCGAAGTGGCCATCCCATCACTGGGAATTCTAAATGAGACAAAGTTAGATGATGCTGAATGGATGCAAGCAAGGATTGATCAGTTGAACCTCATTGATGAGAAAAGGTTAAGGGTCATCTTTCACGGTCAAATGTATCAGAAGAGGATGATGTGTGCCTACAACAAGAAAGTTTGCCCGGGAGAGTTCCAAGAAGGGGACGTCGTGCTCAAAAAAATCTTACCAATCCAAAAGGACTTTCAGGGAAGTGGATGCCGAATTGGGAAGAGCCTTATGTCGTTAAGAAGACTTTCTCAAGAGGAGCGTTAATTCTGGCAGAAATGGATGGGAAGGAGCTGAACAATCCCATAAATTTAGACTCCGTCAAGAAGTATTACTCTTGAGAAAGAAGAAAAAAAGAAGAAGGAAAAAGAGCAGAGTGAAAACCCGAAAGAGGGCTTCGCAAAATGAAACGCATGTGGTGAAAACCCATAAGAGCGCCCCATGTAAAAAAAGAGATGAGGGTTCAAGATGGAAACTCAAAAATGAGCATTTTGAAACCAAAGGATGATTTGAATTGAAAATCTAAAAAAGACGGTTCAAATGAATTTTGAGGTTAGGCATCCAACTGATAGGCTCTGATACAACACAAGTGCCCCACTTTGACTTACGGTGGAACTCCTTTTGAGCTATTGGGAATTTTAGTCCAAGACAGGAAGTGAGAGATTTTCCATGTTGATGGGCTATCGCATCATTCATACAGTTGATGATCGAGAATATTGCACCTCATACTACTTATATCTGTTTTATTTTCTCATGTTTGCCATGACTTTTAAATTGTCCCAACATCTTTTATATTAATAAATAAATGTTTCATTTCCTCCCTTCCTTTGTTTATGAGCATCCTGCAAATAGATTGACATAGAAAATTGAAAAACAAAGGATTTCTTGGCATTACTATGATTTAACCCTTTAAGTGCAGGTTGTTCCTAGACAGAAATTGATTCCGTTTTGAAGGAGTCTGCCAAAGCCAGGTTAAAGGACGTGGAATGCAAAGTTGACAAGATTTGCCAAAAAGATGATGTTAGGATTTATGTTTTGATATAATAATTGAAAAATAGTTTTGGACTAAATTGAAAAGTTTTCAAAAATGTTTTTAAGTCCAAACAAATTGAAAGTAAGTTTGATAAGTTTTTGAGAGGTTTTGGAAATGTTTTAAAGTAGCCAAACTAAATATTTCAAACAGCCCCTACCGATACGGTATACTCCGTATCGATATAGATAAAGGTTTGAGCTACAGTATTTTTCTAGTAGCAAAAAACCGTACCGATACGCTTGTACGCGTACTGATCTAGATTTCAACTACCCTAACGGCTATTTGAATTGTAGGCATACCAAAACGGACCAAGGTGTACCGATATGGCCCAAGGCATTTCGATACGGGCAGTCAGATTATGCATAACAGCTGTACCTGTATCAATACGAGTACACGTACACCGATACAGAAAGCTACAGAACTGTATTTATTACGAAAAATAAAGCCTCCAACAGCTCCAATTCATTCCCAACGGTCTTCAACGCCTACGAACTCAATTGGGACTATAAAAGGACCCTTCAAGCTTCAGCAACAACTAATGAAACAATTGTCAACAACATTATGATGCCAAAATTGTCTTAGGGCTTTTAATTCTCATTCTTTGTATAGACAATACTTGTGAGCTTTAATTGTTATATTTGCTCAAGTGTTTAGGTTTGGGTGAGTGAGCTTTAGAGTGTAAACAAATAACTTAAGAGAGGGATTTCAGTTTGCTTAAGAATTCTCTTGTTTAAGAGTGATCCCAAAGCTCGGTTTGTGAGCTTTGGATGCTAGACTTGGTGAGTGAGTCTATGATTGTAAAGGTTGCCTCCTGAGTGTAGTGGATGTAGGATTTGGTCAGAAAGCTGAACCACTCTAAATCCTTGTGTTATTTTCTTTATCTTTTGCTTCCACCACCAATACCCAAAAATCGATTTCTCCACCACTTGGCAAGCAATTCGGCTGAAGGAATTCGAGCTCAGTCAACTTAACAATTGGTATCAGAGCGAGGCTCAATCGAGAGGGATTAACATCCTATTGATGTGATCTGACAAGCTCGACCATCAAACAAGTCAACCGGTTTCCATGGCGTTATCCATCGACAAACTGCCCTTCTTCAACGGTGATCACTATGCTTATTGGAAGCATAGAATGATGTTCTTCATGAAAAGAAAAGACTATTGTCTTTGGTACATAGTTGAAGATGGACCGTTCATGCCAAATCGAAGCAAGGCAGAATTGAACGCGAAAGATCGCAAGAAGATGGAGCTCAATTGCAAGGCTTTGCATATTCTATTTTGTGCATTGGGCCCGGATGAGTATGCCAAAGTATCTTCTTGTGGGAGTGCCAAGGAGTTATGGGACATGCTTGAAGAAATCCATGAAGGTACAAATAAGGTGAAGGAGACAAAGCTTGGTCTACTCAACCTCGAATATGAAATCTTCAAGATGGACCCATATGAAGACATCAAGAGTATGTTTGACTGGTTCTCCACGATCGTCAACAAGATAAAAAGACTTGGAGAGGAGATTTCAGAAGAAAAACTCGTTCAAAAGTTGATTTTTTCACTTCCTAGATCATGGGAGAGCAAGAAGACGGCTATCATTGAAGTCAAAGACTTGAAGAAGCTCAAGCTTGAAGAGCTCGTAGGATCTCTTCTCACCCATGAGATGATGTCTCTACCCTTAAAAAGGGAGAAGGAGAAGAAAATCAAAGAGCAAGGAATTGATGTTAACATCATTGCTCTTAAATCCTCCACAAGAAACCAAGAAGAATCAAGTGAGGAGGAAAGTAGGGATGAAGAGATGGCCTATCTCTTCAAGGAATTTTCTCGATTCATGAAGAGCAACATAGAAGAATCCAATCATGAATCGAAGAAAAAGATGGTAGATCCCCCCAAGTGCTCCAAGTACAAGGAAATGAGGCAAAACAAATTCGATTGTCTCTTCAACAAAAATGGATAATCTTCAAAGAAAGCATATGTGGCTACATGGAGTGATGAAGACTCCACCGATGAAGAAGCCAACCTATGCTTAATGGCCCTCAATGAGGGGGAGGCAACTTCTAACTTATCTTGTTCAAATTCAAACTCATATACATTTGATGAGTTACAAGAAGCCTATGACCAATTGGTTTTTGAGTTCAAGGCTTCATTTTTGAAAAATAAAAAGATGATTTCAAAATTGAAAATAAAAAATAATTTGCTTTTAAAAACCAATTTGGAATTTGAAGCAAAAATCAAAGATTTTGAACTTAAAGTTTTGAATTTACAAAATTTGCTTCAAAGTTTAGAAAAAGATCATAAAAAAGAAGTAGATGATCTTAAGAAATAAAAAGATTTGATTTCCAATGAACTTCAAAAGAAAAATGATTTGTGAAAATCAAATTTTTATATGAGAAAATCTAGTGCCCCTAGATTTGTAAATGGAAAATGTTTTAGAAGTATCAAAAGGACTAAGTACTTCACATAAAAAGGATGAAATTGAAAAATGGATTCCTAAGGGTGCTAAACTATGTGCTACTAATGTCTATGGATCCAAAGCAATTTGGATATCAAAAATCAAATGATTGTCTTTTGTAGGTGTGATGGAGCTTTGATCAACAAGTGATGAAATTGAGGGGGAGCTCTATACATACAAAGGAAGAACACTTGAAGAAGGAAGGCTTCAAATCCTACCTTTAGTTCAAGTGTGGTAAAAATTAGCTGAATTTAGTTATTTTTTATTTGATTTATTTTTTAATTCAACTAGTTTATCATAATTGTTGGACTAACATTTGAATGATGCTTGTGTAAGGGGGAGCCAATTTTAAAACAAAATTCATTTTTGTAAATTTTTTTTAACTCTCCATTGTTATTGGTCTTTAAAGTTTGAACCGTTTTTGATATAACAAAAAGGGGGAGAATGTTTTGAAAAATTGATTTTTCAAATGAATAAAGGGAGCTTATAAGATTTTTAACAATTAATCTCTTATTCAAATTTTATTTTTACTAAGGGGGAGAATCTCAAAAATAATTTTTCAAGTTGGTTTTATTATATCAAAAAGAGGGAGATTGTTAGGATTTATGTTTTGATATAATAATTGAAAAATAGCTTGGACTAAATTGAAAAGTTTTCAAAAATGTTTTTAAGTCCAAACAACTTAAAAATAAGTTTGAAAAGCTTTTGAGAGGTTCTGGAAATATTTTAAATGTTTTAAAGTTGCCAAACTAAAGATTTCAAACTGCCCGTACCGATACGGTATACCCCTTATCGATACAGATAAGGGTTTGAGCTACAACATTTTTCCAGTAGCAAAAAACCGTACTGATACACCCCTAGGCGTACCGATATGGGTAGGATCGTACGAATACGCTTGTACGCTTACCGATCTAGATTTCAGCTACCCCCAACGACTATTTGAATTGCTGGGCGTACCAAAACGGACCAAGGCATACCGATACAGCGTATTGATACGGCCCAAGGCATTTCGATACAGGCAGCCATATTGTGCATAACGGCTAGTACCTGTACCGATACGAGTATACGCGTACCGATACGGAAAGCTACAGAACTGTATTTATTGCAGGAAATAAAGCCTCCAACGGCTCCAATTCAATCCCAATGGTCTTCAACGGCTAGGAACTTAATTGGGACTATAAAATGACCCTTCAAGGTTTAGCAACAACTAATGAAAAAATTGTCAACAACATTATGATGCCAAAATTGTCTTAGGGCTTTTAATTCCCATTCTTTGTATAGACAACACTTGTGAGCTATAATTGTTATATTTGCTCAAGTGTTTAGGTTTAGGTGAGTGAGCTTTAGAGTGTAGACAAATACCTTTAGAGAGGGATTTCAGTTTGCTTAAGAATTCTCTTGTTTAAGAGTGATCCCAAAGCTCGGTTTGTGAGCTTTAGATTCTCGACTTGGTGAGTGAGTCTAGGACTGTAAAGGTTGCCTCCTAAGCCTAGAAAATGGGAAGAATTCTTAGTGAATTGGTTGAAATCCTTAGTGGGGAAGCTAAGGTAGTGGATGTAGGCTTTGGTTAGAAAGTTGAACCACTCTAAATCCTTGTGTTATTTTCTTTATCTTTTTCTTCCACCACCATCCAAAAATCGACTTCTCTACCACTTGGCAAGCAATTCGGTTGAAGGAATTCGAGCTCAATCAACTCAACAGATGACGAATGCCCACCATGTTGAAGTCTAAGATGGAAGAACTAGTGGCGAAAACCTGAAAGGGCGCCCAAAACAAAAATAAAAGAAAAAGAAAAAAAGAGAAATAAAGAAAAAAAAAGAAAAAAATAAAGAAGAAAAAAAGAGAAGAGAGAAAAGAAAACTCTCAAAGTGAATACCCGAAAGGGCACTTTGAAAAGAAAAATCTCTAAAGTGAAAACTCGAAAGAGCGTCTTAGAAAAAAGTTTTGGAGAATATAAGGGTCAAACGGGAATTGAGTCCAGACATAGGAAGTGACAGCAAATCTTCCAAGACAAGAAGAAGAAAGAAAGACAAAACAAGAAGCCAAGAAAGAAAGCTTTCAAGCGTTGATTACATTTGTCATGCATCATGAATAGTTAGGCATCCCTAATATAAGAGCATGCTAACTCATTCTATCATAGCTATTCATCTGTTACAGATATTTAATGTTAGAAAAAGGTACTTTCTCAAGAGGAAGAGTAAACAACAAAGTGAAGATATGAAAGAGGTTGCGAGCGAGGTATTTTAGACTTGCAATATCATGATTTCGGAAGCAAATGAGGCAAATACCCATAGCTCAAGAATTTTTAGACATGAAAGTCAAAAAGCCTATCCGTCCAAGTTCATAGGGAATGGCAACCTTCACTTGGAGAGAAGTTATTTGGATTTATTCACTACCGCTTCGGAGAAATGAGTCATTTGAAGATTTGGTTTGTCATTTGCCACTTCGGAAGGATATGCCATTCTGTTTGTCCTTTTCCACTTCGGAAGGATATGGCATTCTGTTTTCACCATTTCGGGAAAACAAGTTATCTGGTCTGTCCTTTTCCATTTCGAAAGGATATGCCAGTTTGTTTTCGCCATTCCGGGAAAGCAAGTTATCTGGTCTGTCCTTGGCCACTTTTGAAGGATATGCCATTCTACTTTTTCCACTTCGGGAAAGCAAGTCACCTAGTCTGTCCTTGGCCACTTCGGAAGGATATGCTATTCTGTTTTTGCCACTTTGGGGAAAACAAGTCATCTGGTCCGTCCTTTGCCAACTTCGGAAGGATATGCCAGTCTGTTTTTGCCCCTTCGAGAAAGCAAGTTATTTGGATTTGTTCACTGCCACTTCGAAAGAACAAGTCGTTTGAAGTTATGGTCTATCCACTGCCACTTTGAAAAGACTCGTCCAGCGCTACCCAGTTTGTTTTCACCACTTCGGGAAAACAAGTTGTTTCAGTTTGTTCATTGCCGCTTCAGATGAGCAAATCGTCTAACAGGGAATTCGGATAAAATTAGCGCTTATGGTCTTTGTTTTTTTCTTATTTTACAAAAATAAGCAAAGAAGGGCAACTGTAATCAGTAATTTTATTCGGGGTTTTAACCCTTTTTTATTTTTGTAAAATATTTGAGTAATGGGCTTTAGTTATTAGTTTATATCATTATTATTGTTATTAATATATTGTATTATTGGTATTACTATACTATGTTATATGTTATTACATTCACAAAACTCAAAAAATATTACTAGGTTTATTTGCTAGTATTGCTATTCGGTTTGCATTATTATTATTATCAGTATTTTACGTATTATTATTATTATCATATAGTTATTATTATTATTATTATAACTAAAATATAAAAACAAAACAAAACATTAAATATTAAATAAATTAAGCCCAATTAAATTAAATAAATGATAAAGCCCAAAATGTTTATTAACAGTCCATAGTACAATTAAAAAACCCAAAAAATATTGATTACATGGCCCATTGAAAACCGAACTAATTAAAACACTAAGCCCTAATTTCGTCATTTGCTTTGTGCAACCGTTCCAGGACAGTTGGATCTGGGAGCTTGATCAACGGTCCAGATCATATCTTGCGAAAAACCCTAATTAGGGTTACATCTGCCAAGCGCCGTGCTGTCTCAACTGTTAGATCTGAGGATTCAAATGGACGATCCAAATCATCCATGAAAACCTCTAGAACACCTACGAGCCCACGCGCGGCTTTTCCATTTCTTTACGCGCGCGTGTGCCACACGCCCGAACTCTTCTAGATCTCTACGCACCCACGCGCCTGACACCTGGCTCCTCTGATCCCTCGGCTGCCGAAGCCAAGAGTCTCTCACTGGTCCCTCTTCTCCTCATTCCGCCACGATTACATGCAAGCAAAAGCAGAGCCAACAGTTAGCAACATACACCAAAGACAGATTAAGCAAAAATAACCAAAAATCCTTGAGGATATCGACGAGTTTCAGATGAACATATAACATCTCTTTTCTTTTTCTTTTCATGTAACATTTTCCTTCGGTTATATAAACCGATAAAAAACAGTATAAACCCTACAGAGAGTTTAGAGAAGCAATACAAAATTAGTACCTTTAGAAGTATCATCCTTCCATTCTCGTTTTGCATGCATATAAAAAGCAAAAAAATGGTTCTATTTTTAAAAATGGTTTTATTACGATTTAGTCCGTCCGTCCTTTTTAATTCTTTTAAAAAGCTATTTCCCCTTTGTAAATTGCGTCTTAGGTCCCTCTAACTTTCTTCTGTATTTCAATTAAGTCATGGTTTTAATTAAATCTATTTTTAAAAGGATTAATGACCTATTGAGTCCCTGTTCTTTGTAATCTTTTTAATTTAACCCCTTTTCAGTTTTTAAAATTGCTAATTAGTCCCTCTTAAATTTTGTTTTACCTTAATTTAACCTTATATTGCATATTTACATAAATTTTTTAATTTATGCCCTTTACTTTATGTATTTGTTTTTTATTTTAATTAGATGCCTCATTTACAAGTTTTTTTATCCTTTGTTATTAGGGTAGATCTTGTAGATTAGTTTAAAGTTTAAAATTTAATTTAATTAATTTAAACTATGCGCTCGTTTTATTGGGGCATAGACTTTAAATTAATTAAATTAAATCTAGGTTAAGTTTAGAGCCCTAGTTAAATTATAGGTTCGAATCAATTTAATCCATTTAAATTTGCCCTTGGCTCATTGGGGTAAATGTTAAATGCATTAATTTGGTTGAACAATTCTTAATTTTTTAGGATATAATTGAAATTTAACATAGCTCACCTAATTTAAATCATAATTAATTAATTTGAATAATTTTAAATAAAATCATTGGCTCATTGGGATTATAGTTTAAAATTATTCAATGAATTATTATGGTTCAAGATAACCAATAAAATGTTATTTTTTTTAGTTTTTTAGGATTAAATTAATTTAGGGTTAATATTTAGTCTAACTTAGTTAATAATTAGAGCACTAATTGAATGTTCAATAATTTGGGCCTTGTTAGGTTATGGCTTTAGCGGGCCTTAGGTTATAATTTTGTGTCTTTCTATGTCATGCATTTTAATTGTCCCTCATTAGACCTTTTATTTTAATTGGTTAAGCATGTAATTAATCAATTTAAATCATAAAATGGAGATATTTATTAATTCTGATATTTGTGTCGTAACAGTCCTGGCTCAATGAATCTTGACCAAATATTCGAATTAATCTTATCGTCTAAAGGTAATTTTAAACGAATTAAAATATTGACAAGTCATTTCATCATGTCTAACTGTTTGCATCATGCATAAAGGTGATGAACAGAGTTCGAACCATAAATTAACACGGCAGTCGGGCTTATTCAATGTCGGTTTAATCTATGGTCCGAGGTTTTGTCACCCTTATTAATTAAATGTTTAATTAATGCGAATTCACCAATTTAAAAAAGCCCGTCCAATTAAAGTTTGTATTCAATCGCGAACAATTTAATTAAAGTCAATTTAAATTTCGATAATTTCCATCAACTAAAGGCAACATATATTTTGGTACCGATTTTCGGGCGTGATGGGGGTACTAATCCTTCCCCATGCGTAACTAACTCTCGAACCCTTTTTCGATCGAATCTCTAATTTTATGGTGTCTAGCCTACCTTAGTGGCCGGTGGCGACTCCAAGTCTTTTATTTTCCAAAAACACAATTTTTTTTAAGGACTTCCCATTTTCCAAATATGTTTCCAAAAAAGATGAAAGGAAACCTATTACTCCTTTTTAGCGAATCTTCAAATTTTTAGGGAAAATAAGGTAGCTACATGACTAAAATTATAATTGTATTAAACAATAATTATAATTGTAGTTGTTTAAATTCACTTCTAATAATTTTTAAATTATTTTCTTACATTTAGATTAGAAGATTACTAAAATTAAATGACTAAATTGAACGAAAATTTAACTTTACATTCCAAATTAAGAAAAAAATCAATGACTAAAATGATAAAATTAAAAGATGACATGGCTGAAATAGACATTTACCCATCCTTATTTAAAGCTTGAGTGAAGAAGCGTTAAAACAAGTTGAAACATGTTACAAATACAATACACACCCAATATCCCACATCCTTAAGATACATAAAGCAAGGAGAGAAAACAACCTAAAAATAGGTGCTTAGCCACTGGAACAAGGAAGCAATTTAGTCTTGGCCTTTTGGTTGAGATCAAGGGTACGTAGGCCATTTGCCACACGTAATTAAGTTTATATTTTTTTAAGTTGAGTGTTTAATTTAGTAGCTTATTACTTGTGCCTTCAATCTTTTATGTGCATACTTGAGCTTTAATTCGGTTTGAATTTCATTTGAGTTCGATTCAATTGATTTTGAGTTTAGTTGGGTATAATTTGAACTTTCTAAGTTCAGAATTATCCTTGAATTTTTTAAGTTCGGATTAGTTTAATGGTTTTTAAAACCTTGGTCACAAAGAAGATGGGGATTTTATTTACCATTTTTAAGTAAATTTATTCGGGAATGTCCCCAATTAATGTTGACCGCCCCCGTTAAAGTTTGACCGTCTCCGATAAAGTTGGGACATCCCGGGATGTCTCCTCACCGTCCCTTTCACGGGGACGTATTGGGGACGTGAGACGGCCTTGTATTGGCGTCCCCATGCTTCATAGCTTCCGAGCAACCTCAGAACCCACCTATTCTAGTGTTACTATATTAGTATCTCATCTATTTTTTTTGTAAAATGGTACGTAACATTAAGGTTTTTTTTTCTATTTTGGTACCTGTCATTAAAAAATTAATGACAGACTGACTAAGAAAAAAATCACACATGACAGGCTGCCACGTCATTTTTTTATCTCTTAGTTAGCATGCCATTAATTTTTTAACGTCGGGGGTATCAAAATAGAAACAAAACATAACGTTGGTACCATTTTACCAAAAAAATATGTGAGATACTAAAATGTCACGTCATTTTCTATATCTTAATCAGCATGCCACGTCGATTAAAATCATAAAAAAATACACGTAGCATGCTGACTAGGAGAGAGAAAATAGCATGGTAGTCTACCACGTGTGATTTTTTCTCTCCTAATCAGCATGTCATGTGTGCTTTGCTCTCTCTTAATCAGTATGCTGTTAACTTTTTTACAACGAGATACTAAAATAAAAACAAAACGCAACGTTAAATATTATTTTATCAAAAAAATAAATAAAATACTAAAATAATAACGCAAAAATAGATGAAATACTAAATATATGTTATCCCTTATATTTATATACATTACGGTTCTATCGCATTCATTCTCAAAGTGAAAATATTATTTTCGTTAATACTGTGAAAATAAAAATAAAAATAAAAATAAAAATAAAAATAAAAATATAAAACGGCAACTAAGTCCCACGATTGTTAGTAGATATCATCAATCTTGGAGGCGGGACAACATAAATAGTCTCTCCCACCAGCATACCTCGGGCCAATCTAATCAGCTACAAAATACATCTCCTGACACACATGTCAAATCCTCGTTTCCCAATTCCTTAATGGAATTTCATGAACAGATTCTACAAGGCTTCAGCCAAGAAGAACCATTCACAATTCATTCAAAATATTTTTTATTAATAAAGTTTATTACAACGTAGTTATATTTTTAATTAACTTAAATTAAAATTAAAAAATAATTATTTTAAAGAATAATTACTTTTAATAATAATTATTTAGTAGTAAAATTTAATTTTATGTTTTTCATTTTACGATAGATAAAAGAAATTAGGGGTTTGTTTTACTAAAAACATATTAGGTAAAATGAATTACTTTCTTAGTCCCACTTAAATGGTCACACTTTTATTTTAAAATTGTTCTACTTAAATTGTCATTTTAAAAATTTAATAGCTTTTATAAGACACAATTACTCTTTTATTCCTTTGAATTTTCTGAATAAAAACAAAAATTAATTTTTTAAGGGCGAACGTGCCATTTAAATTATTTTAAATCACACAACTTTTTTCTTAAAACTCTCTAAAAAGTCAATATGTGACAAGAATAGTGGGACGGTGGTAGTACATTTTTTATAAAGGATAAACTACATTGAAGGTCACTGAATAGTAAATACGATTGAGTTACTCAATCTTTAAAAGTTATAATTAGGTCACTCAGTTAAAATTTTAGTTACGACCAGGTCACTCCTCCATCAAATACAAATGATCATAAAAAAATTTTAGTATAATAACAGATTTAGTCCTCAAAACTTATATATTCTAACAATTTAGTCCTAATTCAAGATAATTAATAAATTCAACCCTCATATTTAACAATATATTAATTTAGTCATTTTCTTCTCCCAAATCGCTTGTATACCCTCGTTAACACTAGAGGACTTCATTTAAAAGCATTAATTAATATAATACACAAATTTATAAATGTAAAGATATATATAATTTTCAAATGTTAGATTTGTAATTAGTATCTAAATTAAAATTAAACTCATTGAAATCAATTTAAAATTATTTTTGAAAACCTTCAGGTTTTAGCTACTGGTACCACGTAATTTTCTACAAAAATTTAGGTTTTCGTATTATTAGACAATTTTCTTAGTAATTTCATATTTTTGAATGACTTCATTATTTTCCCTTTTATTTAAAAAAACTAATAATTAAACTTTTTAAGTTACTAAATTTTTATTATTAAACATATTTCTTAAATTCTCTGCAAGTTTGAGTATTTTCATTAAAAAAGTTTTACAATTTTTGCAATGATTTTTTTGTTCTTATTTACAAATTTACTAATTATTAAATAATTTTTATTATTATGAAAATTTATAAAAAAATATTTGTATTTAAAACATGACACATAAGTTGTTTTACATAGTGAAACATAAACATGCACGTGGCGGTACTCAATGGAGACTAGTGTGGCCACAACCCCAAAAGGGATGAAGAAAACAAAATAAAAACAAGAACACTGAACAAGAAAAGAACCTATACTATAAGGAGTATAAACTCGATCCTTATACGTTCAATGTTCGAAACGGACTTGGACCCATTGATTATCAAACCAAGAACCACAAGTATCTGGTGTAGACGCCACAAGCAACAATGCTTGATAAGTCTTGAAAGTTCAATGAAGAACCGAAGTTGAGAGAAAATCTCACAAAGTAATCTTTATTCACTCAAGCCTCGTTAATACAATGACATAGGAGACTATTTGTAAGAAAATACAAGGCACATGTTGAAATCAAATTTGAATTAATTTGCACATGCAAAATAATTCAAAAAAAAAAACAAAAAAACCTCTCAATTTTATCTCTAAATGGCGCCATGGTGAACTAAACATGTGAAAAAATTTGATTTTTGAATTAAATGTATATGGGGAATAATTCAAAAATTAAATTCTAACTTTTGTTCTTTTTATCCAGAGATGGCACCACGTGTGTTGAAGAGCATGCGGCGAATTCTAAAATTTGAATTATTTGCACATGTTAATAATTCAAACTTCAACCTCTTGGTTTTATCCTCTTCATGCCACCTTGCTTGCGTAAGAGAGAGAGTTTTGAATTCCAAATATGCCTCCTTGGTCCATGCTTCACGCCACCTATGCTAGGTCACTTTGAGCTTGAGCTAGCTGCACACATAGTGTAGGACACTCCCTAGGTGTAGGAACATGTCCCAAAACCTTTGAGCTGTATTTGGACTCATGAGCTGACTTTGAGCTACATGAGCTGAAGGTGAGCTGAGTGAACTAGTAATGAGCTGAATTGAGCTGAATCGGAATTGCTTGAGCTGAATCAGAATTGCTTGAACTGAATTGAGCTGGGTGACAAGGTGCTGAGCTGCCTTAAGCTGCACACTTATTGTTGAGCTGTATTTGAGTTGCTTCTTCAATGGTCTTAGCTTCCTTAAGCTGTCCATACTTTATTATTCACTGAAAATTAAGTAAACACACACTTACTTAGAATAATAAATACTTATATATGTAAACTAAATATAAGCTATATATTATATCACATATCAGCATGTAACACATTATAGAACTTATTGTCTAAGGCTGAAACATTAAGAAACGAATGGGAAGCTTGAATGCATTTAAGCGAAAGGACTTCTGTAACCCCCTCGACCAGGCCTAGATGCTCGACCGAACCGAGTGAGCTACATTAGGTTTGCGGAAGCAAACCGAAGAAAGATTAAGAAAACTGGTCCATTTTTTCTTTTATCTTGTCTAGATGCATTTTATTAATCCTAAGCGAACATGCTTGCAGCGGATGAAATTACAATGAAAATGGACCACGGAGAGGCAACCAATTACATACGATACATTTTAAGGACTAAAATGTAAAACTGGTAAATTAATGGACTATTAATGGAATTAGGGTTACCAATCTTGAATTAGTCAGATTACATGCTTGCACGTCAATTTTTGACTCAATTCGACCATCCAAACTCAAGCAATTGCATTCACAACAATCAGGGACCAAAATAAAGAAACATAAACAATCAAACAACCCAATAATTGAATTAACTGCAGCCCGTATCGGTACGCGTACAGGTGTTTCGGTACGCCTTGTCTAATTTTCAAAACTCAGATTTCAGTAGCTCAAAACGTACCGATACGACCCACGTATATTGAAATGCTCAGCCAAAATGCTCTTACCAGTGTCGAAACACTTGTTTGCGTATCGAAACGCTATGCTTTTAAAGGTTTACCCGTATCAAAACACTTCCTCGCGTATTGAAATGCTATGCCTAAAATGGCCTAGTCGTACTAGTATGAAAGAATGCGTTCTGATACGCCTGGACCCAAAATATCATTTTCAGCTGGTTTTTCAATCAAATCTAGATGCATTTGGATCCTAACAACTCACATTCTGCATACAATTAACCATCCAACCATATTCCAACATTAGCACAAAGATTTAGCAACCACAACTCAATTGAACATTTACTAGCATATGTCAACTACTCACATATCCACTGTATCAAAAGTAACATGCTAGAACCATCAAAACATGGCATTCAACCAAGGCTAACTAGATGCATAACTAAGCAACCACCTACCATCAGCCATAAGCAAGAATCAACTACATGCATATCAACATTGATCCAACTCCAAACACAACATTAAACATGCTTAAAACCCAGGAGAAAACATGATTACAAATCCCAAATATATGGTGAACACATTGCCTTATTTACCGAAAACTTAAACCAAGTTTATACTCAAAATAGTATTTGCTCTTGGATCACTTTAACCTTGCCTTTGTTGCCCCAAACTTCAATGCTCTACATCATTAGGAAAAAGAGAGCGTAAGCAAACATGCTTAGTGAGAATGCTCATAAAATAATGATGCATTTAAAACCTTTGAAAACTAAACACTTGTTTTCAAACCATGCCTACAACCAAAGCATTTTCATTGATTCCAAATCAAAACATTCATAACCACCTTATGCAAAACATTTACAAATCACATGCTTAAATCCCAAGCATTAAATCATGATACCATGCTCAAATCCCAAAGCATTATAAAATAGGTTCAACACATGAACTTTTATATATTTGCAATTATAGTGACCCCGGATAGACAACCTCTATCCTTGGATGAACAATCCTCCATCCATACATCGGATACCAGATAACTCATACCATGTCTAGTTAAACCGCATGATATCCCAAACCTTTCCTAGTTAAACTACAAGATTTGATAGCCTCGCCTAGTTAAACCGCGGGCTTTCCTGACCTTGCCTAGTTAAACTGCAAGATCACCATCATCTTGGGCTGCCTAGTTAAACCGCATACCCCAAGAGATGTCCTAACAGTCCGAGTGGCCTAGTTAAACCGCCATACCTCAAGAACCCATGACCATGATCGATTTTTGTATATATATTATAGTGCACTACATCCTATGGCATGCCAACTATATCCGAATGTTTTACACCTTGTCACATAGCCAATATATCATTTCCAAAACCATTTATTCATTATTTTACAATGCATTATACAAAGTCATACATATGCAAACAATATTGCCATAGCAATACCCTATTCCCAGCCGGAATGAAAACCAATGCTCACTAGCATTTTATATGCTTTTAAACCATTACATATGTATTTAAAACCATGCATTTACAGTAAATAAATCAAACTATGTTTAATACCAAAACATGTAATCAACCATGCTCATATCCAATCCGATATTTAAGAGCAAAAGAGGGAAACTTACTTCCGAGCTTAGGTAATTGTTTCAAACTTAATGTAAACTCCAATAACCACTTTCAAACCTTTGAAAGACTTTTAAACCCATTTCCACTCACCAATTATGCCTCGCCTTGCTCGCCAATGCAAATCGAACTCCTGGCAAGCAACGATCCACTTCAAGCTACTTCACCTTGATTATCCCCTTTTTGGCCACACAAAACTAGAGGAACATGCATCAAAAATGCATCCAAACCACTGCCTCAAATCAATAACCCGTAGCTCACAAGTTACCCACTAAAAAACCATCTGAAACTTATCGAAATCACCCTCAAACATCTTCCAATCTTAACCCAGCCACAAAACAATGATTCAACACATCAAACTTCATCAATTAACATCTAAAAACCCTTTTACAACATCATTTTACTTCCAGCAACAAATAAACTCCATTAACCTCACAAAACCCTTAACTAACAACCTTTAGCACTAGAGATTCAACTAGTTTCGGGATTATATTGATAAAACCAAGCCTTCAACAATATTAAACACTAAAATCATGATCTAATCTGATCAATAACCTAGCAAAATAGATCCAGTTCGAATATATACCAATTCCATCAATCAAACCACAATTAAACCAATTTTCCTTAATTAAACTATCAAAACACATTAGAAAACAATTGTAAAGAATCAACAACTTGGGAATTTCAGTAAAGAACCTTTCATTAGAGGAGAAGAAAGAACCTTACCTCTAATGGATGCTTTCTCCCTTAATTGGATGATTTACATGAGAAAACAAAGTTAAAACAATAAGGTTTTGATAAACAATCAACAAGAAATCATTTGAAATCAAAGGATTAAAGAAAACATGATTTTACCTTAAGATTTAGAAGAAGAGAATGATGTTTGGCTGGAGAGATTTTGAGAGAAAATATTTTGAGAGAAAGTTAGTTACGTGATTTTTGTTTTAAAGATTTAATTATCAAATTAATTCTCCCCAACATCTTTATATTTTCCAAAACACTTTTAAAATAGCCAATAAAGGGATAAAGTACGAGATTAGACTTTTGGGCAATTAGCTCCTTAAAGATTCAAAGTTTTGAATCTTTACAAAATAGTCACTAAAAACAATTTTCAAAGTTTACATTTTGGTCACTAGTCCAAAATGTACGATTTCCAAAACTCATTTTACAAAATTGATTTCCCCATAATCATTAATATATTAAATAATGATTTTAGAACATTTTTCTATATTTTTATCACTTTCGAAAATATTTAATCTGATTTAATCCCAAAACCAACTATAATCCCTAATACCGATCCACTATACCCTTACAACTCTCCCTCAAAACCTAGAGGAAACAAATGCGGAAATTGCTCCAACATGTCCGCCTTGCTTTCCCAAGTGGCTTCGTCGACACCACGGTGTCGCCACAAAACCTTAACAAGCTCAATCGTCTTGCCACGAATAACCTTGCTGTTGGAATCAAGGATTTCCACCGGTTCCTCATCAAAGGATAAATCCAACCTCAATTCAATATGCTCCACCGGCATAACATGCGAGGGATCCGACTGATACCTACACAACATAGATGCATGAAACACATCATGTATTTTCTCCAGCTCAGGAGGCAACCCCAACCGATAAGCCACAGGACCAACGCGATCCACAACCTCATATGGTCTAATAAACCTCAGACTAAGCTTACCCTTACATCCGAATCGCATCACCTTCTTCCACGACGACACTTTAAAAAATACACGATCACCCACCGCATATTCAATCTCCCTACGCTTCAAATTCGAGTAAGATTTTTGCCAATCCGTAGCCGCTTTCAAGCGATCACACACAAGCTTCACCTTCTCATCTGTGTCTTTCAACACATCTGATAAGGAAACATACTTTTCCCCAACCTTAGCCCATCACAATGGCGTACGATACCTTCAGCCATATAAAGCCTTAGACGGTGCCATTTGTATACTCGCTTGATAACTATTGTTATATGAAAATTCAACCAAAGGTAAAAGCTTCTCCCAAGTTCCTTGGAACTCAATGATGCAACACCTCAACATATCCTCCAAAACCTGGATAACACGCTTAGACTGACCATCCCACTGGGGATGATACGCGGTGCTAAAACTTAACCTTGTACCCAAAGCCCGATGTAAACATTCCCCAAACCTCGCTGTAAACCTCAGATCTCTATTCAAAACAATGGACTTAGGTACCCCATGCAAACACACAATCTCAGCGATATACAAATTCGCCAACTTGTCCAAGGTATACGTCGTATACACTGGCAGAAAATGTGCACACTTCATAAACCAATCAACAATCACCCATATGGAATCCTTTTTAGCCGGTGTCAACGGCAACCCTGACACAAAATCCATGGTGATTGTCTCTCATTTCCATTCCAGAATTCTCAATGGTTGTAACAACCCGCATAGAAACTGATGTTCAGTCTTAATCCGCTGACACACCATGCACTTAGAAACAAATTCCGCCACATCCTTCTTGAAACCAACCCAATAGTACACTTCTTTCAACCCACGATACATTTTGGTACTACCGGGATGCATAACAAAAGGACTAGAATATGCCTCCGACAAAATAGTATGCCTTAACTTCGAATCATCCGGCACCACTATTCGACCCTTGTAAAACAAAACTCCATCATCATCAAAATGAAATTCTGTCGGATTACCATCCAATATGTCCTTAACATGCGAAACAAGAGAATCATTAAACGATTGTTTTGCTTTAACCAAATGTGACAACATCGGCTTAACTTGTAACTCAGCCAACAACCCACCTTTTTCTGTCACACTCAACCTTGCAAACATAGCCCTAAGCTCAATCACAACCTTACAACTCAACGCATCCGCCACCATATTAGCCTTTCCAGGATGATACTCGATTGTCAAGTCATAATCCTTAAGCAACTCCAACCATCGTGTTTCTAAGATTTAAATCTTTTTGAGACATCAAATATTTCAAACTCTTGTGACCCATAAAAACAACACATTTCTCCCCATAAAGATAATGTCTCCAAATCTTCAAGACAAACACCACATGCGCAAGTTCCAAATCATGAGTTGGATAATTGCACTCATAAACTTTTAATTGTCTCAATGCATATGCCACAACCTTACGATCTTGCATTAGCACACAACCCAAACCAATGTAAGATGAGTCACTATAAACCATAAATTCCTTCCTTAACTCTGGTTGGATCAACACAGGAGCATGTGTCAAGACTTCCTTCAAATTCTCAAAACTATGCTATTGCTTCTCCGTCCACATATAAGGAACATTCTTTTGAAACAACTTCTTCAACGGTGCCGTAATACTAGAAAACCCATCTACAAAACGACGATAATAACCAGTCAACCCAAGGAAACTATGCACATCCGACACATACTTGGTTGCTTCCAATTGAAAATAGCCTTAATTTTTTGTGGATCAACACGAATACCCTCTGGGAAAACCACATGACCAAGGAACATCACTTCTTTTAGCCAAAACTCACACTTACTCTGTTTGGCATACAACTGATTATCCTTCAAAGCTTGCAAATAATCCACAAATGCTGATCATGTTCTTCCACGGTACGAGAGTACACGAGAATATCATCTATGAACACCACTACGAACTGATCAAGATACTCATGGAACACCCTATTCATCACATCCATGAACATAGTCAGGTATTCCTCAAACCAAACAACATCACCAAGAACTCATAATACCCGTACCTTGTACGAAATGCAGTCTTATGCACATCCACCTCCTTAACCTTCAACTAATAATACCCTAATCTCAAATCAATCTTAGAAAACATTGTCGCTCCACAAAACTGATCAAAGAAATCATCAATCCTCGGCAAAGGATACTTATTCTTCACCGTCAACTTATTCAACTACCAGTAATCAATGTACATGTGCATCATATCATCATTCTTTTTTCATAAAAAGAACATGATCACCCCATGGCGAAAATACTCGATCGAATGAACCCATGATCTAACAACTCCTAAAGCTGCGTCTTCAGCTCTTTCAACTCCTTTGGTGCCATCCAATAAGGAGCAATGGATATCAGAGTCATACCTATTTATATCTCTATATCGATTTCCACCTCTCTATCCGGAGGTAAACTAGACAACTCTTTAGGAAAAACTTTTAGATAATCACAAATAGCCCGGATGTCCTCTACCCGAACACCCTTGGCCTCTGGATTCATCACAATAGCCAAATAAGCTTGGCAACCTCCTTGCATCATCTTTTCTGCTCGAGTAGCCGAAACAACAATGGATAAGAATTTCACATTCTCGCTCACCACCAGAACTTTATAATTATCGGCTAACCTCAAAGGAATCTTTTTGGATTCACAATCCACAACCGCCTTGTGCTCACTTAACCAATCCATGCCCAAAATAACATCAAAGCCATGGAATGGCAACTCCATCAGATTCGTGGTAAGCTCATAACTTTGCACTACCAAAGGACACCGCTATACAACTTTCTAGTCGTAACCGTCTCACCAAAGGAACTAGTTACTAACATGTCAACATCCAAGATCTCAACAGTAACATTCAACAAAGATGAATGGTTACTCAAGATATAAGAATGAGTTGACCCTGAATCAATCAAGAAAAATAATGACAAGGATTGCAAAGTGAAGGTACTTGCGATAACATCAGTGTCATTGCGACCCTCACGATGAGCATAGATCTAAGATGGTCCACCATTCTCCTGTTGTATAGCAACAACATGAGCCACAACCCTCTGACCATCCTTACGCCTTTGAAAATTACCCATGCCACGGCTTCAGCCCCTAACAGGTGCAGCAACATAAATCGGTGCATCTCTCACAGCACGAGGACAATCACGATTCATGTGACCAGGAGATCCACATACCCAACAACCTCCACCACTTCCCCATCACATAACCGTGTGGCACTTACCACAACGCTCATACTCGGCTACAATACAAGCTCCCTAGTTACCTTGGCCAACACGCCTGTGATCCAGCTTATGTCTCTTATCCTGAAGCCTTCTATTCTACTTCTGAGAATAATCAAAATCAATTGCTCTCTTACTCGAGCCCATGTCCGGATCCTGTCTCGTTACTCCTAGGGACTGCTCAATATGATTGGCTCGATTGACCAACACATCAAAATCTTTATAATCTGCAGCCAATAAATATGTCTTGATGTCCTTCACAAGACCATAGCGAAATCGATCGTACCTTTGTTGCTCATCTGGAACCAACTCCAGGGCATAATGACTTAGGTGAACAAACTTCACCTCATACTCGGAAATTGACATACCACTCTGCGATAGCGACATAAACTCATGCTTCTTTGCGTCCAGATACTGCGAACTAAGATACTTTCTCTTGAAAGCTCTCCAAAAGAACTCCCAAGTCACATCTGCCCCTGAGACGCCCGTAATCATTGTCACCCACCAGTGATAAGCATCACCTTACAATAATGACACAATGCAACCCAACTTGCGTTATTCGTTGCAAATCATCTGATTCAAGATATGAATTGTCTTTTCCAGCCATCCCTCGGCTGCATCAGGACTCAGACCCCTAAATTCTTTGCCTCCCAAACTACGAAGATGCTCTAAAGGTAAAATTTGGTTAACCATCATAGTAGGTGCCGATGCTTGCACTTGTACTTCAGCTATTGCAGCTTAGAAAGCTCCCGCCATTGCTTGGATCAATGGAGGCAAATCACCAAAAACTGGCACTTGCAGAGCCTGAGGTACATCACCTACCTCAACATCAACAGGAGGAACCAATGGAGGAGGGGGAGGTAAAACATTACGAGGATTCCCATCCTCAACATTATTCTATCTAGATCCGGCATTAACCACCATCGAGCGAGTCTCACGTCTAGCCATGCCAACAAAAACATCAAAACACGTTAAAAGTCATGCTAGCATTCATCAAAGAATCCAATGCAACCTAATAAAACATTTAAAAACCTCGGTAATAGGCAATGTGTTCCCAATTTATACCCCAATATGATGTAAAACAATCACCGCACATATTCACATTCACTGTGCATATCAAACATTAACAAACAATCAAAAAACAACATCCCAACCTTTCGTAACTTGGCTCTGATACCAAAAAATATAACCCCTTCGACCCGACCTAGACGCTCGACTGAATTGAGTGAGCTACATTAGGTTTGTCGAAGCAAACCCGAGAAAGATTACGAAAATCGGTTAATTTTTTCTTTTATCTTATCTAGATGCATTTTATTAATCCTAAGTAATCATGCTTGCAGTGGATGAAATTACAAAGGAAACGGGCCACGGAGAGGCAACCAATTGCAAACGATACATTTTAAGGACTAAAATGTAAAACTGGTAAATTAATAGACTATTAATGAAATTAGGGTTACTAATCCTAAATTAGTCAGATTACCACGTCAATTTTAGACTCAATCCGACCATCTAAAACTCAAGCAATTGCATTCATAACAATTAGGGACCAAAATGAAAGAAACATAAACTATCAAACAACCTAATAACCAAATTAACCGCAGCCCGTATCGGTACGCGTACAGGTGTTTCGGTACGCCTTGGCCAAATTTCAAAACTCAGATTCTAGTAGCTCAAAATCGTACCGATACGACCCTGTGTATCGAAACGCTCAGCCAAAATACTCTAACCCGTATCGAAACACTTGTTCGCGTATCAAAATGCTATGCCTATAAAAGGCTTACCGTATCGAAATACTTCCTCGCGTATCAAAATGTTATGCCTGAAATGACCTAGCCGTACCGGTACGAGGGGATGCGTTCTGATACGCCTGGACCCAAAATGACACTTTTAGCTGGTTTTTCAATCAAATCTAGATGCATTTGGATAATAACAGCTCACATTCATGTATACAATTAACCATCCAACCATATTCCAACATTAGCACAAAGATTTAGCAACCACAACTCAATTGAACATTTACTAGCATATGTCAACTACTCACATATCCACTGCATCAAAATAACATGCTAGAACCATCAAAACATGGCATTCAACCAAGGCTAACTAGATGCATACCTAAGCAACCACCTAGCATCAACCATAAGCAAGAATCAACTACATGCATATCAACGTCGATAAACTCCAAACACAACATTAAATATGCTTAAAACCTAGGGGAAAATAGGATTACAAATCCCAAATATATTCATACTCAAAATAGTGTTTGCTCTTGGATCACTTTAACCCTGCCTTTGCTGCCCCAAACTTTAATGCTCTGCATCATTAGGAAAAAGAGTGTAAGCACACATGCTTAGTGAGGATACTCATAAAACAATGATGCATTTAAAACCTTTGAAAACTAAACACTTGTTTTCAAACCATGCCTATAACCAAAGCATTTTCATTGATTTCAAATCAAAACATGCATAAACACCTTATGCAAAACATTTACAAATCACATGCTTAAATCCCAAACATTAAATCATGATACCATGCTTAAATAACAAAGCATTATAAAATATGTTCAAAACATGAACTTTCATATATTGGCAAATATAGTGACCCCGGATAGACAACCTTTATCCTTGGATGAATAATCCTCGATCCATACATCGGATACACCGATAACTCATACCATGCCTAGTTAAGCCGCATGATATCCCAAACCTTGCCTAGTTAAACTGCAAGATTTGATAGCCTCGCTTAGTTAAACTGCGGGCTTTACCTACCTTGCCTAGTTAAACCGCAAGATCACCATCATCTTGGGCTGCCTAGTTAAACCGCATACCCCAAGATATGTCCCAACAGTCTGAGTGGCCTAGTTAAACCGCCATACCTCATGGACCCATGGCCACAATCGTTTTTTGTATATATATTATAGTGCACTTCATCCTACGACATGCCAACTATATCCGAATGTTTTACACCTTGTCACATAGCCAATATATCATTTCCAAAACCATTTATTCACTATTTTACAATGCATTATACAAAGTCATACATATGCAAACCACATTGCCATAGCAATACCCCATTCCCAATTGGAATGAAAACCAATGCTCACTAGTATTTTATATTCTTTTAAACCATTGCATATGTATTCAAAACCATGCATTTATAGTAAATAAATCAAACTATGTTTAATACCAAAACAAGTAATCAACCATGCTCATATCTAATCCGATATTTAAAAGCAAAAGAGGGAAACTTACTTTCGAGCTTAGGTAAGTGTTTCAAACTTAACCTAAACTCCCATAACCACTTTCAAACCTGTAAAAGACTTTTAGACCCATTTTCACTCACCGATTATGACTCGCCTTGCTCGCCAAAGCAAATCGAGCTCCTGGCAAGCAATGAAAATGCATAAAAATGTATCCAAACCACTGCCTCAAAGCAATAACCCGCAACTCACAAGTTGCCCACTCAAAAACATTCAAAACTTATCAAAATCACCCTCAAACATCTTCCAATCTTAACCCAGCCACAAAACAACGATTCAACACATGAAACTTCATCAATTAACATCTAAAAACCCTTTTACAACATCCTTTTACTTCTAACATCAAATAAACTCCATTAACCTCACAAAAACCCTTAACTAACAACCTTTAACACTAGAAATTCAACTAGTTTCGGGATTATGTTGATAAAACCAAGCCTTCAACAATATTAAACACTAATATCATGATCTAATATGATCAATAACCTAGCAAAACAGATCCAATTAAAAAATATTCCAATTTCATCAATTAAACCACAATTAAAGCAATTTTCCTTAATTAAACTATCAAAACACATTAGAAAACAATTGTAAAGAATCAACAACTTGGGAATTTCAGTAAAGAACCTTTCATTAGAGGATAAGAACGAACCTTACCTCTAATGGATGTTTTCTCCCTTAATTGGATGATTTACATGAGAAAACAAAGTTAAAACAATAAGGTTTTGATAAACAATAAACAAGAAATCATTTGAAATCAAAGGATAAAAGAAAACATGATTTTACCTTAATGTTGAGATATTTATTTTGATATAACAAAGTGAAAATATTTTTGGACTTGAACAAATATTGCAAAAATAATTTAAAGTCCATTTAATTTGAAAAATGTGTTTGGAGCTTTTAAAAGTGTTTTTGACTCAAACATATATTTTCAAGTAATTTAAAAGTCCCCAACGGCTAGTTTTCCAACAGCTAATTTTTCATTCCATACTATAAATACAAGCCAAAGACACTTGAAGAAGAAGTAGAGAGAATATATCCAAGCATGTTGATCAAGAGAATTTGAGTCCAATTCTTATTTCTTCATTTCTCTTGTACATATGCTAGAGAGTGCTTATTTGTATATCTTTTGTACTCTTTCTAGTGAGCTTAAATTGTGTAAACACCCATCTTGTGAGGTATTTAGTTTACCAAACAAATCCCTTGTAAAAGGAGAGGTTCTAGTTTAGCCTTAGACAAAAACTATAGTTGGTTCTATCTTAACCAAGGAAAAAGATAGGGTTGTAAAGGTTGCCTCCTAAGCCTTGAAAAGGGGAAGAATTCATAGTGAATTGGGAAATCCTTAGTGGTGTGCTAAGGTAGTGGATGTAGACTCGGTTGGGTAGTCGAACCATTCTAAAATCATAGTGCAAATTGTCTACCATTTTATCAATTTTAGCCAATTCAACAAAGAATCAAAAACAACCCTCTTGACGGTAATCAGAGATCGATTCGAGCATGCAACAAGCCTAACAATCGGTAGTAGAGCCTCATCTCCATCGAAGGACTAACATCTAAAAGTAAAGATCATTTGCTCGAAGTCCACCGTTCAAGAAAATGGCAATATTTGAAGAAGGCAGCTCTATCTTATATCCTCCGCTCTTCGAAGGAGAAGCATACTTCCAATGGAGCAATTTAATAAAGTATTTCATCAAGTCTCTATATTTGTGATTTGGAATATCATCGAAGATGGATACTTGGAAGCTCCTAAGAAGAAGAAGAAGCAAAGGAGTGCAAATGACACGAAGGCAAAGCTAAATGCTAAAGCAACACACATTCTTCTTTGTGGCCTTAATGAAGAAATTTCCAAGAAGGTCTCCCCGTCCAAGAGTGCTAAAGAAATTTGGGAGAAGCTTGAGAAGTTTTATGGAAAAGAAGAAAAGAAAGATGGAGTCCCATCTTGTGCTAACCTCCTCCAATCACCTAAGGCGGATGGTGTTTTGGCTCTCGATGAGCATAAGGTATCTTCTAACTCAGATGATTTAAATTCATACACATTTGACGAGTTATAAGATGTTTTCGATGAATTATTTTTGGAATTTGAGATCATGAATTCCAAATTTAAGAAAATGATTTCTAAACTTGAATTTGAAAATGATTTTATTTTGAAAACAAAAATTGGATTTTGAAAACCAAAATGAAACTTTGAAAAATGATTTAGAGTTTTCAAAAACAAGCAATGAAGTTTTAGAAAAAGAAAATCTTGATTTAAAAGTTAAGCTTGAAAGCTTAACAAAAGAAAAAGAAATTATTTCAAATAATTCATCTTGTCACATAATGGCGAAATGCTCACATTGCCATTATCATGGTCATTCTTTACATGCCTTATAAAGAAAATAAAAACTTATAGGATTAGACAAGTATGGGTTCCTAAGGGAACTATGGACATTGAAATTAATGTAAAAGGATCCAAAGTAATTTGGATACCAAAATCCAAGTGAATGTCTCTTGTAGGTGTGTTGGAGCAATGGCAAGCAAAGCAAAGATATGGAAATGCTCTAGTCACACAAATGAAGAAGATAACCTCTATACTAATTCTTTATTTATTTGGTTATCTATTCTTTTATTTTTAAAGTCTTGGATAAAATGAATTTCATATGCTCTTAATTTGATTTTATCTTGAAATTTAATGTCTTTTAAGTGTCAAGCATTTGAGATAAATTTATTAAAGTGGAATGCTTTGCTTAAGGGGGAGTATTTGAATTAAAAAAATATCTTATCTCCATTTTTTTTTACATCAACAATTGGTATGTTTATCAATTTGTACTTCAATTTTTCAACATTTGGTGTTTTGAACTTAATGAGATTTCAAACTTTGTTTTGAAATTATTTTTGATATAACAAAAAGGGGGAGAGATAGGTTTGAAAAATTCAATTTCAAAAAGAAAAAGGGGGAGTCTTAAACATTTTTCACAAATATTCTCTTTTTCTAAAATTATTTTCCTAAGGGGGAGCAATCTCAAAAAAAATTCAAATGTTTTCATTATATCAAAAAGGGAGAGATTGTTGAGATATTTATTTTGATATAACAAAGTGAAAAATATTTTTGGACTTGAACAAATATTGTAAAAATAATTTAAAGTCCATTTAATTTGAAAAATATGTTTGGAGCTTTTAAAAGTGTTTTTGACTCAAACATATAATTTCAAGTAATTTAAAAGTCCTCAACGGCTAGTTTTCTAACGGCTAGTTTTTCATTCCATACTATAAATACAAGCAAAAGACACTTGAAGAAGAAGTAGAGAGAATATATCCAAGCATGTTGATAAAGAGAATTTGAGTCCAATTCTTATTTCTTCATTTCTCTTGTACATATTCTAGAGAATGCTTATTTGTATATCTTTTGTACTCTTTCTAGTGAGCTTAAATTGTGTAAACACCCACCTTGTGAGGTATTTAGTTTACCAAACAAATCCCTTGTAAAAGGAGAGGTTCTAGTTTAGCCTTAGACAAAAACTATAGTTGGTTCTATCTTAGTCAAGGAAAAAGATAGGGTTGTAAAGGTTGCCTCCTAAGCCTTGAAAAGGGGAAGAATTCATAGTGAATTGGGAAATCCTTAGTGGTGTGCTAAGGTAGTGGATGTAGACTCGATTGGGTAGTCGAACCACTATAAATTCATCGTGCAAATTGTCTACCATTTATTGGTTTTAGCCAATTCAACAAAGAATAAAAAACAACCCTCTTAACGGTAATCGAAGATCAATTCGAGCGTCAACAAGCCTAACACTTATGATTTAGAAGAAGAGAATGATGTTTGGCTGGAGAGATTTTGAGAGAAAGTTAGTTACGTGATTTTTGTTTTAAAGATTTAGTTATCAAATTAATTCTCCCCAACCTATTTATATTTTCCAAAATACTTTTAAAATATCCAATTAAGGGATAAAGTCCGATATTAAACTTTTGGGCAACTAGCTCCTTAAAGATTCAAAGTTTTGACTCTTTACAAAACAGTCGCTAAAAACAGTTTTCAAATTTTACATTTTGGTTACTAGTCCAAAATGTCCAATTTCCTAAACTCATTTTAAAAAATTGATTTCACAAAAATTATAAATATATTAAGTAATGATTTTAGAATATTTGTAACCCCCTCGACCCGACCTAGTCGCAAGATCGAACTGAGCAAGCTACATTAGGTTTACCAAAGTAAACCGGGAAGACTAAAACACGTCCATTTTTTCCTTTTATCTTGTCTAGATGCATTAATTCTTTCCTACATGTTCATACTGTCCACATGTGAGCACTCTTCTCAATCGGGCATCGTAACGACATCCAATTGGCCACAAACACAAATTAGGGACCAAAACGCAATTTCTGCAATATAAAAGGGCTTTTCTAATTTTTAAGTTACCAGCCTTTAATTAAGTACATTTCATGCTTATATATCATAAATCAGCTTCAAACAATCATCCATGATCAAATAATTGGCAAAACAAGATTCAGAGACTAAAACAAAAGAAACTAGAACTGTCTTTCCAAGACATTAACAGAAACAACGGTATCCGTATCGATACGCTAAGTCCCGTATCGATACGGTTTTGAACTCGTCGTTTAGATACGACAAGACCCGTACCGGTACGCCACTTCGATTATAAAATACGTTTTAAAATCCTTAAACACCGTACCGATACGGTCACCTGGTGTTTCAGTACGCGGCCTCATTCCCAAAAAGTGAAATTCTAGTAACCATTAGGCGTATCGAAATGCTCCTACATGTACTGAAACACCATGGCCTTATTTGCCTAGCCGTACTAATATAGTCCCCCGCGTACCAGTACTCCTAGGCCTGTAATGTCAAAATTAGCTGGTTTTTCACACAATTCTAGATGCAATTGGCCCATAGCAACTTGCATTCACATATAACAACATTTGAGCATACATAAACTATCATTTATACCAAGGTTAGGCAAGAAAAACAACCTCATACTTCCAAAGGACCACTCTAGAGACATGCTTCTTAGACCACTTTGCCAAACATACCAAAATGCACAATTATGCCATTCTCAATATAAGCAGCATGCCAACACACTCAACCTAGCATATTAAACCTAGACAAACCAGCACAACATAGCAATCCACAAGGGAACTCTAGATGCATACCTATATATCCATTCAACCATAACTATAGGCAAGTAATAACATCAAGCTGAGCAACATCTAACCATCATCAAAAACCAGCATAGAATCACTCTAAAAACCACAATGCCACAAATTTACAACTCCCAAGAACTATGGCGAACATATTGCCTTATTAACCGAAAACATAAACCGAGTTCATACTCAAAAGTAGTTTATCTCTTGGATCCTTACAAACCTTGCCTTTGTTGCCCCAAACTTTAATGCTCTGCATCATTAGGAAAAAGTGAGCGTAAGCACACATGCTTAGTGAGGATGCTCATAAAACAATGATGCATTAAAAACCTTTTGAAACTACATGCTTGCTTTCCCCAAAACATGCTTACAACCTAAGCATTTTTCCATGATTCCAACCGAATCAAAACATAATAACCTTTATGCAACATCACGTACAATCTATGCTTAAATCCCAAAGCACTTTAAACAAAATGTGCTTAAATCTCAAAGCATTTTAAACAAACCATGCTTAAATCCCAAAACGTTATAAATAAACCATGTTTAAATTCCAAAGCATTATAAACAAGGTTCAAACACATGAACTTTCACATATATTGGCATTTATAGTGACCCGGATAGACTACCTCTATCCTACACACATATCGGATACACGGATCTCTCATACCATGCCAGTTAAACCGCATGATATCCCAAACCTTGCCTAGTTAAACCGCAAGATTTGACACCCTCGCTTAGTTAAACCACAAGATTTCACTCTTGCCTAGTTAAACCGCAAGATCACCATCAATTTGGGTTACCTTAAACCGCATGCCCCAAATGAGGTCCCAACAGTCCGAGTGGCCTTGTTAAACCGCCATACCTCAATGACCCATGGCCACGATCGATTTTTTTTTCATATTTTATAGTGCACTTTTAATCCTATGACATGCCAACTATATCCGATTGTTTTCTCACCTTGTCACATAGCCAATATATCATTTTCAAATCATTTACTTATTGTTTTACAATGCATTAAACAAAACATCACATATGCAAATCTCATTGCTAATGCAATAACACCATTCCCAACCAGAATGAAAACCAATGCTCAATAGCATTTAATATACTTTCAATACCCTGCATATGTACTTAAAATCATGCATTTCCAGTAAGTAAATCATACCATGTTTATCACCAAAACATGCAAACAACATGCTCATATCCAAGCCGATATTCAAGAGCAAAATAAGGGAAACTTACTTCCGAGCTTAGGTAAGTGTCTCACGCTTACCCTAAACTCCCAACAACCTTTACAAACCCTTGTAAAGAATTAAAAACCAGTTTCCACTCACTGATCCGCATTTCCTTTCTTGCCAACGCGATACAAGCTCTAGGCAAGCCACCAAAACAACGTCAAGCTTCGTCACCTTGATTATCCCCTGTTTTAAACACATAAAACTAGAGGATAAATGCATTAAAATGTATTCAAACCATTTCCTAACAGCCATCTCCCGCAACTTCTAAGTTGCCCACTCGAAAACCATCCGAAACATATCGAAATCATCATCAAACGTTACCGAAACTTAACCCAGCCATAAAACAACAATTCAACCCATCAACCAACGTCTAATAACATCCAAAAATCCTTTCCTAACATCCTTTACCTCTAGCAAAGATTAAACTCGATTATCTCCACAACAACTCAAATCTAGCAACCTAAATAATTAGAGATTCAAGAGTTTTAGGATTCTATTTGTAACACCCTGATTTTGGGCTTATATGTTTTAAAGGTTGGGTTGAGGGTCTGATGGACCGGGATTAGTGGTTTGAGTTAGTTTTAGGATTAAATCGAATTAAATATTTTTGAAGGTGATAAAATGGTGGAAAAATATTCTAAAATCATTATTAATTATATTAAGGATAATGGTGAAATCAATTTTGGAAAACAATATTTGGAAATCAGACATTTTGGCTGGTGACCAAAATGCATGTTTTGAAAACTGCTTTTAAAGGTGACTAAAATGAAAAGGGTCAAATTCTTAGAATCTTTAAGGAGCTATTTTACCAAATTTTTTCTAATGATTTCTCCCTTAATTAAAGATATTTTATCATTTGTTTTAAAGTTAATTAAAAAGGGATTTTAGTTAAAATGTTAGTTAAGCTCTTTAAAGAAAATTCACGTAACTTTTCTCTCAACTTTTCTCTCCATTCTCTCCTCAGCCAAACACTCAAGTTTTCATCAAAATCCAGAGGTGAGAAGTCTTTTAACTTGTAATTATGATTTGTAATTGATTAATTAACATTGTTTTTTACAAAATCTCATCTAAATCTTGTGTTTTCTTAGCTTTTATCAAACCAATTGAGGAAAAAATCTCACAATAGGGGTAAGGTCCATGATCTCCTCGATTGTATGGTTCTTTACTAAAATTTCCAAGTATTTGATCCTTAATTTGTTGATTGTAAACTGATTTTAATGATTTATCAATGTTTGATTGAGTAGATTGGACAAAATTGATGTAACGAGGTAATTTTTGAAGTTGATTTGATTTCCAGTGTTTAAGATTGATTTAATACATACTTTGGATGTATTATGATGTTGATAAGTTGTTTGTATCAATAAAATCCTGAAACTCTTGGATCTCTAATTGTTTAGGTTGATAGATTTGAGTTTTGTGATGATATTCGAGTTTAATCTTTGTTGGAAGTAAAAGGATGTTGGGAAAAGGTTTTTTGGATGTTAATTGATGTTGTTTGATGGGTTGAATCGTTATTTTATGGCTGGGTTAAATTTCAGAAACGTTTGTTGATGATTTTAGTTTGTTTCGGATGGTTTCTAAGTGGGAAACATGAGAGTTACGGGGTTTTGCTTTGAGACAGTGGTTTGAATGCATAATGATGCATTTATCCTCTGGATTTATGTGTTTAAAATAGGGGATAATCAAGGCGACCAAGCTTGACGTTTTTGTTGCTTGCCAGGATGTTGTATCGCGTTGGCAAGGAAGGCGAAGCGTATCGGTGAGTGGAAACTAGTTTTAAATGCTTTATAAAGGTTTGTAAAGGTTGTTGGGAGTTTAGGGTAAGCGTGAGACACTTACCTAAGCTCGGAAGCAAGTTTCCCTTATTTTGCTCTTGAATATCAGCTTGGATATGAGCATGTTGTTTGCATGTTTTGCTGATAATCATGGTATGATTTACTTACTGGATATGCTTGATTTTGAGTACATATGCAGGGGTTTGAAAGTAAATTAAATGTTATTAAGCATTGGTTTTCATTCTAGTTAGGAATGGTGTTATTTCACTGGCAATGAGATTTGCATATGTGATATTTTATTTAATACATTGTACAGCAGTAAGTAAATGGTTTGTAAGTGGTATATTGGCTATGTTACATGGTGGGAAAACAATCGGACATAGTTGGCTTGCCATAGGATTAAAGTGCACTATAAAATATGAACAAAATCGATCGTAGCCATGGGTCCTTGAGGTATGGCAGTTTAACAAGGCCACTCAGACTGTTGGGACATTATTTGGGGCGTGCGGTCTAACTAGGCAACCCAAATTGATGGTAATCTTACGGTTTAACTAGGCAAGGAAGTAAAACTCGCGGTTTAACTAGGCGAGGTAATAATATCGTGCGGTTTAACTAGGTAAGGAAGTTAAACTCGCGGTCTAACTAGGCAAGGTAATGATATCTTGCAGTTTAACTAGGCAAGGTTGGTAAACTTGCGATGTAACTAGGCAAGGGTGTTAAGCTCGCGGTTTAACTAGACGAGGGTGTCAAATCTTGCGGTCTAACTAGGCAAGGTTTGGGATATCATGCGGATTAACTAGGCATGCTATGAGAAATTCATGTATCCGATATGGGTGGATTGAGGGTAGTCTATACGGGTCACTATAAATGCCAATATATGTGGAGGTTCATGTGTTGAACTTATTTTAATGCTTTAAGATTTAAGCATGGTTTTTGATTTAATTCTCTGAGATTTAATCATGGTTTTTGATTTAATGCTTTGAGATTTAAGCATGGTTTATGATTTAATGCTTTGGGGTTTAAGCATGGTTTTTGATTTAATGCTTTAAGATTTATGCATGGTTTTTGATTTAATGCTCTGAGATTTAATCATGGTTTTTGATTTAATGCTCTGAGATTTAATCATGGTTTATGATTTAATGCTTTGGGGTTTAATGTGCACGATGTTGCATAAAGGTTATTATGTTTTGATTCAATTGGAATCATGGAAAAATACTTTGGTTGTAAGCATGTTTTTGGTTATCAAGCCTATGGTTTTCTAATGGTTTTCATGCATCATTGTTTTATGAGCATCCTCACTAAGCAAGTATGCTTACGCTCTCTTTTTCCTGATTTCTTATGGATTTTAAGTATGTTTCTATGCTGGGTTTTGAGGATGGTTTGATGTTGCTAAGCTTGGTGTTAATACTTTCTTGTAGTTGTGGATGAATGGTTGCTTAGGTATGCATATAGAGCTTCCTTGTTGATAGGCATTTTGTGATGGTTTGAGCAAGTTTATTATGCTGTGTGGGTTGTGTTATTATGATGCATATGCTAAGATTGGCCTATTTGTGTATTTTGGGATGTTTGGCAAAGTGTCCTTGGGAAGCATGCCTTTAGAATATCATGGGATGCATGAATGCTAATTGGTTGTTGAACTTATGATGTTTAGGTTGTTGTTGCATGTTGGTGGTATTGTATGAGAGTTTGTGGCATGATGAAATGGTTTAGTTTTGAAATAAGCATGTTAAGCCAGTCATTTGTGACCATTCAGGTCCAGGCGTACTGGTACACGTGTTCACGTATCGGTACGGGAAGCCATTTTGGGCTTGTGGTTTCGGTACGCGGGCTAGGCGTTGCGATACAGAAATACTTTTTAAGAGTAGCGTACCGATACTCGGGTTTGCATATCGGTACGGGAAGGCTGAGTTTAGCATGAGGTTTCGGTACACGGGTTTGAGGATTGGTACGAGCCTTTGGTTTTGGTAAGGCGTATCGGTACGCAGGGTCATACCGGTACGGGAGTTGGCTAATGGAATTTTTAGAATTCGAAATGGAAAGGGCATACAGATACTCAAGTGTGTGTACCGATACCCGAGGCAGTTAAGTTAGTTAATGGCTTTAGTGAAGTTCTGTTTTCTTTCATTTTGGTCCTTGATTGATATGGGCTCAATTGTGTGAGTTTGGAGGGTCTATTTGAGCTAATTTTTGACATGTAAGCTTGAAATATACTTAATTAAAGGCTGGTAACTTTAAAATTAGAAAAGTCCTTCCAGATTTCTAAAACTACGTTTTGGTCCCTAATTCGTGTTTGTGACCAATTGGATATCGTTATGATGCCCGATTGAGATGAGTGCTCACCTATGAACAGTATGATCATGTAGGAAGCATCAACGCATCTAGACAAGATAAAAGAAAAAAATGGACGTGTTTTAGGTTTAATCTTCCCGGTTTACTTCAGAAAACCTAATATAGCTTGCTCGGTTCAATCTTGCGACTAGGCCGAGTCGAGGGGGTTACACTATTGATAAAAACAACTTATCAACATAAAAACACATCCAAAACATATATTAAATCAATCTCAAATACTGGAAATTAGATCCACTTCGAAAATTACCATGTTTCATCAATATTTCCAAAATAACTCAATTAAACATTGATTAAACATATAAATCACATTACAATTTATAAATCAAGGATCAAATACTTGGGAATATAAATAAAGAACCATTTAACAGAGGAGATCACGGACCTTACCCATGTTATGTGACTTCTCCCTCAATTGGCTTGTTTAAAGCTAAGAAAACATAAGATTTCAATGAGATTTTGCATAACAAAGTTAAAGAATGAAATTAAAATCAATCATCTGAGTGAAAATATTCCTTCACCTCTGGATTTTGATGAAATTATGAGTGTTTGGAAGAAAATAAGTTGAGAGAAAAGGTTTAGGAAAAAGTTACGTAAATTTCTTTTAAAAGCTAATAACTAACTTTAGATATTTAATCCTTCTTAACACCTTTTTAAAACGTATGTTTAAAATGATTTAATTGAAGGGAGAAACCACCAGAAAACATTTGGTAGATTAACTCCTTAAGGATTCTAAGGATTTGACCCTTTTGATTTTAGTCACTTTAAAACAGTTTTCAAAAATCGCATTTTGGTCACTAACCCAAAATGTCATATTTCCAAATTCCCTTTTCTAAAATTGACTCCACCAAAAATCAATATATATTAAAAGATGATTTTTAACTATTTTTCTATATTTTTATCTTACCGAAAAATATACGATCTTGAATGCGACTCGAATCTCTAACCCAGTCTACTAGACCGTTAAATAAACCTCAAATCCGCTAGGCCCAAAACCGGGGTGTTACAACTCTCCCCAACTTAAGACATTTTGTCCCCAAAATTACCTGGAGGAAACAGATGTGGAAATTGCTCCTTTATATCCGCCTTGCTTTCCCAAGTAGCTTCCTCAACACCTCGGTGTCACCACAAGACCTTCACGAGCTCTATCGTCTTGCCACATAGGACTTTCTTGCTGGTATCAAGGATCTCTATGGGTTCCTCATCAAAGGATAGATCTGGCCTCAACTCAACATCCTCCACCGGCATAACATGCGGTGGATCTGATCAACATCTCCTCAACATCGAAACATGGAACACATTATGAATTTTCTCCAACTCGGGAGACAACCTCAACCGGTATGCCACAAGACCCACATGCTCAATAACCTCATATGGTCCAATGAACCTCGGACTAAGCTTACCCTTATGTCTGAATCTCATCACCTTTTTCCATGGTGACACCTTCAAGAATACATGATCACCCACCGCATATTCAACTTCCTTCGCTTCAAATCCGCGTAAGATTTTTGCTGACCTGCAGTTGCTTTCAACCGGTCGCATGCAAGCTTAACCTTATCATCTGTGTATTTCAACACATCCGGTAGAGTAACATGCTTTTCCCCCACCTTAGCCCAACATAAGGGCATACGACACCTCTAGCCATATAACACCTCATAAGGTGCCATCTGTACACTCGCTTGATAATCGTTGTTGTAAGCAAACTCAACTAAAGGCAAATGTTTCTCCCAAGTTCCTTGGAACTCAATAATGTAGCACCTTAGCATATCCTCCAAAACCTGGATTACCCGCTCAGACTTCCCATCCGACTAAGGATCATACGCAGCGCTAAAACTCAACCTTGAACCCAAGGCCTGGTGCAAACTCCTCCAAAAGCTTGCCATAAACCTCGGATCCCTATCAATAATGATGGATTTAGGTACACCATGCAAGCGCACAATCTCAGCTATATACAAGTCTGGCAACTTGTCTAAGGTGTACATTGTATGCACTGGCAGGAAATGTGCTCACTTTTTGAACCAGTCAACAATCACTCAAATGAAATCCTTCTTAGCTGGTCTCAACGGGAATCCTGTTACAAAATCCATGGTGATTCTCTCCCATTTCCACTCCAGAATTTTTAGCGGTTGCAATAACACGGATGGAAATTGATGTTCAGCCTTGACCCGCTGACATACCATGCACTTGGAAACAAATTCAACCACATCCTTTTTCAACCCAACCTAGTAGTATGCCTCCTTCAAATCACGATACATCTTAACACTACCAGGATGCATAGCAAAAGGACTAGAGTGTGCCTCCGTCAAGATAGTGTGCCTCAACTCCGGATCATCTAGCACCGCTATTCGACCCTTGAAACATAAAACATCATCATCATCAAAATGAAATTTCGTCGGATTACCATCCGCTATGTCCTTAACATACTCAACCAACGAATCATCGTACGATTGCTTAGCTTTAATCAGCTGTGATAATGTATGCTTGACTTGCAATTTAGCCAGCAAACCGCCCTCCCGTGTCACACTCAACCTTGCAAACATAGCTTGAAGCTCAACCGCAACCTTACGACTTAATGCATCCGCCACCATATTGGATTTACCAGGATAATACTCAATTGTCATATCGTAATTGTTGCATGTAATAAGTGCTACGCAAATGTGCAAGTATACACGTCGCAAGTAATAAAGTGATACGAGTATCGAGTATCGTCTCTACAGGATTGGTTTGGGCCATTTTGCTTAAGTTACTGCACTGTGAAAATAAAAACACAATTGATAATAGAGGTTTTAATTAACGAGAAAACTAAGAGCAACAAACTAAAAGAATATGTGAAATTAAAATAGAGTGAATAGGCAGGTTATCATGAGTTGAGGTGTGTTAGCCGATTGGATTGTCTTGGTAAAAGAGTGCAAGGGCAACTCAATTGCTGTGGCAACTTGTACATCGGGGTTGCCTTGGCAACTAATCGATAGTGGCCTGGGCGACTAGCGGGGCAACTACTTGGGCGTCTGGGCAGCAACTTCAAGGTTCGGCAGAGCGTTCTTCAATGGTTTCTTCTTATCCCTAAGTCGAAACTCTAGCTACGTATGCATGCCTTGATAATACATCCATGCGTGAATCAAGGGTGAACAACAACCAATCTTGCACACCTCTTAGCCGTTGAAATCCTTAACTTATTCCTAAGCCGGATTAATCTTCACCATCAATAGATTGAATAAAGATCATACTCATTCGTTTCTTGAATCTAACACTCCTGATATTAGATAAATAGATGAAGTTACGAGATCCTCTCCCAATTCACTCACAAACAAAAATAAGAACCAAGAATGAATAAACCTTGAATAGAAAAGTGCAAACTCTTATTACCTAAACAAAATCCAATTGTTTCTCACAACACAAAACACAATAACCCCAACCAATCAAGTTAGTTCATGGTTGGGTTCAAAAGATATACAAAGAATAATCCCCAAACCATGAATCAAATGGAAGTAAAGAAGAAGAAGAAATCGAACTCTCTCCCCCTTGCTCTCTTGTCGAAATCTCTTCCTTCTTTCCCTTTGGAGTTGTCAAAATTTTCGCTCTTGACGGCTTGGTGATCTATTTATAGGGCTAGGTCAAAGTCCTTCTTTGAGGAGGAAGTTAAGTTGGAATTAAATTATCTTTAAAGAATATAATTCTTTATTATAATTATATTCCTTCTAGAACTTCTCCTATCTTCTTGGAATTTAATTCTTCTTTAACCACTTCATGGAAATCAAACTCCTTTGGGATTTAGCTTTGCTCCACGTCATCTTGGGTATGTCTAGTCATCAATTTCGACTACCATATCACCTTATTCTTTGTCGACAATTGCCCTGGCAACTGGCTAGGCATCTCCTTCATGCATGGCCCTGGCAACTAGCTCGGCATCTCCTTCATGCACTGCTTTGGCAACTGGTTCTAGCCTTGTTTAGGCAAGTGATTCTGCACACACACAAAAACACACCAAAGCAGCATTTTTTTCCACAAAAATCACCAAGTTATGTAATCAAGCTCAACGGTGGAAAAAAACATGAATTAATGCATGAATGACTAATTATGCAACTAATATGAGCTTAGGTCTAACAATAATATGAATAAAAGGGTAATAAAAATAGTACTTTTGAACATTTATCACACCCCCAAACTCAAACTATTGCTTGTCCTCAAGCAATGCAAACTAACAATTACCTGCCAAGACTTTAATCATCAAAGACATGCTTCAAACTTGAATTCAAGCCTCTGAACCGTGGCACAAAGTATGATCACCTTTTAATTTTTCGGATAGCACAAAAATTACCCGGAACCAAACTATAATGCTCGTGACAATGTGTGTGTGCAGTTGTATACAAGTTGATTTTCAAGATTCTATGTGAACAATAGGCTTTTATCAATTTAATTACCGGGGCATTTATTTTTATTTTCACTAGAGCCAATTTCGGGCACCTCTATCGATTCTTTAATGTGCATTAACTACTAGAGCCAGTTTCGGGCATCTCTAGCAAGAATCTAACTCTTAATTTTCAATTTTAAATTTACCCAAATTTTAAGCAAACTAAGTTCACTAAGTTTCTTTCAATCAACAAGCCACATCCGTATAAAAAAATTTAGCATCATAGTAAAAATCTAAGTTCTTTCCATGCAATCCTAAAATTAAAGGTTCTTTCAATTAAGTGTAGTGGCAAAAATTCATCATTGGATATTCAATAAGTCTTAAGCAATTAAATCCAATTAAAGGCATGGCAAGTAACATATGCAGCCTATATGTGATTGCTAAAGATTAATGCAACTAAACATGAAACTAATTAGAAACCAACACCCCCAAACTTGAGAGAAGCATTGTCCTCAATGCATGTAAAAGTGAAACAAAATTTAAAAGAAACTAAACGAAATGAGTTAGTCGGAGAGTCATCACCTCGAGTGATAAGTTTCCTTCGTGTCGTTTTGCTTGATTCATTTTTCAGTCGGTGGTTGAATGCTGGTACCGCATGAATAGCACTGCTTTGATTTGATCCATGTTTGCCGATGCAGGTTCACTTGCATGGGCATCAGTAGTTGCCGAAGCCATTGTTGTTGCCTGGGCATCACCAGTTTCTATTGTGGTTGTTGTGGCAAGTAGTCGGTAGTGAATTTCCTTAGCATGGTGGTTGTGAGTCTTGTTGTGGAAAAGAAAACCTGGAAACTAAAGATAATGAAGAAAAATAAAATCTCTCCTAAAAATTCCAAAAATAAATAAAGAGAAAAAAATAATCGAAAATAATAGAAAGAGAAAAAAATAAAAAGAAAAAGAAAAAGAAAATATCGAAATAAGAGCATGCTCATGCATTTCCTATGGTGTCAACTTCTTTGTTTCATTCTATATGGGCACCGTTGTAGTACTTCAATCTCAGTCCGTTAACTTTGAATTCACGTTCGTCGGTAATGGACTTGATTATCACGGCACCATGGGAGAATGGTTTGACAACTTCGAATGGTCCTGACCATCTTGATTTTAGTTTTCCCGGGAAAAGTTTTAGCCAAGAATTGAATAAGAGAACTAGTTGCCCTGGCATGAATTACAGCGGCAATAGTTTCTTGTCATGCCGTTGCTTTGTTTTCTCCTTGTAGATTCGTGCATTGTTATAGGCGAGTGCACGGAATTCTTCTATCTCGTTGAGGTCCAACAAACGCTTTTGCCTGGCACTTTCCCAATCCATATTCACGGTCTTGATTGCCCAATATGCCTTATGTTTGATTTCCACCGGTAGATGGCATGTTTTGCCATAGACAAGTCGGAAGGGGGACATACCTAAAGGTGTTTTGAATGCAGTGCGATATGCCCAAAGTGTGTCATCTAGTCTTGCTGACCAATCCTTCCTAGAGGGATTTACAACTTTCTCGAGTATACCCTTCAGTTCTCGGTTGGAAATTTCTGCTTGCCCATTGGTTTGTGGGTGATATTGCCCGTCCTATGGCAACGATCACATTGCTTGAAACTCTTGGGCATCTTTGTACAGTGTTGGCCAATAGAAACTGGATTGCAAAACTTTGGCCGCGGTACGAGTTCCTCCAAAATGTCCTCCATAGGGTGAAGAATGGCATTATCGGAGTACATTCTGCTACTCTTATTCAGGGACACATCGGCGTATGACCTGATCTGCACATTGTTTAAACAAAAGAGGCTCGTCCCAAAAGTAATGCTTAGCATCATGGCGGAACCGCTTCTTCCCTTGGTGAGTAAATCCATAAGGTAAAATACCACAAACAAGGAAATTAACTAAATCCGCGTACCAGGGTATTGCCGAGGCATGTGCTACCGTGGCAACTGCTCCCAAGATTGCCGAGTCGTGTGTGTCTAGAGTTGCCGAGGCATACGCGTCCATGGTTACCGAGGCGTGCATATTAGTGGTTACCGAGGCGTGCGCGTCTGAAGTTTGCCGAGGTGTGCTTGTCAAGAGCTACTGCGGCGTCGAGGATTACCGAGGCATGCGCATCCATGGTTGCCGAGGCGTGCGCGTCAAGAGCTGCTACGGCGTCGAGGGTTGCCGAAGCATGCGCATCCATGGTTGTCGAGGCGTGCGAGTCAAGAGCTGCTGCGGCGTCGAGGGTTATCGAGGCGTGCGCATCCATGGTTGCCGAGGTAACTAAAAGTTACTCATCCAGGAACGCATTGCATATCTCTAAATCCGCGTCCTCCTCCCTATTGTGTTCTAAACGTGATAAGTGATGGGCCACTTAATTTTTTGTTCCTTTCTTGTGCGCTGGCCTAGGACTGCTCCTACCGCGAAATCACTTGCATCACACATGAGCTCAAAAGGTAGCGTCCAATCTGGTGGAACAACAATGGGTGCGGAGGCAAGCTTTTCCTTTAGGGTTTCGAATGCTTGGGCACAAGAATCATCAAAATTGAAGACTTTATCTTGGTGAGGGTAGTCTCTCGATCACGTCCGCCTTGGCTTTGTCTACTTCAATTCCCTTTGATGAAATCTTGTGGCCGAGCACTATTCATTCATCTACCATAAGATGGCACTTCTCCCAATTACGGACTATATCAGTTTCTTCTCATCTTGCCAACACCTTCTCTAAATTGCCGAGGAAATTGTCGAAGTCATTACCAAAAATGGAAAAATCATCCATGAAGATCTCAAGGAATTCTTCGACCATGTCTAAAAAGAGTGCCATCATGCATCTTCTAGTGTTACTGCATATCTGACAAAACTTGAGGAGAGTCGTTTTCGATACTTCTTATAGTCCATTCGTACCCTCCATCGAGTGATAATATTGCCCAAAAACAGTTGGGCCAATGTGCTCCCAGTTACTCCCTTTTGCATTACCATGGTGGATGTGTCTTTCTTTCGTGTTCCCTTGTAGTCCATGCACATCTTCCACCTTGCTACTATTCTTGAAGGCATGAATATATTATTAGGAAAAATTATATCAATATCCAACCATTTAATTACCTTATTCTTGTCGGGCTCCATCATGGTGTAATCACTCATTTTTACTTGTAAATATATTAATATTGCATGTATAGTTATTATATGAATGTTACAAATATAAGGTGATGTGTGCATGTATAAGTTATATATACGTATTAGGGGTATATCTATGTCGCGTATGTATTTGATTAATATATAAATGTTATGTTAATTATATGTATACTAGAATATTATTAATTAATGATCGTATAATATAAAGTATATATTTTCGTATGTACATGTACAGCTATTATAATTATTATTATTATTATTGGGCTGACTAAATGAAAAATTAAATATATATATTAAACCCAAGTAAAAAGTCCGAGTCCAATTACAAAATCCAATTACAAAGCCCGTTTGGCCCAAATCTGAATCCTATCTAATTACAATGTGCAGGTAACTATGGGCCGTTGGATCAAGATCTGATCCAACGGCCACGATGCAATGGAAGTCGAAAATATCTGCCAGGCGCGTACTCCACACGTATGGACCGTTCGAGTGCCACGCGCGCGTGTGGTCCACGCGCGGATGCTTTATTATCCCACGCGCGCGTAAGATCCACGCGTTCTGACTCCTCGACTGCGGTGCTCCACGTGGCGAAATCTGAAGCCATTTCATCATATCGAGGCTTCATCCAGGCCGATCGTTCTTCGAGCCATCTCGACCGTTAGATCAGATCTGATCTAACGGCCGAAAATGCGTCCGCCTCGCGAAATGGCCACACCGCCACCGCGCCCGATATTCATCCCAGCGTTGATTATGCCAAGGACAACAAGCAAATGTCAGATCTGGAAAAGAAGATACAAGTTGCAACCAAAACACAGAGACAGTGATATATATGAAACGGGGCTGTTGTAACGGGATAGTTTTTTTAGAGGAGAGTAATAACACAAAAAAAACAGAAAGCTTGTAAAACCAGAAACTTGTAACCAGTCAAGATAATCAAAAAGGTAGTCCAGTGGTAATTTTTTGTCTCTTTTTTTTACCTGTTTTCATTGCATGTACATACGAGAAAATAAAAAAAAAGAAAACAAGTAAAGAAGTCTTACCGGTTTTGTCCGTGGGTCTTCCCTTCCTCTGTGACAAGCCTTTCGGCTTCTACAAGCCAGATCTGGTGAACAAAGGGAGGGGAAGACCCCTTGTGGTCTCGTTTTGGTCTAAAGAAAATATATTTTTGGGTTCGTATTTCTTAGATCTAGGGTAAATAAAAGGGGATCCTCTGAATCCAACCATGGATTCATGTTGAGGACGATAAGAGGAAGGTTTTGGTGTATTTTGGGAGTCCACCGGCGCCGGTTAGCGGCGGCCGGCGGCGGAGAATACGGCGGCCGGCCGCCGGATTCTGTGTTTCTCAAGAACATTTGAGAGAAAAGATGAACGCTGGTTATTTGAGAAACTGAAGAATGAAATGAAAATGGGGAAAACTTGGTTTCGGTCTGAAAATAGCCGTTATATAGGTGTTATTATTTTACTAAATGGGTAAATTACACACTTAATCCCACCGCGTTTTCAATATTTTCATTTTTGTCTTGCCGCATGGTATAATCACAGTCCCAGTCCCCCTGAGTTTCCAAAAAGTCACAATTTAGTCACTAAATTACACCTGATCAGCTTCTGAATGGTAAAATTACGCCCTTAATCACCCCGCGTTTTTGAAATTTTCATTTTGAGTCTGCCCCTTGGTATAATTACAACTCTGGTCTTTGTAGGTTTTATTTGTTTTTCAATTTCGTCCCTAAATTACATGTTATTGCTCTTTAATTTCTGCCACTGATTTTCATTTTCCTTTCATTTCAGTCCTATTTTCTTTGTAAATATTATTGTTCGAATTATAATCGTATATGTGGATATTATTTTATTTTATGTCTCCCGTATATGACTCATTTTATGTTTATATGTATATATATGTGTCAAGTATGATATTTGTTTTTATCTGGTTATTCATATCAAGCATGTTATGTTTTAATTGGTTCGTACATGGCGTATTCTGTATTTTATATGTGTGTGAGCTTTCTTATTTTTTAGGGCTACATGTTAGTATATATACCTTTTTTTTCACGATATGTTGACCCGTATATGTTGAAATATGTTTTATTACCAGTATGCATGTCTTTTTGAAATATTTGTTCGTATATATGTATTTATTCCTGCCTTATTATTTTGACATATGATAGTTATTTTTATCTATTATTTAGAATAATATGTATATGCATGTTTTAGTCTAGGATATCATCTATGTTAGATTAATATTCTGTTATGTCAATATTTATTGCATTTAAATACTTTGCCATGTTTTATATTTTTACCACTAAGATTGCATATGATATATAAATTGTTAATGCGGTGTCCTTTTATCCGAGCGTAAACGGGGCCAGTATCAGGCGTAGTGATAGTGGTTGGGCGTTTACTCTCGGATAACGGGACCCTTAAAATTAATTCGCAATTATGACCGAATTTTAAAATAATCATCACTCTAATCCGGAAAATCCAATATTAATAAAGCGGTAATTATTAAAGTACCAATTTTTGGGCGGTGTGGGGGTGCTAATCCTTCCCCATCCGTAACCGACTTCCGAACCCAATCTTTTTGAATCTCTGGTTTTATGGTGTCCGGCCTACCTAAGTGGCCGGTGGCGACTCCATTTTTATAAGGTTTTTGTAAACCCCACGGAATAAATATTTTATATCCAAACACCTTTCAAAAATCCTTCGAAAACACCAATCGTTTTTTTATTTTAGCGAGACCTTCGCTACAGATGGCGACTCCGCTGGGGACAATTTTTTTTTAAGAAAAAAACAAATGAGAGTCAAGCTTTTAAAATAATTACCGCTTTACTAATATTGGAAATTCCAGATTAAAGTGATTATTAAATTAGCATTCAGTCATAATTGCGCGTTTATTTTAACGCATTTAAAATATGGCATAAACCCGTCTTTTTAAGTGGGGGGAAAACGCTAATGCTTTCGTGGAGATATCATTCTCCCGTATGGGCCTAGCAAGTACCTTCGGGGCTCGAGTACCTTATGCTTTCGTAAGGATATCGTTCCTTCGTACGGGCATAAGCGAATGGGTCCCCCTGAATTGAACCCGGTTGAAAGGAGCCTATAATGGGTGATGATCGGGGGCCTTGCTACCCTTAGTAGGGGACAGCAAGGACAATTTGGGTACCTCCTAGCACCAACACTGCATGTAGAGAACATAGAAACCCACCCTGTTAGAGCCATGCGGATAACCTTAGGTTTTAGACGGGATAAATAGGACTGTTTTGTGTGTTTATTTCTATTTAATTTTGTCATTTTATTTATATATTTATCAATTTTATCTGGTACTGACTTGTTTTCTTTTCGCTTTTTGTTCTTTTTCTCATACATCATTGCTTTTGCATCGCATAAAGGTACTAGATCAAGTGGTTTGCCTGATCAGAAAGTCTTTCACTATGGAAAAAGGGTGTCTTAGGAAAGAAGAGCTTAATTTGTCAGTCAGACATTGGTCAGAGGTCAACCAGAAAATCCAAGGGGACAACGCTTAACGAACGCGTAATAGCTGGATACACCTATGTGAGTCTCCAACAGAACGACTTGTGGGATCTTCAAAGCATTTGGGAAAGATGGGACCGAAGGCTACAAGACTTATTTAGCGATAGTTATGGTAACATCGCGCAGCTATTATATGTTCGGATTAACCAGCCCCTACTCCGAGCTATAGTCCAGTTTTGGAATCCGGCTTTTTGCTGCTTCACCTTCAATGGGCAAGACATGATGCCTACGGTAGAAGAGTACATTGCTTCACTTAACCAGAAAAATATTCGGAAAGATTGGATCTACGCCAAGCCTCCAAGGAATCAGAATTACACTGCGAAACTCAAAGCCTTTGCAGGAATGAGTGATGATTGGGTTAGTGGCCTCCTTCAAATCCGAGGAGATAATACAGTCTTTGCATGGGAGAGTATTCGGGACATCATATCGACACATCCAGACGAGGCAAAGAAAATGGACTTATTCGCTTTAGGAATATATGGCTTGGTGATCTTTCCCAGAGTACTCGGGAACATTGACATAGCCATTCTGGATTTGTTTGAGCGGGTGAAACGGAGCGCAAACCCGGTACCAGCAATCTTGGTCGAGACTTTCATTTCTTTAAACGCTAGCCGGAAGCATGAAGAAGGACGTTTTCGAGGCTGCGCACAGCTATTACAAGTGTGGATCCAGAGTCACATGTGGAAGACGCCGACGCGGGTCCTGCCGGGGATATCCTTCCAACGTTTTTCACCTTTACGAGAATACTTAGCAAAGGAATGGCGAGAAGATTTGAAAACAAAAATGTGGACCAGTTTCTTCAGGAACATTCAAGATGAAGACATAGCATGGAGGGTCCCATTGCTCGGTAAAGTCAATTATTTTCTATATAGTTGTGGTGACTTCAACTGGCTGATGATGTTAGGATTGCATGGAGGGATCGCTTGTGCTCCACTTTTAGTATCTCGACAGTTCGGATCACGACAGTTCATTCCCAATATCGCCGGATTAAGCCAAACTGAATTTCTTTTCAAAGGAGAGTTCAAAGGAAAAATTCAAACTATCATGAGGTCTGGGATCATTGTTATCGGATCAGGGTGGAAGGAGACATCGAGCACATGACTACCCCAGATTACGATCTTTGGAGACGTTTGAGGGTTAATAATGTGATTCCTGAATCTGATCAAGGACCAACAGTGTCACTCGAGGAGCTTACAAGGGTGGTACCGTCCGAAGCCGATTTGAGTTAAAAAGAAAATGGACATTCAACAGACCCAACACGCGAGCGAACTCTATAAGGCAAGCCTAGAAGTTGATGAGCGGGACGGGATCATCAGGCAACTGAAGAAATTAAATGCAGATTTGAGTGACAAAAATACTCTTTATCAAAAAGATGCCCTCCTATTACAGGCAAAAATACAAAAGGCCGGCCGGAGTCAGTTCATAGCTGTAGAAATAGAAAGAATGAACGACATTCGTTTGGTGGAAGAAGAACGAGAAGTTAACAAAAGAGCGATCGAGAAAGAGATTGAAAGCTGTCGTTTGGCTATGGAGGAAGAAAAACGGTCCGCCAAGAAGGCCATTGATCAAGAGAGAGAAAGATTCAGACAAGAAATCAGCAAAGGAAAACAGGCTGTTCATCATGAGAGAGAAAGTGTCGCCGTATGGAAAAGAAAATCCATGAATAGCCGAAACAGACTGTTAGAAATGCAAAAACTGTACGATGACACTCTTCAAAGTTTGGGGCAAAGCCAAAGTCAAAATGATGAATTAAAAGAAAAGATGGCGGAAGCCGAACACTCACTTCGAATGTACTGCCGTAGGAATAATTTCGCTGAGCTGCAAGAAAGAGAACGCGAAGTGGGTGTGTTACAAGCACGAATAGGATCCCTCGAAGCAGTTGTGAAGGATTACAAGGAAAGAATTAATGTGTTCGAGGAAGAGATTACGCGACGCTGCTCGAATGGTACAGGATAGAGACCAGTACTACGCAAATCTAATGGTGGACATACAGCTAGTCGCCAGACACGTAAATGATTTAGCTGTCGAGGCTGAGACACTCCGACCTTTTATAGCCCCGGGAATGGAAGAAGCTCCTAGGTTCCTCAAGCTGCTCAAGGCAATTGGAAAGTTAGGGGATAGAGCTAGAGTCTATCTATAGGACTCTGTGTTATAATTAGATCTTTTGTACTAGGGATCTTTACTTTGTAACACGAATTTTGTTGTAATCAAGACCCTTTAATTCCCGTAAAAGTAATTCAAAAGGGTGATTACCAGCGGAACCAGTACCTTGTCTGCATGCATTCTTGCATTTGCATCATAACATTTGCATCATCGTACATGCATTTATTTTTTACAACCATATTAATGATATGAATATTGTGGCATTCCAAAGTGTTAACCCGCAATCATTCACCACATATACTTTACCCGGCTACAAAGAAAGCTCATGGAAGAAAGAATAATCAATCTAGAAAGAGGCGGAGAGAGCTCGAGTCAAGGCTTGAAGAGGCCCAGAGAAGCCTTAGTGATCAGATTGCACAGTCACAAACTTCAATAGTATCTGACATAACGGCATTGCTGGCAAAAAGTCTCGAAAAACGAGTAGAAGGAGAAAATATCCCAGAGCCAGAAGGTACCCCGGCTCACTTCAAGGTTCAACCAACTGCACCAAACCAGGCTAGGAAGGTGTATATTGACCCTACAGGAATGTCTTCCAGCTTTCAAGTAGGGGCACCTGAGACTCAACCCCTTGATACCGAAGCACTGTATGAAGAAGAAGTGCCGGACCTAAACATGGTCGAAAAGATCAGGAATGAGGTAGAAAGAAAGTGGGAAGAAAGATTTCACCTCATGGAAGAAAAATTTAAATCGTTACAATCAAATGAAGAATCAGGAAACAACGCTAGTGATCTAAGTCTAGTGTCTGATCTTGTCTTGCCACCAAAATTCAAAACGCCGGAGTTTGATAAATATGACGGAACCACATGTCCTTCTGCACACATAATGATGTATTGCAGAAAAATGGCGGCTTACCATAAAGATGAAAAGCTACTGATCCACTGTTTCCAGGATAGTCTAACTGGAGCGGCATTACGTTGGTATACTCAGTTAAGCAAAGCAAATGTCAAGACATGGAAAAATTTGTCTAAAGCATTCTCCGAGCAATACAAACATGTAACAGACATGATCCCTAGCAGAATTATGCTAGAAAATATGGGGCAGAAATCCAATGAAAGCTTGCGACAATATTCCCAAAGGTGGAGAGAAGTGGCCGCCCAAATCCAGCCACCTATCCCGGAGCATGAAATCACGCCATTATTTGTCAACACTCTGAAAGGGGCACTCTTCGACCGCCTCATCAATAACACAACACAGTGTTTCGCCGACTTAATCAGGACCGGGGAGTCTCTCGAACTGGCAATTAAAAGCGGCAGAATAGATGGTGGGGAGGGGTCTCGAAAGTATAACAAGAGAAATGAAGTAAACACCACCAGCACCTATACCGCCCCGAAGAACTTCACAGTCTCACAACCACAAGCACCTGTGGGAAAAACACAAAATCCGAATCAAAGAGACGAGTGAGTCACCAGAAAGGATAAAGAGAGGAGAACTTTCACTCCCCTACTGGTTTCATACTCAGAGCTTTATTCCCAGTTGTATGAAGCAGACTTGGTCCGACCATACATCGTTAATCCTGTCAATCCACCCTTCCCGCCTTGGTATAATCCAAGCGCACATTGCGACTATCACGGCGGTACCCCTGGACATCCCACTGAGAACTGTCTTGCCTTCAAAAAGCTTGTACAAAACTTGATCGATTCTGGGATATTGAAGTTTGAAGAGCCGAGCGTAGCCAACAACCCGCTGCCTAATCATGGGAGCAGAGGGGTAAATGCCATAGAGGAATGCTTTACCAGGATGATAAAAGATGACGTGTCAAAAGTCAAGTCTCCTTTACGGTGGGTATTTCAACAGTTATGCATGGCTCGTATGATCAACAAAGGCATGATAATAAGGCAGAAAGAATGTGGAAAGTATTGCGAATTCCATCGATGAAGGGCATGATATCCAAGAATGTGAAGAATTCAAGAAATTGGTGCGTTTGATGAATGAAAAACAAATTGAATTCTTTGAGGAACCCATGGGGAAGGGATCAGACGTGCACATGACAGATAGCCCCAAAACCAGATACGGGAAGGATAGACCTTTTATCATCTCTCCCAGGATAGGGAAAGCAGGTGTCTCCCAAGGGGAAACCAGCAAAATAAATCCCAAGATCGTCATTTCAGCACCATCTCCATTCCCATTCAAAGACATGTGACAAATTCCCTGGAATTATGCCGCGAATGTGACCATGCCAGAAAAATCAGAACGCGAACAGGTGAAAGAGTCCACGCCGGAAGACTAGCAAAGTCAGAACAATGTGAACGTTGGTGAAGCAGGCCATTTCACAAGGAGCGGCCGATGTTATTCCTCCGAGGCTTTGAGAGCAGCTGAAAAAAGATAGGGGAAGAGTACAACAACTTAGCCTCGCATGGATATTTGGAGAAGAACCTCCCCAAAAGATAAATGAACCGTGGCGAGGCCCGGGCCAAAGAATTTCTAAAGTTCTTGAGACATAGCGAGTACAAAGCGTAGTGGAACAACTACGGAAACAACCGCCAGGATCACAATCTTTGAATTACTCTTGAGTTCAGAGAAGCATCGGGAGACACTATTGAAAGTCTTGAATCAAACTTTTGTGCCCCAGACATTTCAGAACAAACCTGACATGATAGTGGGGCATATTATCGCTTATAATCATATCACGTTCAAAGTGATGATGAGATCTGGAAGGAGGAAGGGGGTCCACTAAAGCCCTTAACATCACTACCCACCGCAAAGGGTATGTATTACCAGCGCGTCTTGATCGACAACGGGTCAGCATTGAATGTCTTGCCTATGGTAACCCCAAAAAATTACCAATAGATAGTTCGCACCTAAAGCCTTGCTACAACTCAGTAAGAGCTTTCGATGGTACGCAAAAAGGAACAATGGGGAAAATTGAGATACCCCTATTGATCGGACCAACTGAATATGTGATCGATTTTGTGGTGATGGACATAAAACCATCTTACAGCTACTTGTTGGGAAGACCGTGGATCCACTCCGCAGGAGTTGTCCCATCATCATTGCATCAGAAATTAAAATTTGTAGTTAAAGGCAAATTGGTCACAGTAGAGGCAGAGCATGAATTTGTTGCTTCCGTGACATCAGACACCCCTTACATTCAAAATGATGAAGATGCTGCAGAATGCTCATTCCGAGCATTAGAACTAGTAAATGCCACATTCGTTTAAGAGGGAAACCGGATCCCTTACCCCAGGTTATCTAATTGTACCAAGATGACCATCGCAGAAACTCTGGGCCGAGGAGCCAAAATAGGAAAAGGGCTGGGGAAGAAATTACAAGGAAACCTGAGACCCAAGAATATCATTACCAAGAAGGATCGTTTCGGGCTGGGTTACCAACCAAGTGTCCAACAGAAGAAAGAAGAATATAAGAGAAAATAGGAACAAAGAAAAGCTATATCTAAAGGAGAAGACATTCCGTGGAGGTCGATGTCCTTTCCTAGTTTAAAAGCCACTTTCATCTCCGGAGGGTTCTACCGGCCAGGTCAAGATATTGGAGAGACAATGAAGAAAAATGATGAACTTAGTCAGGAGGAAATGTTCAGTAAAGCATTTGAAGGGATGTACATCAACATGATAGCTGAAGAGGACCGAGGTAGCAAAATGTTGACCAACATCCACCCTTGCCATCCCGGGGAGACACTCGATAACTGGAGCTGCATTGATCTACCTGTAGTTTTTAGGAATAGATCAGAGTAATGCTCCGAATCAACCTTTTGTTTTTGCCCATAGACAATGGGGATCTCTTGTATGGGGCACCTATGTTAACTTTTTGATTGAAATGAAATATCCCCATTTTCTTAAAAAATGACCAAAGTCTCATTTATTCCATTCATGCATTCTTCATATTCATTCCCTTCATGTAAAACCGTCTCTTTCCCAATACAATTCATTCTCGTTTAATGCAGGTCGCTCATGATTGACGATATGAATGATACCGGACCCAATCCTGGAGTAAATTTCGAAAGCCCTGAGGTCTCAGAGGAAACGGAGGGAGGATATGATGAAATAGAAATTGAGGTCCCAGAAGAATTAAAGAGAATGGTGGACGACGAAGAAAGGCAGATTATGCCCCACCAAGAAGAAACAGAAATTGTCAACTTGGGGACTGAAGAAGCGAGAAAAGAAATAAAAATAGGAACGACGATTTCCTCAAAAACTAAACATGAACCGCCAGCCTTCTCAGAATTCAAGGATGTCTTCGCCTGGACTTATCAAGATATGCCAGGATTAAATACCGACATAGTGGTGCACAAATTGCCAACAAAGTCGGAGTGCAAACCAGTACAGCAAAAACTTCGGAGAATGAGGCCAGATATGCTGTTAAAGATCCGAGAAGAAGTGAAAAAGCAATTTGATGCTGGATTCTTGGAAGTAGCCAAATACCCCGAGTGGGTTGCAAACATTGTACCAGTACCAAAGAAAGACGGGAAAGTTCGTATGTGTGTAGATTATAGGGATCTGAATCGAGCTAGCCCAAAAGACAACTTCCCTTTGCCACATATTGACACGCTGGTTGACAACACCGCAGGACATTCATGGTTTTCCTTTATGGATGGCTTCTCAGGATACAACCAGATAAAGATGGATCCTAACGACATGGAGAAAACCACATTCATAACCATGTGGGGCACTTTTTGTTATCAAGTAATGCCATTTGGGCTAAAGAATGCAGGGGCAACATACCAAAGAGCAATGGTGACTCTTTTCCATGACATGATGCACAAAGAAATAGAAGTATACGTCGATGATATGATTGCCAAATCCCGAACAGAGGAAGAGCACCTACAGAACTTAAGGAAACTATTCCAAAGACTACGGAAGTACCAACTGAGGCTCAATCCTGCCAAGTGTACCTTCGCCGTTACTTCTGGAAAACTCCTAGGGTTCGTAGTAAGTAGAAGAGGGATTGAGATTGATCCCGATAAAGTGAAAGCCATCCAGGACCTTTCACCACCCCGCACACAAAAGGAAGTTCGCGGTTTCCTAGGGAGGCTGAATTATATCTCTCGTTTCATTTCCCAATTAACCAATCAATGCGACCCGGTCTTCAGACTTCTTAGAAAGAATAATCCTGGCGTGTGGGATGAAGAATGTCAAAAGGCCCTAGAAAAGATCAAAAAGTACCTGACAAATGCTCCAATTTTAGTCGCACCGTACCCGTCGACCACTAATTCTCTACTTAACAGGTCTTGAGAATTCAATGGGATGTGTCTTGGGGCAACACGATGAGTCAAGAAAGAAGGAACAGGCCATCTATTACCTAAGCGAGAAATTCAACGATTGCGAAACACGGTACCGCCGCCATCAGAGAAAGCGTGTTGCGCTCTAGTTTGGGCTACCAAGCGACTCAGAGCGTGCACATGTTGTACCATACTACCTGGTTGATATCCAAGCTAGACCCATTAAAGTTCCTAATGGAAGCGCCAAAGACTAACGGGAAGGATGGCTCGATGGCGGATGCTCTTATCCGAATTGACATCGTATATGTCAATCAAAAAGCC